>JAIWNF010000009.1:337500-952497 GCA_025093555.1 Circinella umbellata
TTCTATTAGTTCAAAGAAAAAACTATATATACGTATTGATACGAAAAAAAGAGAGAAAAAAATAGTGAAGTATATAAAAGAAAATGCGTGTGCTTGAGTGTGTGTATGTGTGCCATGGAGAGAATGGTGTTGCGTATATACATACATGAATAATTGTTGATATTTGATAATGGCGTACGTATAAAAATAGAATAAATACGGATAAGCAAAAGAAAATGAATGACAATCACAAAAGGGAAAAAGAGTGATGGTATATGGTTTTTATGAAGAGAAAGGGAGAATATTTTACAACCCCTTCCTTAATGAATGACAGGTGCTTGTTGTTGTTGTTGCGGAGGAGGAGACCACTCTTGATAAGCTTGGCTTTCTTGATAACGTAATAACATCTGTTCAATAAATTGATGTCGAACCTGAGCAGACAATCTGTGTCGTGGTGATGGGGTATTGGCATGTACCTTAGAATGTCGTCGTAAATTACTTGCTACTGCGAAACATTTTCCACACCCAGGACTATATCATGATGAAGTGAAATAAATATAAAGTATCACATTACGTAGAACTCAAATTAAAAATAAAGCTGTTTATATTCATACCTTAAACATTGAAATGGCTTTTCGCCAGTATGTGTGTACGTGTGTGTTTGTAATGCACTAGGACGACTAAATAACTTGCTACAAACATTGCACCGATGTCGTTTTTCATTATGGTAATGCTTTTTTGTCTTCTGTCTTTGTTGATTTTGAGTGGTTAAAAACATTTTTTATAAAAGTGAAAACAATAATAAAAGAAAAGTATTGAAAGACAGGCAGTAATAATTGTAGTACGTAGTCGAAAAAATCAAATCAAAGAAGAAGGTGATCAAAATAAAGGAAATGTTGTTTACTTACAGGCTTTTATACCTTAATTTTTATGTGATAAATTCAGGACCATTCTTCCGATGTGTTGGGCACATCTATTCAAATATATATATATACAACATATAACATTTCGAAATGATTTCCTCATTTACACAAGCATGATACGGAACCATTTGCTATCCTGTAGATTATCATAATAATTACCTTACTTCTGTGTGCCTTTCTTTTTAATATTAATAAAAACAAAGGCGGTTTGTCTTCACTTCGAGGTGTTTTTTTATGTCCATTCCAACTTTTCCATAAAAGGAACATGTTGATTTGTTTACGTGTGTTACATCTGAGATATTTATATTATGCACAGCGAATTTTTAGCTGCCCGATAAAAGCCTAATAATTGTATTATAAAAAATTGATGTAAGATCTACACTTTAAAAAACGGCTTTCTTCTGATGGGCGTCGGGAAATATTCTCACTTAATTGATTCTTTCCCCAACCTCCTCCTATTTACTTATGGTGCTATGGCCTATTTTGTTTTTCTACTCATCAACTTTTTTTCCATAACTCTCTCCACCCCCACTTTTTTTTGTGTACGTTGATAACGCTACTTGATAAGCTCATAACAAGGTTTCAAAGATCATTCTCTCTGTCTCTTCAAACTCTTCCTCGCCCTCCCCTCCCAATTCTCCAGCTACCAGGCAAAATACATTTTTTTTACTTCACAAACTCTCCCTTGCTTTTTTTTATACAAAAAAGGCTGAGTTATTGTATTCTATCTTGATTTTATATTTATATACATATTTCTGCCATGTTTATTGTTTATTGTTAAAAAAGTTACAGTAATGTAAATTTGCTTGTATATATATACTAACTGATACACATTAATACGTACTATCATTATTGATTAAAATAATTTAGAATAATATATTGCGAACAGACAATTTAGGTGATGCTAATCATTGTTACTAGTCTAAATAAGGACATCTATTTTTTTTCTTCAAATCAAAATTCTTCACAGACCCAACGTTTTGTTTTGTTATGCTCTTAGCAACAATGGGTTTTATTCCAAAGGGGTCTTTTTCTTTAAATAATTACGTACTCGACATGGACTGACCATTCAAAGCTTGAAAAAGCTTAATTTCAATAATTAAGAATGGTCAGCCCAAATATTGTATATTTAAAATAGGAGAAAGAGATAAAGAAATAATATCATGTAACCTATATTGATAGTTTTCTAGTTTTTATATTGCATATAATAATGAAATAAGTAATAATGATGATGTCGTTTTAGGATAATACGCTTGTACCATCGTTGCTATTTTACTTATTGGCTAATAATAAAAAAACCATCGGTTTTGTTATAATAAATAATAATCCACTTTGTTAATTAAGGATTGTACAATTAAATGACATATGAAATGTCAATGCAAAGGAAAAATAGTGTCTAAAAATGTTTCTTTCTTTGTAGAATACCCTGAAGCTGTTTTATTTATGCAGACTATTATAAAATATTATTAGTAATGTCATTTTTTTCAGGCTCATCAAATCACAAGTCAGTTTATTGACTGGTATAGTATCTCTATTATGTGTGTATGTGTGCTTACCCAAATAAAACGCTTTTTGTCAATAACTTTATTTCCATTGCTCCCGAGATAGATGACCTCATCGATACTACTTACATTAAGATTATTATATACAAGTACTTGACCAGACGTTTGGATATCCGACTACAAGCTGTCGTTAGTTTCCGCTCAGCTGAAATTTAGCACAAGTGGAAGATAAAGGTTTTTTATGGCAGCATAATAAATTCAAACAGTTTCCTTTTAGTGACGGTGTTTGCGAACAATTAAGTTCTTACGTTTTTTGGAAGGACACACTTGTCAGACAAACAATCTAGTTGTCTCATTTCACTTTTCTCTCTCTCCTTTTCTTTTTCCGCCGAATGATTGGTACGCGAAGCACTTACCTTTTTCTATTATTTGTCATTGTCATTATTATAATTATTATACATACGTAACTAAAAAAATGAAATGTATACATAATGATATATTTTGATGAATGCGTAACTTTCCACTGATATCTTGTTATCCAGCAAATCAATGAACTTCAAAAAAGGAATAGCGTGACTTGATATCAACCCTCTATATATCTATTTTCTGTTTCACCATAATCTTCTTGTGATCATCATATTCTTTTTCTTTTTCCTCCAATTTTTTAAATTCTGCTCCCCCCTTCTCGCTCCATACATAAATATAAAATGAGCTGATTCTACAAATAGTCTTTTAAGCAGTAAAGCGGAAGAAAAAAATAAAGTAAAAGAGCGCAAATAAAATAAAAAAGTATAATACAAGGAGCTTATTTTAATAACAATAAGAGATATTTATACCAAACAAGGTAGCAAGTACTATGCATAAATAAACGATTTTTTTTGGGGGAGGGGGAGGGGAGTAAGATTTAAAAAAGCTTCACTTTAACTTTACCAAACCCGATCGCACAAGCATATGTATTGCTTGTATGTTTGTGTTTTTGTGTTACTTAACCTTTTCCACTCTTTGTTTTCTCCTTATTAAACGTGGTGGTTCTGTATTTCCATGGATATATGTAAATAAAAAAAATTGTTCATAAACTCGATAATCTCAAAAAAAAAAAAAAAAAGACTCCCTTGCTCCTTTTTCATCCGTGCACTAAAAAAAGAAAAAAAAATATAGATGCGCAGCATTAACATTTACAATACGTAGTAAAAAAAATTATTTATACTGGCGTATAATGCTTTTCAAGATAGCATCATCCCGATGCAAAAGTATGTATCTAAATATACTCCTTTTCCTCTTTTTATTAATCGTAGCTACCTCCTTATTTGATATAATGAAATGAGAAAAACTCTTTTATTACGTATGTAGAAGTTATTACCTTAATTTTATAATACGTAACAGCAGCAGCAGCAGTAGTAGTAGTAAAAAACGATACCTTGAGGACGACATAATACATACTATTTTTTATACATCAAAACCCTTTTCTTTTTTGTTACCATTAACTATCTTTTATCAATGATCATTTATTTTGGCTTATCAGGATCATACTAATAATTAGAATCTCTATTGATGTCTTTCTTTGAAATTTATAAACAAAAGCTTAAATAATCTAAAGAATAAGCTCATTGATCAACATTTTTCTTTTATTGTCTATTTAAACAAAAGACTTCTCTCATGCAAAATAAAAATTAATGACAACATTAGTAATGGTAGATAGTATCATATATATATATATATATATATGATACTAGTTTTTCATCAAAAAGAAATAGGATAAAGATAAGACAAATAAAGCATTGATCATACTACACTACACCTTATTTTATTTACATTTTTGTATGTGAAAATAGATTGTAAATATATAACTTCTCGTTGCTTATCTTCTTAATTTATATTATTTTTGTGTGGCCCTCTTTTACAATATTATGCGTGCTGTCTATCTCTCTGATATAGACAAGATATGAACGCTTTTTTTTGAGTAACACATGAAAAATCTACTCTCTGGCATTTTGTTACCTCTCGAATACAGTATGATAAGGCATCATGGTTATTAATCTTGTGTCTCTTTATTGCATAAAGGTAACTACACAATGATTTTACCACATTACTACCACTTTTTATCTTTACATTTCTGGATTGCCGTTCCAACTATCAAGGATACATAATACGCAACAAATGACTTTCCTCGTTATAGACTAAATGATTTTCATATCTGGTACTTTTTTTTTTGACTTCAGCATTTACGAATAATTGCTATACAACTACTATAACATCATGTTCTTGCTAAATACTGCATGTCAATATGAATATTTCAACAACCGTCTCCGAACAGAGTGCGACGTGCTAACAGACCTACGTAACTAATTTTTTTTAATATGTTCGAGAGTGAAGTTATGTATTTAAATGCCAACAAAGAGGCTTCAAAAAATATAAAATCCCATCTTAGCATTCAATATACAACGTATTTTTGCTTTCTTGCCATTAACATATATTTTTTTACCACCCAAAAAAATAATCGACTAAAATGTTTTTGTGTAGATGCATATTTTCTTTTTTGATTTTGGAAGCTATTTGGGCAGAATATATACATACACACACACACACACACACATATATATATATATATGTGTGTGTGTGTGTGTGTGTGTGCTTGTGTTTCGAAATTTGTGTACAAGCATATGATGTGACGATGAAAACTACGTATGGTGTCAATGATTTTTTATTCCGTTTAAAGAAATAAATACAAGCATCATGTGACTTTAATTATGCATATATCCACAAATGTTTATATAATAAAGAGAGAGAAGAGCTAATATCTAAAACAAGCAGTAAATCGCAAAGGGTAAATTACATATGCAACAAATCATTCTCGTTTGCCCAAAAACAATTTCTAAACATCAAAAAGAATTGAGTACACATTTAACGTCCCTTCAGTGCGCAAAACCAAGAATTTATTTTTCATTTTTTGGCCTTTTGTTTAAAAAAATGGTTATCTTCTCAACTCATGGTGATAATCATCTTTATATTGAAGTTATCTGTTTTAGTTGCTTGTAGTAAAATTAAAACATATATTATATTTTATTCCGCTGTGCTTGTTCGTGCCATTGATCCTTCCTTACTACCCTGTCCTGCAAGCTGTACCTTTGCATAAATAATATTTTCTAACATATACGTAATGAGGTTATAAAACTGGTGCTGTTGTTTTGTTTTGAATAATTTTTCTTTTTGGTTCAGAAGTATAATGATAATGAATTATCTTATTCAACTTATTAAAAGTACATGACAAATTAAAAATTATAACAAGGGTGAAATAAAAGCTATAAATAATGCGAAAGTTGACTATATCTTTTTTCTGAAGGTAAAATTTAAATTTTAGTAGAAAAACACCATAAAATAGGCACAATAACAATAGAAAAAAAGATGAAAACCAAATCTGTATTTATAAGATAAACTATTTCCCAAAAATCACATTTGGAATTGTAATAACAATGTATAAGTCAAGTTAACATATGTGTCGTGCACTTCCATTAATCAAAAGTATTACTTACATTGGTAAAGAGAGTTAAGTAAAAGAATTTTTATTAAATTAGTTACCTGAAAAATAAAAATAATTTATCATCTATACACAAATGTGATCTTATTATTATGAAGCTCATATATCATAATATCAAGTGCCAATGGGCAGTTATTGAAAACGGGCATGACCGAAGACAGTGGAGTTGAATTATGGGGGATGGCACAACTTTGGTTGCTGTTAATTGAGAGGTGTGTATACTCCTATTATTTTTCGAGCACATTACTCTCATAAAATGACCGTTAATCACATTGAAAACCTTCAACAACTTCGCTCCATTTTTTTTTGAAGCTTTCGATAAAATTGGCGCTTTGAAAATCAATGTAGATGTAGAAAGATTGGTTTTTGATCGTTCGACATTTGTGAACCAAACTAATAGCGAGATTCTTCGTTTAGATAGTCAGATGCCTAACGATGATGGTAGCAACAGAGATTCAAATAATTATGCTGATGATGAAGAAGCAGCCTTTAACATGGAACTGGAGCTAGCTGAAAAAGCAGGAGTTTAATTGTTATCCCACGGCGACAAGTTTACTTTGAACAAGATCCATTGATCAAAATCCGTACGAAAACAAAAGATATAAAATGAAAGCACAACGAATAAAATCATATATTCAGAAGATGAAATATAGTATAAAATAGGTAAGTATTAGAAAATGTCGTTTTGCGTTCAAAATATTGATGTCTTTTATGCAGTCCATCAAACACAGCTCGCAGAGTTTCTCAATACAAAATACGTACCTTTAGCATGGATTATGATAATCTATATGAGTCCAAAAAACTATCTTCCAGTGAAATTTTCAGCGATATCTTGAAAATAACTAATGGTCTTAATAATAAGAGTGTCGTTGGATTTACTAAATGTTACAGCGATAAAAAAATTGATGCCAATTAAAGCTACCCCACAAAGAAAAATGAATGAAGCAGAACAAAAAGTCGCGACCCGTCCCCTCTATACACTCAAGAACGAATTTATTGGTAAGAACTATTTCTATTATGCATATGCATTTGTATTATATATATGCTCTAGGAGTATCATACTATTCTAGAAGCAACTTTAAAAGATATTGTTATGCTTTTGCCAAGATATCAAGAAAATCTCAAAAAGATGGAATAAGGTGGCTACAAAGTAGTTGGATATACCAGAAAATCGAAAGGTGAAAAGGACAACACAGTAAGAATACGTTTCCTAAATTTGATGCTTGAAAAACTGAAGACAAGATCGCTGGCAGATAAATTGTTTGTCAGTCCGAAATCGTTAACAGACGACCCATTCAACCAGAGAGATAAAAAAAAAACCAGTAGAGATGATGTCTAACTTAATTGGAAATGGAAACACTCAAGGTAAGAAGAGGGCTTGTCATTTCTGTTGACTAATAATACATAGTGACCTATTGAAAAAAAGGGGGTATTACAATTGTGATATCATATTGATACCCTATAGATATCCTGTTGATATTCCAGGTGCTACAAGGGTATCAAGTATTGATATCTCAGGTATGCTTGGGATATCAACAGTCTTTCTTTCCGTGAATAGACATGTTAAAATATATATCTGATAAAGAGAAGTAAATAATACTTGTCGCTATTGATTATGCAGGCCTGACTACAAATTGCGAAGACTTGAAAAGCTTCGTAAGGTAATTGCAAACCAGAAGCTTGTAATAAAAAAAACTATTATGACAAACTGCAAAACTAGTACTTACAGCAGTGTAAAAGAAATTGTTATAGACCAAATATTATCCAAGAACCAAGTGAGAATGTATACTAGTGGAGAACTGTTAAACAATGAGGAAGAATTAAAAGAATTTGATTGTTGAAAAAATTGTTTGCAACGCTCGGAATAGTTTAATAAAAAAATTCTTTTATTAAGTATGAAGTCCTTATTAAAGACTTTCTTTAAACAATGTGTATTGTTTCTGCTCGTTTTTTTAAGCAAGGCGGGATACGGATAATGTCCATAAGAACAAAGATTTGCAGATGGGTATAAGAAAGGTTCTGGGGGATCGTCTTTGTAACAAACATCAAAACCAATATTTCCAATTCCGTTTAAGAGATCTGTGGCACGAGCCTTGCTGTATGGTTCTCAGTGGAACATGCAAATCGCCTCCTCGCGCGTTATGGTGTTCATTAGTGTTCCAAATAACGTTTGTAAAGAATTGTAAATTGTTCAGAAAAAAAAAGGACGACGTCCTCGCCAAAGTGAATTTGGACAATTTATAAAAACGAGCTTTGACCAATCAAAAGCCACGAAAAAAGCGAATTTCAGTCGACGACAAAAGCGAATTTAGTACTTTGGAAAACGAACTTTTGGGAGTGGAGCCGCTGTATTTGTTAAAAAAAGTTTTAAAAAAAGTGTTATTACTATGTTGTCATCTGTTTATTTTGTTACAGGACTAACTGTAAAATAGTCAATGCTCACAAATCAATATAGTCGTATTTAAAGAGAAACAGCTAACTTCAAGGTCACCCCATCCATTCAAGAATACGTAGTTAATTTATTATTGTGAGTATTATTCATAGGGCCACCTGAGAATCTGCCAAAATGGAAGAATAAACTTAGTCAGTAAACTACTTCGTTTTTTTAATAAAAGGTCTCATCGAATGTGCAAACCGTTTTCCTTCCATTTTTATTAAACGACTTTTCTTATTGTTTGAAGTTTGCTCTGCATGATTTTTCAAACATTAATATCCCGACCTCGTTTTTTCTTTTTTTGCCCGCGCAAAAAAATGTGTTTCTTAGAAAACAAGGTACATAAAATGCCACTACGCATGCACGGGCCATTTTTCTTGCTTAAATCCAGTTTTGTTAATGTCATGTGTTTTGTTCAAATGATTCCTTCTTATATTTGTGTTTGTATACCCATACACTTGTGTGCTCCTCTATCAAAAAATCTTACAGAACAGTGCAACTCCGTGTGTATATAAATTATATTTATTGTCGTATTTTATTTTATTTTGCTTTATTTTCTTTCTTTCTTTCAACTTTCTTTTTCTCTTTTTATTTTTTTTTTTTTAATAAAAGAAGAACAATATATTATTTTGTCTCCTAGGTTACTCCACGACAACAAGAATATAAATCATGACACAAAGAAAGCTGCGCAATCCAACACCTTATCATTTACTTGCTACGCAACAACCAGAAGGATGGCAACAACCTCAACAAGATGATTTTTCACTTGAAGATGATACTTATTTGTCACCATTACATGACTTTGATGATCTTGACTATAACAAACAACAACAATATAATAATGGTTCAGCTGCTACTCATCCTCATCCTCATCATATTCCAACTCATCCACCACCCCCATCTATGGATTATCAACATGGAGCAGGAGGTCTTTTATCATCATCATCAAATAATAACAATAATGAAGAATCACCATCAGAATATTCATTTGCTTCTTCTTCACCTTCCCGACGATGGCCCCCTTTTCCCATGTCCGCCCCGGCCGAAATCGGGTTTAATGATTTTTATTCAACCTCTTCACCAGGTCATATGAACCCGGGTGCCTTGGCATTACAACCACAGCCACCACAACATGGTAGTTTGCAGGATGATTATACAGTCCAAATGAAGTAAGTAAAAATGTAGTTTTTTTTATTTTTTTTTATTTTTGCTAATTAACAAATCGGGTTTTCTTTTTTTTTTTTTTTCTTTCTGTACAATAGTTTACAAATGATGATGGAAAAAAAAAGACGGAGGCGGGAGTCACACAATGCTGGTAAATATTTAATAGTTTAATACAGTAATATAAATATAAATATATCTATATCTATGTGTCAGATGATGAAATAAATTTTGGGAGAGAGAAGAGTATCTTATCTAAACACACCAATAAAAATAAACCTTGGTATAATAGTATTAACCATAACTTTTTTTTTTTCGTATATTATTATGTATAGTGGAACGACGAAGAAGAGAAAATATTAATGAAAGAATTCAGGAACTGGGTACACTTTTGCCAGAACACATGTTGGATGAGTGTAGCAGCAATAGTGCAGGGGGAACCGGGAACAAACCAAATAAAGGTCATATTCTTCGTAAATCCGTTGACCATATTAAATTGCTGCAGCATGACGTATCCTCTTACCGACAACGTATCAGAGAATTGGAAACCATTTTAGCAAAAATACAACAAGCATGAAAAAAAAAAACCGATCTTTATTATCTTTGTTATTGTTTATTATTATTATTATTATTATTATTATTATGTCCTGAGCATAAATGTTTATATCTTTTATACTTTAAACTTCTTCCTTTTTCTTCCCATCAGCTAAATATCCAATCCTCTTCTTTTTGAACGATTTTTTTTTTCACACTCACCTCCTTTTTTTCTATTTTTTTTTTCTATTTTATTTTAATATATAGTACATAGGAAGTCATTCATAAATCATCCTCATTAACCTTCCCTCTCTCGTTTATTCTCTCCCAGTATATTAAACTTTGTACATTTTGTTTTGTTCATACTCTTTTTTTTTTTTCATTTTATTTTGGTTATATGTAAAAATGTGTATACTGTGAGCATGGATATGTTAAGAGATTAAATTCATATAAAATCTAACAAAATGTAAAATGATAAAGTTGCACATTGGGATTTGCCATTTAAGGCTACTTTGGCACACTTTGATCCATTTGAAGGAGCGGTTACATATAGAAAAAGAAAGATAGAGAGAGAGAGCGTGTAAAAAGCGTGTATAGAAAAAAGAGAATCAAAAGTAGGTTAATTTTGTATATGGAAAAGAGGAAAGTAGCGGGGGGATATGTATGGTATTATAGTAATATCAAAGATGAAAGAGAAGAGAGAGGGTTTTTTTTATACATATGTATAGTATATAATTTACAATTTGGCTTGAGCATCCAATTCAGTGGACAAGAGTTCACCAAGTTCGTTAGCGGCATCTTCAAGACATTGCTTAAAGTGATAAGTACCATTGACATATTTCTTGCCATGGACTTCCAAATCCTTAACGCTAGCAACATTGAATTGCAATGCATTCTTCTTAATCATGTAAGCACAACCGAACCCATCATTAACGACTTGACCCCAACCATAACCATCAAAGTGTTCTGAAGACAACTGAGAAGTGGATAAATACCAATGTTGGGAGTAAGCATAGTTAGGATCAGTGAATAATGCAGGAGCTTCTTCACCAGGTTGCAAACTCTTCTTTAAACCAAACAAATGACGATCGGCACCATGGGCATTGACACACTCAGCCATATTAGCACCTTGAACCTTGACAGCAGCACGGAAGGCAGCAATTTTATCTTCACGGGAAAGATGGGGATTTTCCATGGCCTTACAGAAAGCAACAGATTCCTCTGTTACGGTACGAGCAGTTTCAGTACGACCCAATTGGAACTTACGGGTTTGAGCGGATTCATAAGTAGGACGCGATGTACCAAACATCTTATAGTAAGCCAATTGAATGACCATTTGAGCATAACCATCAGGAGAAGACTTGAACTTCTTGATCTTATCCTTACCATAAGCTTGATAGGCCAAAACGGTTAATTCGTGCTTACCAATCAAGGTATCAAAGTTTTGTTGGGCAGATTGAATGTTCTGTTTAAGGGTATCGTTCAGTTGGAAGTTCATTGGGGATGGTTCGGGTAAGTTGGCACGGATTTCATTGGAACCATGGTCAACTGTGTTACGGGCCAAACCGTCAGTGACATATTCATTCAAACGGCAAGTGGCAGTACCATCCATACAAGAGTGTTCGCCGTTGAAACCGGCCTTACCATTGTCAAAGACAATGAATTGAAGAGGCTTATCAAAGAAACGGTTACTACCGTTACCGTGCCAACAGGCACGAGAACCTTCGTCACGGGTCACGGGAGTAGAATCATCTAAACAGACGACAAATGACGCAGATTCGATTTGTTCTAATAATTTCTTATTTTCGGGGTTGGCAGCCAACAAAGTTTCGCGGTACTATAACAATAACAATAATGATAATGTTTGATGTTTAGATTTTTTTGATGTAATGTTTCAGATTTTCCCATGATAAAAAAAATTAATGTGGGGTATAATTCCCGGATAAACCCCGCTTAGAATTCTATCACCTCTTTTTTCTGAAACCACCATATATATGGTTAATTCATTCCCACCCATATATATTTATAATGATCATTACCTCAGTCCAGTTATCTCTGTTTTCAGTGGTCAATGCACCAACAGCAGGACCTTGTTCATTACCAGCGGTTTCAATGACACGTTCAAATTGTTGTTCCAGTTCCTTGGTAGATAATTGTTGACCGTTATGGACGGTATCGATAACATAAAACTTGTTCTTACGGATAGCAACAATATGAGTATGTTGGGTAGGGTCATAAGCAATTTCGATATCGGATGGTTTCTTGGGAATACGGCAGTTATTGAACATGTACTTATAAGAGTCCATACACATAGGTTCACCCTTTGCATATTCGGGTTCAAGGGTCTTCCTATTTTTTCCGGATAAAATTATAGATTTTTTCTTAGTCAATTAACTTATATAGAGATGTTAAACTATCATTTATCCAGCCGGTCCGTCTACCATTATTTCCAAAAATTATACCCGTATAGATACCCTCTCTCTCCTTTTTTTTCTCTCCTTCTAATCCCCGTTCCAACTAAAACATAACCCAGCACAATAATCTTGTCATTGATAAAAAAAAAATCCCAAATAGTAAACAGATGAAAAATAAAATAAAAATCAAAAGCTTACTCTACAACTTGTTTCTTGAATTCAAGAGCAGCAGTGGTGATAGCGGCAGCACGTTGAGCAGGTAACTTGCGCAACTTATCATCCTTATAATAAAAGAAATAACTGACATAAATCACAACAGGATCACGATAGCCCATATAAGCGGATTCTAACCACCATTCGTCCAACCAATTTTTAACTTGAGGATTGCTTGCATGTTTGACCAAACGTTCTTGAAGTTTAGCACCAACACCACTAGTTTCAAATTCCTTAACAGCGGCTTCAGTACGCTTATATTCTTCTTCGCTTACAACAGCCTTGACAGATTTCAAATATTTTTGCATCGTAGGACCAAGAGCAGGTACAGGTAATTTGGGCAAGTTGTTTTGATAACGAAGCATAGGTCCAGGTGCACTGGTATCCAAAGGTGTCTTAGGAACAGGTTGAGCAGAAGCCATACCTCGGCGGAAAGCCATAGTGGTTGACTATAATTATAAATAAAAAGTGTAAGTTGAAACCAAGTTTTCACTTTTTGTCATTTCAAAAAAAAAAAGTTGATCATTCTCCACTAAACAACAAGTTCGTTGGGAATGAGCAACTGTCAAAAAAGTTGCACCTAAGCAAAAAAAAAAAAAAAAGAAAGAGTAACTTACAGGGCGAGGAGCAGTTGCGAATCTAGCAACGTTCCGGAGACCGAGTGCACGAATAGACATTATTATTTTAAAAGTGTAAAAAGAAAGAGAGGGGTTAACTAGAAGAAAAAGAAAAAGAAAAACTATGAAACAATTACACCGAGAATTAAATAAGCAACAAAAATACTAAAAAATAAATAAAAACTCAGATGTTGCTGACACACTGGTTTTTCAGGAACTATTGAAAAAAAAAAGTGGGGAGTGAAAGTTAAAACAGGGCATTGTACCACACTAATGATCCTTAGTCATGTAACTCAATTATTAGATTACCTGTTGATCTTTCGCATAAACATTAAGTTTTTTTTTTTTTACTCCACTTGGCAGATTATTTATTACGTTATATAGAAAGTAAAATATGCCGTTGTAATTCTACTATATAAAATAAGGGCATTATTGATCTGCACATTTTTATGAAATAACATCCATTTCTATAACAACCAAATACGTTTATTAATTTGTTGCCTTGACAACAATTTGTTTATGTTTTTTTATTATTGTTGTTGTGATATAACAAGGAGTCCCTTTTTTTTCTTTTAACCTCCCCAAACAACAAATATGTATAAAAAGAATCAACAATTCAATATCTATAAATGAGTTATCAAAAAATATATAAAGTAAAAGAAGATATTACTAAATGTTGGGTTTTTAAAAAAGAAAAAGAAAAAGAGGTATATGTTGGACGTTTGCAAAAGAAAAGGACGGGGGAAAAGTTTTCAGGTTTTAAAGGATTATAATGAAAAAAAAAAGAGAGAGAAGGGTAAAGAGAAAGAGATAAAGAAAAAAGTATATATATTATTAAGATCGTTGTTGGTTGGTTGGTTTGTTAAGTTTTTTTTCTTTCACTTTTCTTTCCCCTAAAAACCAAAGAGAGAGAGAGAAAAAAAAATATAAAAGACTATACAGAATGAATTTATAAAAAAAAAGCGGGGAAGTTAGAATAGAGAGGGGGAAGGGGAAAGAAAAAAAAAAGGTGGGGATGGGGTTGAGAGAAGAAGTATAGAAGAGAAGAATTATACAGTCAGAGCAATAATGTGTAGTGGGTATATAGTATTTATAAATTCACATACACATAATTTTTTAGATAAAAAAAAAAGAGATAGAGAAAGAAAAGGGAGAAATAGAAAAAAAAAACAATACTCCCCTGAGGTTAGTTTTTTGATAATAATGGGAAATTGAACACTTTGGAAAGAAGTGGAATAATAGTAATAATAATAATAATATGTAAAGCAAGTATGAAATTATCGACATTGCCAGATTTTCACAGTTTGATCCACACTTCCTGTAGCAACAACAGGACTAATATGACAGTACCTGAATAATAAAAAGTATTCAATATTAGTTTTGTTTTCCTTTTCGGGGGGAAAGAGTTGTATGTAAAATTCATTAACAAATATATAAACAAGTAAAAAAAAAAAAACTTACGATATGCAAGTGACGAAATGATCATGGGCTTCCAAAGTTTTCATGCAACGACCTGTTTTCAAATCCCAAATCTTGATGGTTTTATCATCAGAAGCACTCAACAAATATTTACCACTAGGATGTACAACCAATCCGCGGACCCAGTTATCATGTCCAATAAATGTATGCAACATTTGTCCGCTGCTATCCCAGACCTTGATGGTTTTATCTCTTGATCCTGTTATCACATAACGTCCTGGCATACCTTGATCCTTTGATTTAGAAGTCTAGCAATAATAATATTAATTAAATTTGTTATCAACAAAATTAATCCTTTAAATTAAAATAAAAACTCCACATGTTAATAAATGTCCATATGCAATTATTACCTCATCACCAATCAATTCTTGAATATATTGATATGCATTGCCTGGTACAAATATAGCACACTCTACAACATGCTCGTGACCACGGAATTCAACCTTGGATTCACCTGTTTGAGTATCCCAAAGTCGAGCTGTCTGTTTTATTTTATTAGATAATCAATTATTACAAAAATCAAAAAAAAAAAAAAGTTTAGCATACTAATACCTAATAAAATTTTTACTTTTATATATTTACTATTCATTTTTTTTACGTACCTGATCATTAGAAGAAGTAACAAGTAATCGCCCATCTTCACTTGGTACAACAGATCGAACCCATTCAAGATGTCCTGAATAAGTTTTTGTACAATAACCAGAAGCAAAGTCCCACACCTTGATCGATTTATCTCTTGAAGAAGAAACAATCTTATCACCTGAAGGTAAGAAGGCAACCGAAGAAACACTATGGTCATGGCCATATAAAGTCTTGATACATTTATAATCATTATTAACGTCCCACACTTTAATTGTAAGATCAGCGGAACAAGAAACAAGATAGTTTCCTTTAGGGTCAAAAGATAAGTCTTGTACTGCTTTAGTATGACCCTTCAAAGTACATTCAAAATCTCCCGATTCATAATCCCAAATTTTAATAGTAGTATCTTCAGATGCAGAAGCCAAGATTTGATAAACGGGATGAAATGTGACACACGTAATAGGATTACGATGACCAGTTAAATCATGTTTTTCGGGTGGTCGAGGAATCCAATCGACAGAACTAGTTTGCTTGCGTACAGGTGCATTATTAAGCTCTTCTTGCATTTGGTTGGCTTTGCTTTCTAAATCCATTATCTAATTATATACATTTTTACATTTTAGTATTCTATTTTTTAATAATAATTATATAAAAATGTAACTCTAAAATCAAATCTATCATATTATGTATAGAATATATATATATAAAATATCTTGGCAAATTACCTTCTTCTGTAATCGAATGACAGATGTCCACTTTTTTTCAAGTAAACCGGCATATTTTGTCTTTGGATCGGGAATGAAGTCTTCGTTCTGAGTCTCTTTTTGTAGTGCGCCAAACGATTCGGAAAAGCCGCCAGCGTTCAGATAATCGAGGATGGCCTTATGCCTAGAGAACATATACACAAGTTAATATTATTATTTCATGTCAAATAAACAAGTTCATATAGTAAAAAGGAGCTTTTTTTTTTTTAATTCTTTTGTATCTTTCTCCCCATACTTGTTTTATCAAAAACTCCCTTTTCCGTCTGTTTTCCTCTTTTTATCCCCAAAAAAAAGGTAAAGTAAAAAAAAATAAAAAAATAAAACCACCCCAAACACACATGTGCACATTGAATAATTAAAAAAATAAAATAAAAAAAAAACTCACAGCTCATCCCTCTGACGTTCAGAAAGGATGGTAGTCATTTTTCAAAATGAAATAAAGATGGGGGAGGGTGTATTAATATGAATCTGATAAAAAAAAAACTTTGGTGCCGCGAGATTTTGTTGTATGAAAAAGCGGGGAGGAAAAAAAAATGAGAGAAAGAGAGAGAGAGAGAAAGAGAGAAAGAGAAAGAGAGAGAAAAAAAAAAAAAAAAAAAAGAGGAACTCCCTCCGTCATCCGAGCCTTGTTAACACTATTGAGTTACCCACAACAGACACAGCAGGAGTAAAGCATTATATACATAGAGTGTGTGGTGCCTGGCAACACAGGGCGGATGTGGAAATATATTTTATCCAATCAGGAAGGTTTTTATGAAAAAGTGTCCACATGACAAGTTGTTTTTTTTTTTTATATATAAAAGTTGTTGTTTTTTTGTTGCTTGTAATATAATATAAAATAAAAAAACACAAAAGTATAATAAAAAAAAAGAATAATAATAGAGAGAAATAGAACATTTTTTTAAAGTAAATAATAAGTTGGAAAAAAAAACATTTTTGCTGTGTCGTGTTCTGTACGTGTTGTGTATAAAAAGTATGGGTTTTGAAAAAAAAAGTGGGGGGGGAGTGTTAAAAAAGTGAGAGAGGTTGAGATATATAGAAAAGGTAAGATAAAAAACAAGTTCAAGACAATAAGTGGGAGAGGAAAGAGAGAGAGAAAGAGTATATAATATATAAAGAGGTTGTTCGTGTATTTATTTAATTACCATCCTGGTTGTTGCTGACCAGGTTGTGGTTGTTGTTGACCAGATAATACCCAGTCAGCAATATAAGGGAACGTTTGGAACTCTGATTGTTCGACACGATTCAATGTAGAACTGATAGGTGTCAGGGCAGGACGCTCACGTGTAAATTCTTCATCAAAGTTAGATGTATCAAGACGACTGGTAATCGTGGGGTAGAAAGGTGGTGGCACACGCTTGTGAAGCATATCTTCCCAATTAACACCACGGAAGAAAGGATGTTCCTTAATTTCAACAGCATCTGTTCCACCTGCACCAAGACGTCGAGCAGGATCTCTTGTCAAAAGCTAAATAATAATGTTTGTTGTGGTGTTAATTTTATACTAACTACTGAATATAAAAGTGAAAAAAAAAACTTACGCGTTGGCAGATGGAAACAGAATCTCTGGACATATTAATAGGATACAGAATTTCATCTTCCAAAATAGCATCAAAGATTTCATCTTCATCTTCACCACGGAAAGGTGATTGACCAAGTAACATTTCATAAATCAAAACACCAAAGGCCCACCAATCAACTGCACGACCATACTTTTGTTCGAGTAAAATTTCAGGTGCCATGAATTCAGGTGTACCACAGAATGTACCTGTAGTGCATCCGAACCACATATTTTCTTTACAAAGACCATAATCGGCAATCTTGATATGACCATCAAGACCAAGCAATATATTATCTAATTTCAAATCACGGTAAATAATACCTTGACTATGGAAATATTCAAGCGCCAAAAGAACTTCACATGCATAGAATCTATAAAAATTATGTGCATACACATAAATATCAATATCAACAACAACAACAACAAATAAATGTGCAAAAAATAAATAAACAATCATATAAACAAACTTACTTTGCACGACGTTCAGAGAAAGGTTCACGTTGAATATGCCACATCAAATCACCACCACTAACATATTCCATTACAAAATAAACACGAGATTCAGTTTGGAAACATGAATGTAAACCAATAAGGAAAGGATGTCGTTCACGATTAGCCGCTTGGAAAATACGCTTCTCCGATCGAACACTAAAAAAAACAAACAAACATTACATCAATTAAATCAAATCAAATCATTCCTGTTTTTAGCATGTATAATATATATATACATATATATATATTTACCTTTCAATTTCATCGTTATCCATAATGAATCGTTTTTTCAATACCTTGATAGCATACAAGTTTCTGTCATGCTTTTCTTCTGCCAACATAACCTAATTTACAATAAAAGTATGGATGAGTGAATTTATATATATTTTTTTCTATATTTAGTTTCTTTAGAACTCCACAAAATCCCTTTTCTTGCAAATCCTCATGCATATTTTTTTTGGGTATATTACCTTGCCAAAATTACCCTTGCCGAGTACTGCTAAAAAGTTAAAGTCATCTAAACCAACACTCTTAGCAACAGCTTGTTGTTTAGGTGGAGGCTAAGATGTGTAATGTGTTGTATGTTAGTAAGTAAAAAAATAAAATAAAATCAGTATCATAATAATCTTAACTACTTACTCTTGGGGCCATATTAGGTGGATAACCAGGTTGAGGACCAGGAACAGGAGCTCCAGCTGGATAAGATGGACGTCCCATAACAGCAGGATTGGGTATTGGTGCATAAGGCGAAGGGGGTGGTCCTGGTCTACATTGTTGTTGTGGTTGACCAGGATATGGATGGTATGGTTGTTGTTGGGGTGGATAACCCATTTGATGAGGTGGAGGAACGCCACCGGGACCAGGAGGCATATTCATAAGACCACCACCAGGACTCATATTAGGTGATTGAGGTCCAGGAGGACGGTTCATATTTGGACTACCTGGCATGGGTTGTTGTTGGATAGGTTGGTGATGTTGTGGTGGTGAAGGTTGAATAGGTTGTTGATGAATTTGTTGAGGAGAGGCCGATGGTGGTTGTTGTTGAGAAGATTGCAACGACAATTGAGAGAATTGAGGTGAAATGGATTCAGATGCCGTGGATGGCATGGATCCAGAGCTCGTGCGATCAGGAACAGAAATTTGATCGTCAGGACGTGGAGTTTGATGTTGAGGCTTTAATGAGCTAGAGGAAGATGAAGTAGGACCTGTTTCCAAGGTCTTACGTTTAGCAGCCTTCATTTCAGCTAACATTTGATTAGCCAATTCCATTGACAATCCACAAAAATCAGGTACAAGATGTGCACACTTTGTATGACAGGTAATATCACATTCTATATAGCAAATATAAGTTAATAATTTAGTATGACTTTTTTCTCATTCATGCCAAAAGATAACCTCTTACCAGAACATTTCTTTGCACCGCGGGAACCCAAGGGTAACATATAACCACAATGACAACACCAATTGGCACCAATATTGGTAATAGGTTCGAAACGATGAGGAATTCTGTGATTAATCTTATCTTCATCCTTATCCTAAAAACAATCAAATTCTCAAATATTAATATCTATTTATATATCAATCGTGATCCTTTTTCCTTTTTTTTTAATCAATTCACAAGCAAGAGTATAACTTACATCGGTGGAAGACTTGGAGATACATTTTGTCACAACCTTACCATAACATTTCTTGTGACAAGTGTACTCACAATCTAATCAAAGTGACATATATTAGTCTCTGCTTTTGGTTGATTTTGCGATATATATATATATATATACAGGATTATAACATTTACCTTCACACTGGTATCCACTGTTAACCAAGAAATCAGCGCAAAGGGCACATTTCATGACATTGTAGAATTTCTTTTCCACAAATTGATGGCCGTTCATTTCATGAACTTCACCAGCACGTTGACGAACAGCACCGACACGACCCAATTTATCCAAAGGACGACGACCAGCAGCTTCACGGACTATATTTATGTATACATGTTAACTCTGTCCTTTTTAATCCTCCCTCCCTCTCTCCCTCTTTCTCTCTATCCAACCTCTATCCAGTTCCATTAAAAAAAACAATTAAAATAATCAACTTACCAAAGTTAAGTCGAAGAGCCAATTCACCTAAAGGTTCTACATCAAACCAAGCTTCAATACCTTCTTGGGTTGATTGAACCGTTTTGGGTTGTGTAGGAAGAGGATGTTGACTTCCACCACTACTTGAAAGACTGTCTTGAGTACGTTGTTGAGCTACTTCAGCAGAAACCCAACCAGAACCACTTTCTTGTTGAATCTTGCGTTTACGAAGACCGTCAGCAATATCAGTAATCTTGAGCCACAGAATACCAATAGGTAAGCGTCTTTCCAAACTTTCATCATAAATGGCAATCTCGATTTCAGAAGCCTTTGTCACATGGATCTCACATTCTTCTACCCATTTATCATTACGTGTTGGGCGAGAACGGAATACAACATTGCCATCAATCTTGACATAAACAACAGTTTCAGGCATTTTAATCATACGTGTAGGTGCATGAGCCAGCTCACGAGCTTCAATAATTTGAAGCTGTAATTTACCACTGACAGGACGACGGAATCCAGGAGGAACACGAGCAGCCAAAGGTGTCTCGAGTTCTAAATAATTAAACTAATCTTTAGTAATTTTTTTTTCATGAAAAAAAAAAAAAAGAAAGAGAGAGATAGATAGAGAAAAACCTTACCGTAATCATCTTCATCTCCTTCACCAATATAAAGGCCTTTATATTTCTTAAGAGCTTTGTCAAGTAAATTACGCTTTTCAATACTCTCATACAATTGTCCTTGTACTTCACCACGTTGTTGTCGATGGGTATTTGAAGGATCACGTTCTAAAGCGGCTGACATGGTCTTAATACCAGCCAATACTTTCTTTTCAACATCAAGTTTATATTCCAACTCATGCAATTTTAAAGAGACCTTGGGTTTATTATAAGGAATATCCGTTGTTAAAAGATCTATAATTATTTGTTAGATATATGCTACCCTTTCTTTCATGCTTACTAATATTCCTCCCCTTCTTCCAGCTTTTTCAAGAAATGATAATAATTACCTAAGTTTGTATACTTCTTTTTACTTGTTTCCTCTTTACTGGATGGCATGCTACTTGAGCGTGGTGGAGCAGCCGTTGAAGATGATTGTGAAGGATCACTTTCAGTATCGGCCGAAGCATTAGGTGTAGTAGGTGATGAAAGATCATCTTGACTCGTTCTATTAGTTCTCGTTTGTAACTTGACAAGTTCTTCTGAAAAATAATCGACATATTTTTGATGTTCTTTAATTTGTGTATCACATTGTGCTTGAACATTACTATCTAACAAAAGCTTTCGCATTTGAATAGCTTTATCTCGCAACTGCTTATTCTTGTCGATCTTAGCTTGAAGATCGTTGATTTTCGTTTCTAAATCCTATTTTTATACAAATATAAAATCATTATAAGCAATGTTAAGTATATCATATATATTTGTTTACTAAACCTTTATAGCTTTTGGTCTAGAATAATCTCCTCCCCCCCGCAAAGCCTGTTCCTGCTTTTTTTTTTTTTTACCATAGTGAGTTATATATTTATATGTATATGTGTATATATTTTCGTGTGTATTTTTTTAAAAAATAATATTTGTATATTATAATGTAAAGAGATTTCCCGAGAATTCTTTCTGGAATGCTAGAAAAGAAAGAAGTGTAGATGGTTTTACTGCTTTATAAATAAAAGAAAAAAAAAGTTGATGGGGGGAGGAATTAGTTTTTTTTTTTTGTGTATATAATTATAACACGTTATAAATATTTGAAAGTTGGTAACCAATACAAGGATAAAAGAAATTGTTGGGGTTGACGGAAGAGTAGTAGCGAGATGATGACAAAATAAATAATGGTTCTTGGTGTGAAATAAGATGAACAATTAAAATTACCTCTCTTTTAACTTTTTTTTTTTATTATTATTATTATTAGTGCCTTTTTGTTGCCAAGTCGCCAATAAAAAAAAAATAAAAGTTGCTGGTTGTTATCCGACAAACAAAAAGGAAAAGTGGAAAAAAAAAAAAAAGAAAAGAAAAGAGAAGAGAGAAAAGTTGCAAAAAAAAAAAAAAAATCTCTTCTTTCTGTTCGGTTGTACTAGGTAACGCTTATGTGGAAAGTGTTGAATTATAAATGGTCCCTCCATTGTGAGGTGTGTGCACGTTGAAGTTCCGCTAGGATCTCTCTTTTTTTTTTGCGTCTGTGCCAACGGCCCTCCTCAGCCCTACCCTTTTCGCCCTCCCCAAACCCCTTCCTTATTTTTTTTTTTTTTTTTTTTTGGAAAAAAAAAATGACCATATATGAATCAATTCACCAATTTGTATTCGAAGTCTACTGACTGGGAATTTTTAAAAAGGTAAGTTTAACTTTTAAAAAATTTGTTGCTATTTAAACACTCTTGAAAAAAATATATTGGTTAGCATAGCAACAACAGAAAGATACAAGTAATGATTTTTTTTATCAGATTTCCAATCTTATATCATATACATGGATGAAGACTAATTATATATGCGTCAGAACGTGACCGATATGTGGGAGTTGGGCTTTTTGACGATAACTCTAAAGTCAAATAGTGATAATTTTCTGGAAACTTTAATGTTTAAAACTATTTTTTTGTTGAAAACAGTATATTCTTTTCATTTAGATAATAAGCGTAACAATCAAACAAAGAATATTATTGTTACTATTACGTATCATATTGTATGCTAGGATAGAGAATGATGAGCTTTTCTAGGTACTTCACATTAAATTATGCGTGTAGATCGTGAAACACTATTTATGTATTATTATTATTGAAGAAAGAAGGTTACTCAATAATATTATTCTATTTCATTTCATCCAAAGGAATCACCATCAAAATAAATAGATAAAAAAAAACCCTATATGATGCATAAAATTCTGTTGTTCCCTATTCTACGATTTTGGATCTGTGTTATAATGACTTTTTTTTTGTACAACACGATACCATGTGCGAGATCTAATTCTATTTAACTCTCAGCATATTACCCACGATTTTTTTTTTCTTTTTGACGTTCCAGTTAAAAGAAACTATCATTGTAACAACCATTTCAAATGTGATATATGTTATAACAACTTAAATTTTCTTTTTGTATATATGTATGTATTTACATATATATATATATATATATATATATTGAGAGAAGCAAAAAAAAAAAGACATAGAGGAGAGGAGAGGGGAGGGTAAGGGCGGTGAATTATGACCATTTTATACATTTATATAGGGAGATATTTACATATATATCTACTTTTTTTCTTTTCATTGTAATACTTATTACGATGTGGTGTACATTATCTATTATTAAGTATTAATCTTTCCAACTTATTACCATATCTTTTGTTTTTTCATAAACAAAGAACGTCATAGAAATAGCAGGAGCCACCTTAATCAAAGATACTGTTAAACCTTTATATAAACTACTCACACCTTCCTGTGCAGCAATTAATTTCATACATTTAAGCGATGATCGTGTAGCATATTCTGGTATAGAAGAAATCACATAATATTTTCGAGAAGGACCTTGAACTTGTAATCGTTTCCTTACAACATCCATTGGATAAACAGCTGTTTTTGACACAATACCAGATAATGCACCACTTAACATATCGTGCATTGGTTTATGATCTGCTGATAATGTACCATTTTCCTATAATAATCATAATATAATTTCATTCACAGAATAAAAAAAATATAAGTATGGTCATGTATTTGATACATATATAGTATATTGACACTCCTGTTCCTCAATTATTTATATAAACCTTACTCTTGCTGCTTTGAATGTTGACGCGATATGATCATAGGTAGTAAATACAAGACCCATGTATGGCATGATTTGCATCAATGTTGGCCAAACACCCCAATAAAATCCAAGAATTCCTTCTGTCTTATAAATTAACTTTATAGCTTGCATCATGCCAGTATATTGCTATTTTTTTTAAAAAAAATAAAGATCGGATGTGAGTTTTTTTTTTTTTATATCTCATGAGATTATTGTATAATTTCTTACCTGATTATGTGTTCCTTGCATTGCAAATCGTGTTCGAAGTAAATCTAAGGGATATGTAATTGATGTTGCAGCACTTCCTGCAAGCATACCACTTGTAAATGTTTTTGCAGCGGTTGGTATTTGATTTTGAGAATCCTATAACAAATTTATCCGCGCGTATTAACATTAGCACACTATTTACCCCTCCATTACCAATGTAAATATTATATCCAATTCTCAACTTCATCCATTATGTTCCACCCCAAGTAATTTACCAATTTTTCAATGAAAAGTTCTATTTCTCTATAAGCACAAAATTCTACTGCATTGTAAAGTAAATATAAATATTCAGCAGCAAGATTCCCTTTATATAATCCCTAAAATAGACATTGAAAGTATCAATACTGAGTGTTGCATTTTTTTTTGTTTCCATACATATACACAAAAAACGATAAGCAAAAATCGCGTGTAAGGTATAGGTTTCTATGACAACAATATTTATTATTATTATTTTTTACCCGGATGCCTTCTTCTCTCAAGATCGTTTTTAAAGCTGGTATAATTCGAGTATATTTTATAGTTTTTGGATCAGCATGTTTTAGTTGAAATTGAGTTCGATGAGGTTGTAATTGCATACGAATCTTGACGACATCGAAGGGTGCGGTAAAAAACCTAAAAAAGCGGGATAGATCATTCTTCTTAGAATAAAAAAGAAAAGAGTATTTTATTTTTGTTATAAAGAAAAAGGGAGTATGTATGTTGTCTTTTGTTATAAATAAATTAATCTTTACCTAGAAACAACACCGGCAGTAGCACCACAAAATGCAGCTTCAAAACTATTCAATCGTGAATCACTAATGTATGAAGGCATAATAATATAGAGTAGTATAGTAGTAACAAAAAAAAAAAAAGAAACTCTCTCAGGTCTTTTTTTTTTTTTTTCGCTCTCTAAAACATATGCCGAAAACAAAATTAACCCGTATTTTTTTGAGTCCGAAGAAATAAAGAAAGAAGGGGGTAGTTTCAATTAAAAAAAAAAATAGGGTATAAAAAAGATATAGAGAGAACTTTATTTATTTCTTTGTTTTTTTCTCTCTCTCTCTGTAACACTAATAATAATAATAATAATAATAAAGAAGAAGAAAAATTTACATGTTGGGAAGAAAAAAGGAAGGAAAGCAAAGTCAAAGTTTAAAAAAAAGTTGTAGTTGTAGTTGTAGTAGTAAATAGTTATAGTATGATTGATTATTTAGGAAGGGATGATAAACCAAGTCCATGACCACCTTGATTCCTTAAGAGTAATCTTAATCCTTGTTGTGGTGAGCTCGATGATATTCCTCCTGATATACTATTGCTATTATCATCTAGTGCTATTGCAATTCCTCCTGTTGCTGTGGGTGTTGTCGATACTGGTACTGGTACGGGTGATGATGCTATTTGTTTTTTATTCTTTTCTTTTATACTGGTTCGATTGATATGCGCCGCCGTCTTTGTAGTGGGTGCGGTGACTGATGAAAATAAAGGTGATATACCACCACTGGGTAATGAAGGTCTTTTACGTATAATTCGATGACGATAAAGCTCTGCAATATCAGGCGATATACTTCCTGGTCTAGATGAAGAAGTCGTAACAGAAGAAATAGAAGCTACTGCAGAATCAGGTGATACAGAAGGTGTGGTGATAAATGTTGTTGTTTCGGATTGTCTACGTGATGCAATACCTAATACTTCCTCATCTTCAGTTAAATACATTGAAGAAACATCACTCGCACGACGTGAACTTAATCCATCCCGGATCGACAATGCATTTAAAATATCCTCTTTGGTTCTAATTAATGGTCGAGAAGATGAAGATGAATAACGTGGTGGTGCTTGTAAGAATTGAATGGTTCCTTGAGCCTGCTCAAGCATATGTGCATATTCTCGCATCCGTTCTCCAACATCCATTACATTGCCATGATATTTTTCTTGATGCAAAGCTAATGATGCTAACCGTTCTTGTAACTGACTATTTTCATAAACAATCTTAATGGGATTTAATAACCCCCATTATTTTTAGTGTTACACTACATAATTCTTTTGCATGATGGTCATATACATATATGTAATTTTGTTTTTGTTTTAATTCATGAGCATTACTTACATTGGCCAAGTTTGAATGCATATTCCTAATCATGTGAGTTGTTTTTCCATCCGATTCTTTTTGGGTCTTGACAGCATTTTCTAATAATACTTGTAAATCCACATTTACTTCTTGAGTACAAGTTAAATCGTCTTCAATTTCCACTATAGTTCGATAATAATAATAATAATAATAATAATAATAATAATAATAATAGTAATAGTCATTGGAGAGGGAAAAAAAAAGAAAGGAGATGTGATTAGATTAGGTGTACAGACTAAAACGCCTTTAATTATTTGATTATTAGTTATACGTACAAACACGATCTTTAGAATCTTTCTGTTAAATATTAATTATTATATAGATATAAAATAAATTCCCAATCCCGCTTATTAAGTTAGCATTAGAGTGATGATGACGAATAGAATAAAAACTTTTTATATTTACCAAATCCATTTCCATTCCATTAATCTGTTGTGCCAAACCATCCATTTCATTTCGAAAGCGGAGTAATTCATCCTTTGCTTGCATGATATCACGCATTAGCTTCATTCGTTCTTCGTCATCTAAACCAGGAGGTGGAAATGAGAGTGGTCTTTGTGAAGGTGAATTGATAGGCATGGAATATGAAGGCGACGGCTGCAAAAATAAGTTCATGCATAATAATAAGTTTGTTTTTTTTAACTTGTTAATAATCTTAAAACGTATATAAATACTATTACTTCTCTTTCCCTCCCCCTCCCCCCTGAGTAACAACCAAAAAATATATATTACCCTTATCCCATTACTTTTTGAAGGAATGTCTGATATATTAATAGTAACAGGTGATGTATTTTTGTTATTTTTATAGGTTGTTCCTGTTGTATTTATATTATTGTTATTGTTGTTGTTGTTGTTATTACGACGATGCATCAAAGTAGAATGATTTTGTGTTGATGTTGCAGTTCTTGTTCTCGTTTTTGTTAGGGAGCTTTCGTTTTTTCTGTTATTTTGTTCAAAACTGTGTCTTTTTCCAAGCAGTGTTCTGCCATCACAATCCTTTGCAATGGGTTTCGCTACACATATCATGATGAATATATAAGTATTTATAACAAAGAGTATAACAGAAAAAGAAGAAGAAGAAGAAGGTATATGTAGCAGATTGGGAAAAAAAAGTGAAAAAAAAAGAGTGAAAAAAAAGAGAAAGAGAGAAAAAAAAACGAAAGGTTGTGTGTGTGTGTCTAGGGGTTCATCACCCCAACTAAATTTATATTATAAGAGAGAGAGAGAGAGAGAGAGAGAGAGAGAGAGAGAATTTTATCGAACCACATAAACATTTAAAATAAATAAATAACCCACCTTGCCCAGTTAACGTTGCCCAGGAGTCGTTATGGCTAGATTCTGAATCACCCAAAGATAGCTAAAACAATAAGGGATGAGTTTGACATTTTATTTTATAATTTATTCTTTTTAAATACATTCTAGTTCTCTCACCTGGGCAACTTTCTCGGGACGATTCATTTACTGCTGCATGAACACGCACGCAACAGAAAACAAAGAATTTTAAAAAAAAATCAAGCAAAAAAGAAAAGAAAAAAAGAACAGGAGCTTTTTAATTATTCAAGATGTGTATTCAACTTTTTCTGTTTTCTTCTCGATTCGTAAAAATATAAAAATAAAATAGTAATAGCGTTAATGGACTGGGTTGGTTGTTAGGTAACAAAAGAAAAGTTCCTGAAATGTGTTATGTAGTTAATTTTTTTTTAAGAGAAAGGAAAGGGATGGGGGAGGAAAGGGTTAAAACAGGAGTTGGAAAAATAAAATAAAATAAAACAACGTCGTTTGAAAAGACTTATGATAGAGTCTACGCAACAACCTGACAAAAAAAAAAAAAAAAACGCAAAAATAAACCGAACGAAACCTCTTTAAGCAACCAAAAAAGAGTTGTATAAACCCACTTTTTTTGTGACGCCGACGAAATTAACCCCCGGCTACTATTTAGGTTGCTGTTTTCCACAAAAGTTAACTTGCCTCTCTCCTTGTATCTCTTGTTATCTACTATTATGCATCCCACATTTATTTCTCGTGCTTCAGTTCATAAGCCTCTTATTCAATTCGTTGGTTCAAGAGTTAATTTGTGGAAATGTATGTTTTCTTTTTCTAAAATATTCGTTGGACAGTTAAAAAGTTTATAAATATATAAACTAACAGCAACTTTTTTTTTAAATATATAGCCGCTTCGCACCAACATGGTCCTCACCCATTGACACCCGCTAACCTCGAAAAACACGTTGCTAAGGCTGATCCCGTTGCTCCATCCAAGGGTTCATCCCCATCTTACTCTTCTGGTTCTCTTGAATTCAGTCAACGTCCTGCTCGTTTCAACCATGCTCCCATTACTGAAGCTGAAATTGAAGCTATTGAGGTAAATAATAATAATAATAATAATAAATGGATATGTCACTTGACTCCTCTTTCCCGTGAATTCTTATTTAATTTTAAACCATGATTTTTTTTTTTTTTGCTCTTATATATTTTTAGTCTGGAGGTGCCACCTTCTTTTAAAATCGATTGACATGACAACGAAAGAAAAGAAAAACGCATACACACACATAACACACACAAATATCATCAAATTGTATACAATAATTCTATAGAACAACAACAATAACACATAATCCCCCCCACCCATACGCACACTTTTTTTTTCTTCTTTTTTTTCAAGAAAAAAAAATCGCATCCGATATTACTCAATATTTTTCCACATCCACCCGGACCGTCCCGAAAGAATAAATAATATTCTATTTTTTGAAACGAATATTGTCATTTGCTTTTATTATTATTTATTTGGAAGGATATGAAGAAAAAGTTAGATTACAGGATGTGAGGAGGGGAGGAAAAAGACGCGTCGTTCTGAAAGGGTCTTTCTAATGTTGGCATAATTCTTAAGGAGCGGCAAGAGAAAGTCATATCACTTTACTATGCTAATGGTAGTAATAGGAGCATTCTCCTAAATCTCAAAACAAGAAGTATGATTGAATAAGGAGCAGAAGAAGTCTTTAGTGTTATTATTGTTATCGTCAAGTGGAATGATGTTTTTTTCTTTTTAATTTTTTAAAAAAAAAGCTGGACTAGTTATATATTATGAAATTACAAAGTATAAGTGGATACGGTTATTATATATTATATATTATTGTTCTTGCTCTTAATAAGAGGATGTATACATAATGAATGGGGGATTATGGATAATATATTGTGCGGAATTTTAATGTGATGTGAGGATACGCGTGTGAAATAATTGATAAAGACTTTTTTTATGTTGACACTTCAGTTTTGGTGTCTGTTGTTGTCTTGATTTCTTCCATAGGCCAGCTACTTCCAGTAGATTCTTTATTATTATTTCTCGATGCTCCCATTGTTTTTTCATTATTGTAATTATTCATCTTGGATACTTTGATACGATAAATGTAAAGACCCAATAAGATGAACCATCCAATAGTAATAATCCAACAAAATGCATCAGCAGCATGTAATGTTTGACAAGCGATATCCATGCCAGTGACCCAAGGAAATATATCTTCATTGTTATAAATTGTACGCCATTCCATATAATCTACCCATGTACATGATAAAGCTGAATCTGGATTCGTGATCATATCTCCACCAGGTACCGCTGGAAATAATGCCGCAAGGAAAAGTGCACCAGCAAATAAGGCAATGCTACTGAGAAAAGTTTTGGATGGGTACCAGGCTGGGTAAGATGGACTGGGATCGAATGCTAAGATAATGCTGTAAACGAGTGAACAAATGGATGGAATAAGCATATACACATAAGATGCGGGATATGCGAATACATTATAATTGCCTAATCATAAAAATTAGTTCATTTTTTTTAAATCATCAATACATGACAATTATAGTTTGATATTGGATTCCAGAAAAAAAAAAGATAATTTTACTTACCAAAACCTGCTAATTGTGCACCATTTGAAACAAAAGATCGTATACTTGTGGCAACGCCTATTAAAAGTCCAAACAATATAATTCCCATAACACTGTTAAACATATGTATCAGTTGGATATGATGAGTTGATTTTAACTTTGTTGTAATAAAGGTCGTAATATTATTTGTCGTTGCCATGGTTTCAAAACAGAATATGAATATCTATGTGTGTGTGTAATAAAGGAACGTAAAAAGAAAGTTAAAATAAAATAAAATAAAATAAAGAAAGGGAAAGGTAAAAAGTAAAAAAAATGGAGTCTAGGTTCAAAAAAATAAAAACAAATGCGTTGTGTGTTACCTTGCAATTTCCACACGATAAATTTGGGTGATACAGTCAAACCTATGGAAATTGGCATTTTCACAAAAATAATTGTCATTCTCAGAAAAATGATTGGCCGAAAGGCCACAAGCTCAATTATTTTTGTCGTTTTGGCTGGAAACTTTTGTCCAAAACAGCTAATTAAATTTGGCACTTTTAAGTTTATCATTAATGTTTGTCGTTTCAAATATAATCCTTTATTGAAGATATGTAAATGTATTAGAATGATGTTTTTTTATAACATTTAATAATCTGACGCTTTGAGTGATTACAGAAACTATAGAGGTTGCTGATGAGCACATCATTGCAATTCTAGCAAGTATATTTTTTTTTTCGGCCAATAATCGATCGCGCTTCATTTTGCCTTTGACTACTCCCCAGAACTGTTCGATTGCATTTAATTCTGGTGAGTACGGAGGGAGATACATCACCTTATAGCCTCTACGTTCAATTTTTCTTATCATTGGCTGATTTATGGATCGAGGCGTTGTCCATTACAATATAACTTCCCTTTAAATTTTTATCAAGATCCATTATATCAAGAAGCGCATTCATAAATTTAACGAAATGGGCAGTAGTTGTGCCTTTTTTTGCTGGTTTATTATCATTTGATCCTCTTCATCAACCTCAGTCTCCCTTTTCTTTGCACCATTGTTAACCTTTCTCTATTTACTCGCTGATTTCTTTTCTTTTCTGGGAGGAGGTTTTTTCATCTCAACATGAACAACACTAGATGAATGGATAGCACCGATAATAGTATGTGTTATTGCTCTAGTTGTTGGTCGTTTTACAATAGCTGGACTGCCTTTTTTTGGCCTTGCCCAATTATTCCTCATGTTAATGTGAAATCGAGCCTCATCAATGAAAACACAATTCTTTGTAAAATCAAGGTTAGAGTCCTTCCATTTCATAAACCATTCATGCCCTGTATTACACAAACTGAGCCATCAAATTACGAGCTGCTATTTTAAACCACTCCCAGGAAAGCGCAAAAGATACCTTTTAGTCTAATACAATGTTCGCATTTGAAAATACAGAAATTAGCGGGTGACTGCAAAAGTTTTGTTTATTTAAAGCCCTTGATCAATCTTTGTTAAGTGCATCAGATTTCTAAATAATGGAAATATTGGCCAAAATGGTCAGGCAAAAACAATTATTTCTGATGTGGCTTCAAACAAATATCTTGAGCCTTATCAATATGAATAAATAGTTAGAGAGGACATGGATTTATAACAATAGTTTATAAAATTTGCTATAGTAAGATGAATGGGTTACCTTTACGGTGTACTACTTTCTCTTTATCCTCGTTATCACTTTACTAGTTATAATGAAAGATGTTTGGCAAGGTAAAAGACTGCGACGTAAGCACTTGTATTATTGGGACCTTTTATAGAAAAATAGTAATATATTAGTATTACTTCCATTAAAAACAAATATTGTGCGGAGGAGAACCCAAGTCCAAGAGTCATTTATGAGCTATAAAAGGTGATAAAGACCCAAGGGTTGGTGTCAAGAGAGGTTCTTCCATTCAAATAATGGACTACTGACTCAAGCATCTCTTGCACGTTTTTTTGTATAATAAAAATGCAAAATACAAATACTTTCCTGTTTATATCCCCTCTTATCTTCCATTTTCTGTTGCGCCTATTATTTGAGCACAATTACAGAATGATTAATACTGTCGTCCTTTATTCTCTTGTCTTCAAGCTTCTTCGATCTCTTTGAGGATTCTATTGCACCTGTAATTTTTAATTTTTTTTGTTTTAATTCAATATCATATCCCTCATTATGATGTTTATACCTCCTAAACTCTTCAAAAACGGCGTTTCTTTTAACAAGGGGAACGCATCGCTTAGTGTTCTGTCTGATATATTTACATCTAATATCAATGTATCAAAATGAGTGCAAGACCGATTTGGTACTATTTGTAGTATCAGTTCGCGATCATAAAAATCTTGAATGTAATGTACATGAATAAAAAATCCTGATCCCAAAGGAAATTCTTCTAACTGAATGGAAAGTAAGGGTATACAAATCATTCAAAAAAAAAAACCTGTATTTGTGACGTAGGTCAAGACAAAAACAAAACTGTAGATTAACCAATAAAATTAAGCAATATGTGGTGTTCTTATTGAGCATTATTTATTCTTTTTGTTTTGTAAACAGCTTATATTCAAAGATGAAGTCAGCAAGTAGCAGGACATTACGTTCTAAAAAACAAGTAAACAATCAAAACAAGCAAGAAGAAATGGATAATACAACAAGTAGTAAACGAAAGAACGCCACTCTCACAACTATCATAAAAAACTCTGAAAAAACCAAGTGTTATTAGAATGCCCTTATATGCCCTGCACTTAACTCTCCTCCTCCACCTAATTTTTTTATTTTCATTAGAGTACGTATATAAATAAGAAATAGGAAAAATTGATATCCTTGAAGAAGTTGCTTACACTTAACTTTACATATAGCTGAATCTGAAAATATTAAAAACTAAGGTGAGGGAGGAGGGTATATAAGGGCATTCTACTAACACTTTATTTCTTATGGTAGTTCTGACTTAAATATTTTCTCCTGCACTAATATGAAGCTATATTGTGCGAACGTGTACCTGACCTTTAATAAAATCAGCACTTTTGAAGGGGGAAAGAGCAAAACCCCAACTCTTAAATCCGGGGGCAAATAACTATTTTGGAGGACTACATGGTTGTTTCAAAAGTTTTGACCTCTATCGATCAGAATATCAATACACCTAAATAAGCAAAGCTTGAACTTTTAACTCTGGCTGCTGGTATGGATTCATTGAAAGGAAACGTCATTGAAGGGATTGGAGATTTGTAAGTGTAGTCGAATGAGCAGTGATTGAATGAAGACTCATATCTCTTTTTTTTTTTGATTCTGTACCTATGATAGACTCACGAAGTTACCTTTGGACTCAATTGTAGAGAAGGACAAAATTGGAGAAGTTGATATTCAGACAAGATACTATGAACCCTTGTTATCGGCAATCTTAGCTGACACTACAAAGAAAGTTATTTTGAGGTGGCCAAATAAAATGGATGAAACAGCACCAGAAATAAGACTTGATGCAATCATATCAACATTGGTACAATTAAAATTTGGAAGACACCTAGGATATGGTGAAGTCAAACCAGGCGACAATAGCACTACGACACAATCACTCTGCGTAGACACTTTAAAGCTGACTGTATTATCAAGAAATACTTGTTTAAAAAATGAACATCCCATTCTCGCCTTCCAAATCAATGGTTCTTCAACTGATTTTTTATGTGACACAGAGAATTCACCACCGTTTCTACACTATGATCGAGATTGGCCGCGTCAAAGTACCAGATTCTTTATTATCAATCCAATCTTTTGCTACTCTGAAAAACCTCCAAATATTGTTACGCGTTACCCAGATATTTTGGCATTGCTGCCATTCCGTGCCATTCCTAAATGATTCACCACTACTCAGTCATTCATCAAGCCTTGGTATTGATACTTTACTTAATATAGCTAACAGCTCAAACTTCAGATATCGAAATTGTCCTATTCAATATTATTGATGTAATTAGTCAAGCAAAATAATACCAATTTCTTATTAGTTGCAAAATAAAAAGAGTTTAAACTCACTTTTTCAACTGAAATGGAATACTAAAATAGAATAAATTACCAGATCTCTCTTTATTCACCAAGAAAAAATATCTAACACTTCTCTGAATAGGAGAAAAAAATTGCTTGGCCTCCTGTTGGAAACCGCCCAGTACTAAAAACACCAGTAACAAGAGTGATTACCTATATTGTGCTGGGCACAGTTACTGTAAACACAGTCGTTTATATGGTATTTAAAAAGCCTACACTTTAAAACGCCAATTTCCATAGGTTTGACTGTATATTATTTCTTTTTTGTGATCGCCCTTTTATGTTTTAATGTTACACATTATTTCCATCTTTTTTTTACTGCTTTGCTTTTTTATTATAATAAAATATATGCTTACCACTGACATATGTCAATAAGTATAATTATAAATATACAACGAATAAAACTTCTCTTTCAACTTTTGCTATGTTCTCTTTCAAATTTATTATGTGTAGAAGAAAAGTCAAAATGTTTTTTACATTACTCACGTAGCTTGTGAACATATATGAAAATATCAAATTGGAGAACAAACATTTCTATTATAGTAATGAGTATATATTGGCAATAATGAGTAAAGAAGATTCTGAAAAAAAAAACTATATACTGTAGAAAGCGAAAGATAGAGAGATGATGATGATGATGATGATCATTATGAGAAAATAAATAAATATACTTATACGTACGTACGTAAAACCTTAGAATCCCTTGATTGTTTTGGTGGTTTATATTATGTATATACAATAAAACTAATACAGAGATAGATCAATATGAATATGAAGTGATTTGTATTCTTTGTCTGTATAAATTTTATTAATCTGCAACAAGCATACCAAAACTAGCTCATGTTATTGTATAAGTGCACCTTTATGAAAATCGAATTTCATTTATCAAAGTAGTAGTATTACAATACGTACTGTATATTATCATTAGTATATGTTATCAACCACAATAAATCAACTCTATTTAATATATACAGTCAACCAAATTCTTTTTACTATACTACATAATTTACCTTGAAGGGACTGAACTTTCAGAGACCACTACTAATATATTCAGTTCTTTTTGTACTACTCATATATTAAGAAGTATGTATCTTATAAAGCTTGAAAGATGCTATCAACAACAGTGTATTTATTTGTTGAGCCCAGCTGTATAAATTGTCATTCATAATAAAATTATTATTGAGGAGGAGAACTGACAATAGCTAATCTACAGTAGTACTACTTACATATTTGTATAGTTTTGGGTTGGTATAAACGGATGCATTTTACAAATCAATTATAGCCATCACGTTCAAAAACACTCATACAAAAAATACTGTTTAACACTCGTACGTACTGGTCCTTATATCCTACTTTTCCAGTTTATTACCTGATTGAAACTCTTAATGATTAATTCTTACAAGAATATTAAAAAGTGTGAGAATCTAATTATACATAGATGTATTTTCAACATACTTAATCGTTTACCAGTATATTGAAAGTCTAAAAAAGTCTAGAGATTATTTTCTTATCTTTTATACGTTACTAATTCATTATTATTTTTGAAGGGAAAAAAACTTTATAGTCATCGAATAGATGTGTGGTTAAGATATATCATTCATCGATATACTATTTTTTTTGTTATGTATATAAAAGTCGATAGAACACACTGTTGCCAAACAATTTATTAAATCTGATAGATCATAGAATTGATATAATTGCTCGTTTCTTTTTCGAATTGTTAGAGTTAATTTACAAGACTCCTCTCCCCCATTTCAATATCATTTCAATAGCACATAGATCAGAGTAGTAATCCAGTCTTGAAGTAAATACCACTCATCAAAAGTTATAATAATATTTTCAAAACCAAACTATTTTTTTATTTTTGTTTTCTTCAATCTTAAAAAGTTAGTACATAGGTGTTTCTATGCACAGAATTATAAAGTACATACATATATTGCAACAACAACTTTGAACAGAAAACCAAAACCAAATGTTGGGAATATTATTTTCTTCCAGCAGAATGAGAAGCTTTAAACAATTAGTAAATAGATTTGTCTTTGTAAAATAAAATAAAGACTGTGTACGTGTAAAAGATGTTGGGTATACTAATTATGCAGGTAATAATAGATTGCGTTTGTCTGAGGAAGAAAATAAAATTCTATACTTTTTCTTTTGACAACTTTGATTAAAAAAAATAAAATATAAAAGGCGAGCAAATAAGATTTTTTTTCTGGTATCTTCATCAACTTTATTCTTTATAAAACAAGAAAAGTATCTCAAAACAAAAATAAAAATGGACAAGGTAAGCAACCAATCGATATTTATGAAAGTCTGCTTTTCTTCCATCCCCCCCCCTTTTTTTTCCACTCTATATTTCAATTCTCTCTGGTTTATTTCTTATGCTTGAATAAGGTTTTTTCTGTCTTACTGCTTGGTAATTGATAAATACTAATCACTCCATTTCTGTGTTATTACTTAGCAACAACAAGAACAACAAACCGTTCCTAAGAACCCTCCCACTGGTGAAAAGGAAGAAACCAAGCCCACCATTGACAAACAAGAACAAGAACAGATCAAGGAAAATACTCAAGAATAAATGAATCAAAAAACTACCCGTGCGTGGTGTAATAACATTTGTTTATTAGACAAAAAGTTATGTTATTTTGTTTCTCTTCAAATAAAATAAAAGGGTGTCCTATATTTACTGTACATCTTTTTCTCTTTGCCCACCAAACAAAATGTGAATGAATTTTAGTTATTATCACTATTAGTATTATAAAAAATGGGTAATATTTAACATGATAAATGTAATATTGAGTAGTTACGTATTCAAAGAAATGAATGATGCTTCTATTTATTTGAAGTACATTTATTGATGGGTACGTACGTAAGTGAAATATATTATTTTCAATTATCATCTTCAATGTCTTCTCCATAAATAAATTCATCACAATCCCAATTATTAGGAATAATTAAACGTTGAGGATTCGTCGTTCCCAAAGAACTCAATTTATCAAAATCCACTTGTTCTAATGCAATATCTTTAAAATTTTCTTGGATACGAGAAGGAGTGATAGATTTTGGAATCACAGAAGTACCTCTTTGAATTCCCCACGAAATTAAAATTTGAGCTGGAGTCACATTGTATTTTTTAGCAATATCAATCTATTATTATTATTTTTTACATGTATATGAAATATATTTTAATTAATCTAGCAAGAATAAAATTGTTAACTGTATAAAAAATAAATGAGTAATCTTACCACAATATTATTTTTCATGAGTGGTGAATCACTTGAACCTAAAGGAGAGTAGCCTGTCACTATTATAGATACCAAAAAAATTGAAAAATAAGATCATTGAATAGAGTACGACGTAGAAGAATCATTATCAAAAACAGTACTACTACTTACTATGTATATTATGTGCAGTACAAAAATCTAATAATTTATTTTGTGGAAAATAAGGATGTAATTCACACTATATATAATTATTGTCAGGATTTGAATAGTTCTAGGTACTACTTTATATATTAAAATTCACGCTACATACCTGATTTACAGCAGGAATGATCTTTGCAGTTTTAAGTAACTTTTTAAGGTTACGTACACTAAAGTTACTCACACCAATTGCGCGGACTTTACCTCCTTCAATCAATTTTTCCATTTCCTAGATAAACAGTTAAATTATTTGTAAATTTTTCCATCTATCAAATTATTAATACTTACAGCATAAGTCTCAGTAAAATCAACCGTATGATCTAAAATGATTTTTCCATTTTCATGTCTAGGAAGTAAATTATCACCATCATAAATAAAAGCACATGGCCAATGCATTTCATAAAGATCTAAAAAAATAAATAAACCTTATTATTAAACAATAAAAAAAAAGTATTATTATTACGTACCAAGATAATCTAATTGTAACTTGGCAAGTGATTCTTCAAATGCCTTGGAAACTAAATCAGGACGATGAAAAGTATTCCATAATTTTGTAGTAATAAAAAATTCTTTACGAGGAATACCACTATCTTTAATGGCTCTACCAATTTCTTTTTCGTTATTATCTATTTTTTAGTAGAGTATAAATGTGATTAATATGATATAAAAGAAGAAAACGATAGGTTTTTAAATGAAGAGTGGACTCACAATAAACAGCTGTATCAATATGACGATATCTATTTAGAATAAATCTCAGCATACGTATTAAATAAGTAAAAACACTTTTTTTTTTCTTTTACCCAATTTTAATAGCTGTCAAGACAGAATTATATGCATCATCAGGTTGACTTTGCCAAGTTCCAAATCCAATCGCTGGAATAGTAGAACCTGTATTACTTTAATTTATTTGAGTGAGTGTTTAGTTTATTTTACAATATCAAAAAATAAATAAAAATAAAGTTACAGTTTAAATACACGTCCAGATGCCATATTAATTGAAAAGAAAAGAAAGTTGTTCGAGAAAAAAAAAAAAAAAGATTGCCTTTATATTATTACTTTTTTTAAAAGTCAGTAATAAACCACGAATAGGGTTATCCCCCCCAAATTCACCCTGGTGATGCAAATTACATCTACAGGGACAAAAGAACAAAAAAAGTCATTTTACTAACACTATATATAAAATAGAAGAGAGAGAGAGAGAGAGAGAGAGAGAATATACTATAGTTTGGCTATAAAATATGTAAATGTCAGCTTAATAATGCTGCGGGACAATTACAAAAAATTTTTGTGGTCAATGCAAAAAAAAAAAGTGTTGGAAAGCCTAAAGTTTTTGTTTACACTTGTTCTCCGCAACTTTTTTTTTTTTTTTTTCGTTAGGACAACAACTAAAAAATGAATAAAGATCAACAAAATGAGGCCCCTCGAGGCCTCATGGCCATGTTTGGTGGTATTTCCTCAAAGAAAACCAATGAAACTACAACTAAAAAAACAACAACGACAACGATCAATAAAAAGAAGAAGAAATGAGTTCTTCTAATCGTCGAGGGGGTGGTGCAATGAAAACAAGTCGTAAAGAAAGACGATCATTAGCTCTTCGAGCACAACAACCAGGTCGTGTTGTTACTGTTACTTCAAGTCCTATTGAAACCAAAAAAGTACAACAAATGGAAGACGATGATATTGCAATGGGAGGAACCGGTAAAAAACAAAAAAAGAAACGTTTGTAAGTATTAAAAAAAAAAAAATTTTTTTGCTTTGATCAAGAGATTTTGTTTGGCTAATAAAAAGAAATTTATTATTTTAGTTCACCTTATAATAGTAGACAAAGAGCACAACATGTTCAAGTCAAACAATCGAATAAACCTATTGAAAAAATAGATATTTTAGTATGTAATAATAGAAAACATAATAATAATAATAATAATAAGATTATTAATTTATTTTTATTTAAAAAGGTAGGTGGATTTGCTCCTGGATCAGAACATAATGTTATACCTTATCTTCAACAAAAATCGAAAAAACAATGGATACCATTGGATGTTAAAGTAGATCAAGGACAAATGTTATTAAGTGTAGATGGTCCTACAATTGCTCATTCAATTATTCGTTTGAATGGTTATATTTATGGCACACAACCAGTAAGTATATTCTTTATATAATAAATACTTGAATGATTACTAATTCATATATATATATATATAGCTTCAAATTCGTTTATTTAATGAATCTACTTCTTTATCTAATTTTGACAAGAATGAATTACCATCTAATTTGACACCTAAAAAGACTTCAACAATGGATACATTACGTGATTTCTTACGTTCACGATGGAATGCTGAAGGACATTATTTAAATTTAGATGATATGGCATCTGATACTAGTTTAAAAAAAGCACAAATTCGTCCTCCAGGAGCTAATAATGCATCTCCCACAGTAGGTCCTGCATTAATGAAATTAGCAGGTGAAATGTTTGAAAATGTTATATCTATTTCATTTGCAAATAATCGTTTTCGAAATGTTCAACAAGTTTCAACCATGACACAATTTCTTCCAAGTATTCGAAATTTATCATTAGAAAATAATGTCATTACATCCTTTTCTGGATTGGATGCTATTTGTGGATCAGGCAAATTGAAACATTTACGTGAATTAGTATTACGTGGTAATCCATTAAAAGAATCCGAAGTTAAACAACGTGGTGACAATCGTGGTTATGTGAGGTAAAGAAAGAAAGAAAAAGAAAAAGAAAAGAAAAAGAAAGGTTTAACTAAAGCAACTTTAAAAAGAAATGCTGTAAAACAATTCCCATCATTAGAATTACTTGATGGTGAACTCGTATCATTATCTGAAGAAGAAAAACAAATGATACAAAAGACTAGAAGAATCCTTCCTTTAGGAACTCAACCTTTCTTTTTTGATAATGAGAATAGTCAAAAAGTAGCTTATGAATTTTTAACAAGGTAAAAAAAGAAAAAAAAACTATATATTAAAGTTTAATTAGTTAACTAATAATAATAATAAATAATAATAATAGATTTTTACAATTATTTGACACGGATCGAACAACCTTAGTGTCGATCTATGATTCAACAGCCACGTTTTCAATTAGTACATTATTAAAATTGCGTAATGCTAAAAAGAAGGTGCGAGGAAGACAAAAACAGAGATTAATGGAGGATGATGATACCAAAATGAGTTGGACTGATTTAAATCGAAATTTAACAAAGAATTCATCAAGTATGTGTGCGTGTGTTTTTTTTTAATATTCCAAAGGACTGGGTGGGTGAGGGAATTAAGAATGGATTTCTTTTTATGGTAACCAACCTTAATTTATTTATATTTATATTTATAGAGTCGAAGCATTTATATTCTGGACCTGAAATGATCGGCACTGTGCTTCAAAAATTACCAACAACTATTCATGATCTTTCACAACCAAAAGATTTTATTGTAGATGCTTTTCAATATCCATTAGGGATTAATAAAACTGTACTACAAGTTACAATTTACGGAGAATTCAAAGAAGGTAATCACTCCAGAAATTTGCTTTCCATATTGATTCTTTTTGACACGCGTTACAAATGATTTAATTATAATATTTTTTTTTTGTGTAGCCGATAATCCATTACCATATTCGTTTGATCGTACATTTCTTCTTTTACCTGCTCCATCAGGGTCACCGTAAGTGATCACTTTTTTTTTTTTTTAGTTGTCTCAAAATATAAAAACATTAATTATATTATTATTTTTTAATTAGTGCTGCAACGATGGGTAGTCCATATTCTGTATTGTCAGATATGTTATATATTAAAGATTATTGTTCTATAACAAATCGAATAGGATCAGATTAAAATTAATAAAAGGGTTATTATTAATTTGATATCTTAATTGATTTAATGACGATAAAAAAAAAAGTTCATTTGAAGATGCATATCCTATATTTCTACAATTAGAATAGTTTAGCGGTAAACGAAAAAAAAAAAAGAAAGAAAGAAAGAAAGAAAGTTTTTTTTAATGGTCCGTTATTAAAAAATAAAATCTAATTTATAAACAATAACAATACGTAAATATAAATATAAATATAATAGTAATAATAGTAGTAATAATAGTAGTAGTATTAGTAGTAATAGCAGTGGTTATTATAAGTGTCAATTGATTGAGTAAAAAAGAAATTATTATTATTATTGCCAATTAAGAAAAAAAAAGAGTCGAGGGAATTGGATCGGGGGTTAGAGAAGTTGTTTATTATACTTTATACTTTATAATACATGTAATATATCTCCTTTTTTATTATTATTATTATTTCTATTTCTATCAAGTAATCTTCAAACCATTATTATTTCATAACTTTTTGTTGTTGTTCTTGTTGTTAAATGATATAGTAAAAAAAAAAAAAAGAAAAAAAAATTGCGCGCGCAAAAATAAATATAATAAAATACAAACCCCAATAAACAACACAAGGTTTTTCAGAAAAGATGCACGATGCAAAGCGTTAAAATGCGCCAACAGACCACAAATAGTTAATTAAAGTGCGTAACGAGCAGTTACGGGTATGGTGGCACATGAACTATATGGAACCCCAATAATGCAATCAATTATTATTATAATAGATCGATGATTTATTTTATTTTTCTTTCTCCTCTTTTTTATTTTTCTTGCTCTTTTCCTTTCTTCTTTTCATTTTTCTTTTCTTATTTATCGTCAATAATAATAATAATAAGCCAAATTTATATTATTGTTTTTTTATTATTATTATTTTCAACTTGAATACTTAAATACACTTTTCTCTTCTTTCTTTCTTTTTCTCTCTCTCTTCTTTTTTTTTTCTACTTCTCCCTCGTTTTTACTCCTAACAAACAACGCGACATAGAAAAAATAATAATAATATGAAAATCAGGACCCTCACTCTTGGTGAATATGGATCACCACCTACTCCTTTTTGTCTCTATTTGTTTCCGACACCATTAACACCTCCATTAACTTCACCACCATTTTCAACCGATAAAGATTCTCATTTTCATTTCTTATGTCTTGAAGATCTTGATACACTCTTTTTCGTTGACAACCACGATACAATAATCAATAACGAACGAAAAAGTAGACGATTATTAGCTACCTTATTTGAACAACATCCTGCTTGGTTTTGCAAGGATCAATCCACAGGTCGCTCCTATTTAATGACTCAAGCAGTAGCTCATATTGCATCACAACTTCAAATTGATTCTTTAGTTAATTTATGTCGTTTAACTGAAGATGAATTATTTGGAGGAAAAGCAATTGAATTATTACGACATCATACTATGTTAGATACATCATCATTATTATCACCCACCACATCACCCTTATCATCATCACCGCGAAGAGGTATTCTTAATGAACAAGAATTTGTACCTACACGACTGCTGGACGGTCACGAAAGGTTTGATTCGACAACCGATGATGTTACTATGGCACCTATCAAAGAAGAGCCTCAATCGCCCATGATTTTATTATCTCCACCTTCAGTAAATGATTCCATACCATATGATCCATGTCGAGATGATGTTGCAGATAATAGGTAAGGAGATATTATATGTTTTATATTATTTCAAAAAGGAGAGGAAAAAAAAAAGGGAAACTTTATATACATTACATACATATAAATAGACCGAAAAGAGAATAGCATTCCGTTCTTTAAAAAAAGGGGGGGAAAGAGGAGAGGGGGGGAGAAAAATCTCTTGTGTATTAGTGTGTGTTCCGAAAAAGGGGATGATTATATATATTTCTTTTGTGCATCATTGAAAACTCATGGTCTGTGTCACACTTTATCTTTTTTTAAACAGGAACCGCCTGTCATCTATGCCACATTCTTCTCCGCCAACCACAACCACAGTCGTGTCTTCTACTAGTACGCCTACACACGAAAACAATGTTAACAATAGCGATAATGTAATGACAGATCCTCATTTACAGCTTCCTAAACCTTCTTCACTTCTTTTGAAACGTTCAGCTGGTCAACAACATCATAAGGCACCTACTAATCTAACTATTTTTACACCATCTTATGCGAATGGAACTGATGCAACAAGCATTCGTTCAGCTCCATTACGTCCGCGTTCGAAACAGAATGGTAACAGTAATAACACCGGTAGTCATTTATTACAACAACGACACCCATCTAATACTCAACATCGTATTGTAAAGCCAAATACTGTGAAAAAACATCAACAACGACCACCTGCTACAGCTGCACCATGGCAACGACAAGGAGTACCACAAACTGAATTTCCTAGTCCACCTATTGTTCCTTCGCAACAACGTTGTCCACCACCTTATTTACGTACAGCTACTTTTCCAAAGACTCCCATGACAACAGTTCATCATCCACCACCACCACATCATCATCATCCACAAGTGCCTGCGACAGCTGCCGTTATTATGCCACCACGTACAACCATGTCCAAAAAACAACAATTTTTACAACCTTTTGAAATGTTGTATGATAATATTGAACAAAGTAGACAATTAAAAACCACTTTGGATGATCAGATTCGCCGTAGTTCTTCACTTATGCAAACATTACAATCATCGAGTACAATGGTAGAAGCTTTAGTTCGAAGACATGTTCGTGATGCAATGCAACAACAATTACAAGAATATAGTCATCGTGTGGAATGGTTGGAAAAACGTATGTTGAAAAGTAATCGTCGTCAACAACAACAACAAAGTAGTCGACAAAGTAGTAGTAGTGTGAATGAAACGATAGGAGAACAAGAACAACATGATGATCGTACTATGACGGCATCACCTCCTCTTCCTTCTTCTTCTTCTATTACTACTACTACTACTAGTAGTGGTAGCAATGGTAATAACCAACAAATGGGTCATGTACTATCGGAACTATTGGATCGACTTGATCGATTAGAAACCAAGATTGATTCAAAACATTAAAAAATATCTTTCTTTGTTTTTTTTGTTCATCAATGACCACATAAAAAAAACCTAATCACCTCATCTTTTTTTTTTATATAAAAAACACCTCCTTATTCTTTTCTTTTCTTTTTTTTTTGTAATAACTCCTTATACCCCCATCTCCTCGTTTCTTTTTTTCTTTTAGCTAACAAACCTCTTTTATCGTTATATACAAACCTTGTTTTTTTTATACACATTTACTACTACTACTACTATTGCTATTGCTATTTATTATCTACTTTATAGTCTTAATAATAATACATCAATCACTTCAATTTTTTATTATTTCATTACCCAAATTGAACGGTGTATTATCATGTATAGTTGTAGTATAGCATTCTGTTTCACACATAAAACTTTCCCTTCCCTGTTTCCCCCCCCCCCAAATACCTACTACTATTTATAATACTAATACTAATAATAATAATAATAAACAAAATAATTCCCCCTTTTTTTTACTTCAATGATATCATTTAATCATACACTTTATTCTTTTCAATGTTATATATCAATTTCATACGTATTTTGAACGATTTGTTTCAATTTTTTATGATATGTGTATATACATCCTATTATACATATATAAATGTCCCATTTTTCATTTAAAACCATCCATCATCCTCCTATAAATAATTTTTTGTCCATTAGAAATTTGATATATATATATATATTTGTGTAACGTTTGCATAAAATAATGAATTTTAAATTATTACCTCGGGTGGTGGTGGACGACCATATTCAAGTGCTTCATTTTCTCGTTGAAGTTCTTCAATTTCTTCGTTTTGATTTTCTTCATGATTGATAAACTCTGAAATTCCAAATCCTGCTAATCCTGCTACTGCAGCAGCACCTGCCAATTTCATACCATTAGACATACCCTTCTTTGGCTGTTGTTGTTCCGATTGTCCTGGGTATCCTTGTTGATAGATTTGTTGTTGTTGTTGTTGTTGTTGTGGATAAGATCCTCGTTGATCATAACCTTGTTGTGGAGGATAACCTTGTTGTTGTGGAGGGGCTCCATAGGGTTGTTGTGATGGGTAACCTTGTTGTGGATATTGACCTTGTGAATTATAGTAATTACTTTGAGGTGGTGGTTGCGGGTAACCTGGTTGTGATTGTGGCGGATAACCTGGATAGCCTCTTTGTTGCTGTTGTTGATTAGAATAATTATCTTGAGATGGCGGCTGTGGGTAACCTCCTTGTTGCTGATAAGGTGGCGGAGGAGGAAGCCTCATTCGTGGATCTTCCCATGTAGTGGATTGATTATTGAGGTCTACAAAGTATCTGTATTTATGTTATATAATCATTATCTTTATATAAGTAAAAAATCCAAAAGTACATTTATTTTGTTTGTTTGTGTGTATATGTATTATAATTTATGATAAATGTATTTCTAAAAGCTTACGGTCGACCATCTGGAGCTCGTCTTTCTTCCCAACCTACATTATTTATAAAAAAAACTATTTAATATAAAATGAAATAACTTATCCCTATCAACTATACACACACACATATATATAGACTAATGCAAAAGAATATTTTTTTTATTCATTTGTATTGTTATTTACCGGGTGGAAGTGGTGAAGACATTTTAAAAGTGATGGAAAAGAAGATGAAAAAGGATGAAATAATTTTTTTTTTCAGTTTATGCACAGAGGGTACCTGTAAGAATGAAATTTGACGGGTAAAAGAAAACTCTCCCATTCATATATATATAAAAAAGAAACTCTTATCAATTCTAATTTGAATCAATTCCAAGTTCTCTGTTTTTTTTTTGTGTATATTTATTTTTATCTAGTATAAATATGCTATTTTGTTTCATAATTGATTGATTTTTTTTTGATAACGTCATAAAGCAACAAAAACAAAGCTAATTAAACCCAGCAAAAATAAATATAAATATAAAGTAAATCGGTGATAAAGTTCTTGGCAATTATTTTTCCATAAATAGTGAATTTATTGCAAGTCAGGGAAGAGAAATAAAAAAAACAGTAGTTTGACTTACCACGTGTCATGTAAAAATACTATGCAACGCGTCATTCCTTAAGTTTATTTCATAATATGAACTACTACCTTCTGTTATTACTTTTTTTTTAATTATTTATTAGTAACAAAAGAATAGTAAATTGTCATCCAAAAAAATACAAAATCAATTCTAGCACATAAAAGATGATAGATTGGCGGATTTATACATAAATAGTAACTAATAATTAATGTGATTCAATAAAGAATGATGGAAAGATTACATGCTTTTTTTTTCCGAGTTTTGGGCGAACCAACCGTTTTTTAATTTGATGACTATCATACGCTTTTTCTAATTTGGAGTGTGAATGAATTTGATTTTTTTTATATGAATGGATTTCATGTATTATAAAATCAGTCATAAGGATAATGATCCATCATCACAAATCAAAAAGCTGTACTTAGTCCTCCCGAGTGGCACGCCTAAAACTAGAAAAAAAGATCCTGTAATATAGGTATAACATCAGTCAATCGGATGGATGCTTGTATCCCTATCTTATTTTGATATCACTTTTTTTTCTCACTTCATTAAACAAAACTTTATATTTAAAGTCCATGGATCACAGGCATTACTACGATTTAACTAACCAAAACCCTTTCCCCGTCTCAAAAAAAAAAAGCTGCGCAATAACATGTAATGGCTTAATAAGTAAGTTTTTATTAATTACTCAGCTAATGCATTTCTTTAAAGAATAATAAGCAATAAGTTGTTACTGTAATGCAATGCAATATCTATATATACATTGTTTTGTTGTTACGTATGAAAGTTTGATGTTACAAGTGATCTGTAATAAACATTGTACAGAAACACTTTTTTTTAATTTTTTAAACACGTGAACCTTTCTTCTTTTTTTTTAACAAGCAACTCCAAAAAAAGCAACAACCTGCTGTTATTATTACCCTGCTTTCTCATTACCCAGACCAACACACGTAATTTAACAACAACAACAATAATACAAGTAAATCAATGTTTAGAGTTAAAAAACAAACGGTTTTTAATATCGTTTTCAGTAAAGTGTAAGGATTAAAAAACTTTTTTTTTTCTTCAGTAAGTTATTAGTTTAGATTGTTGTTTGTTGGTCAGTTGTTGTTTATCTTCTAAAACCATCCTTCATCTTGTTCCTCCTATAAAAGAAAATATGTACCACATCACACCATTATTAGTATAAAAATGAATATAATAATCATCAGGTGAGTCTTATATAATAATGTATAACCCCCAGAAGAGAACTTACAGTAGTAACATCGCCATCATTATCAATATGAGTAACAGTTACTTCATCCCCGAAAAATCCTTCTTCACGTTCAATAATTGTGGTACCTTCTTCATCTATAGTACCAATACATTCATATTATGTTATTATTTTTTTTTTCAATAGAAGAATTCCTCTATCTCATACATTTCCACTCTCTTCTTTTCTTTTTTTTTTAACTTTTGTTATACTTACTTTCTTGAATAATCGTTTGATCTCCATCTTCATTATTAATAATAGTTGTATTATTATAATCTTCAGGAGGCGGTTGAGAATAGCCATAAGGTTGTTGCTCACCATAAGATTGGTCAGGGTATGATTCTGGTGGCGGTGGTGGAGGAGCTTGTTGATAGTCGTGTTCTAAATTTAATGGATAAATCCAATCAACAAACAAAAAAAGAAAAAAAAAAGTTTGTTATTATTTATTATACACATGATATCCCTTTAAACCCCCCTCCCCAGGAGATGGCTTACGTTGTTCCTGTTGTTGTTGTTGTCGTTGAAGTTCTTCATTTTGACGTTGGAGTTCTTCAATTTCTTCACTTTGTTCTTGTTCGTGATTTACAAATTCAGAAATACCATAACCTGCTAAACCGGCAACGGCAGCTGCACCAGCAATTTTCATTCCAGTGGACATACCACCTGATTTATGTTGTTGTTGTTGTTGTTGTTGTCCAGGATAACTTCCTTGGGGTGGTTGTGGATAACCTCCTTGTTGTTGTCCTGGGTAACCTTGGTATCCTCTTTGTTGTTGACCAGGATAACTACCTTGAGGTGGTGCTGGAGGATATCCTCCTTGTTGAGGTGGATAACCTTGATATCCTTGTTGAGGTGGAGCACCATATTGTTGTTGTGGAGGATAACCTTGGTATCCTTGTTGGGGTGGGTATTGACCTTGTGGAGGATATTGTGGAGGTGGTGGAGCGCCACCATATTTTGAACGGGGATCTTCCCATGTAGTTGTGTGTGTTTGATGATTGATATAATAGCTTTTATTGTTGTTGATAAGAACATTAGTTCATGATTTTCTTTGTTTTTCCCTTCTTTTTTTTTGGCCCTTTCCTCCTCCTTCTCATTTCTCATTATAGAATCCCATCCTTATACTCGGCGGATAATACTTACTATCGACCATCGGGTGCTTGACGGGCTTCCCAGCCTATTGTTATTTGAAATAATCAACATAAATATATATATTTAACATTAAAATACTATATAAGAGGGGGAGAAAACTATACAATACCTTGTGGTAACGGAGCAGACATTAGATAAGTATTATTTGTGTAAAGAAAGAAGAAAAGGTGTTTGAAATAGAATTATTTCCAAGTTGCTCAAAAAAATAGGATTACGGGGTAATAAAAAAAAATGTGTACGTAGACCTGTTGTTCTTTAAATGGTAACTTGTCCATAATAAAGACCAGAAAATAGATCATCTTGGGCTGCGAAATCAAACATTTTTGGTTGCCTGGGTTCAACATATATTAAACTTTTCGGGGGCTCATGACAAGAAAAAAAGGTCGGTAACGCCAATATAATAAGAAATGGCTCGACGCAATTTAGGTTCCATTTTCCTTTTTGAATGGCTTTTTTACTTTTTTATTTATATTTTTATGATTTTTTTTCTTTTGACAACGGCAGCGTCTTTCATCATAATATAAATTATCTCATAAAAAGAAAGTATAAATATCATTAAACGTGGGTTCTAATATTCTGAAAATAAATTATATAGAAGGAGATTATATTATTTTAATAATGTAAAACAAATTAGTTCATAATGATAATCCATTATTTGCGTGCATTTTATTAAGTGGGCGAATAGTAGTAGGTGCCCAAATGCGCCAATTTCTCCGTCAGGTTTTTTTACGCGTTATAAAAAAAAAATCGGGCTACCAATAATAATAAAAATCAGGGAATCTCCACTTTTTTTTTTTGGGCACGCTCCCTCTCCGTTTTTCCGTTAAACAAAGACATAGTTTTTTTTTTATTCTTGTTTGAATATTCTAAATGAATTAATTGATATTTCCTCCATTCTTATTTTATCATTTCAGAACGTGTTATAAAAAAAAAAGAAATAAAAAAGTGGTATGTAATTTTCGCAGCATCACGTACTTTTAACTTTGTTTTTTGTCTTTTGAAGTAGCGATTTACCTTTTCTTGGCAGCACATATATATATACTTATATATTATGTAACACTGGTTTACTTTTGTTGACATAAAATGATCATCGTACAAAAAAAAATAATGTGCCACGTACTCTCTTTATTATTACTAATATCAATGTTATTACACCTTTTGTTAACAAATAATATTCGAAGACGCCACACTTCATGCGGTCTTTTGAGCATTAGTATATTTGTTACGAAATGAGTGGGTTGTTGATGACGCGTTTGTGCCATCCTATTTATCATATGAGCTAACTGGGTAGTACTGTGCCATTTGATAATATTCCAAATAATATAATAGGAACAAACACGTGTAGTGACCCATTCGATATGTACTTATGACACACTCTATCATCAGATTAATAGCAGACCATCAAAGTAACTATATGGGCTGAGTAGTGTGAAACATGTTCATATTACTGCTCTATTATATGTGTTTTGCTTTTATCCTCAAAATGCAAAGTATATTTGGAAATGCAAAACTTCAAACAGAAATATAATATAACGCATCGGGGGGGGGGGAGATATCACCTAATGCATTTTTCTAATAATGTATATAATAAAAGACCATATCGACTTTTCAGGTACTGTAAGCAAAAGCTCGTTATTCATTGTTCTACAATATTTATGTACAACAGTAGCCATAATCACTTGGTTATCAATGATTAAATAGAAGAATTTCTTTTAAACTCTAATTTAATGCAGCTAAAAATGATTTGGATCGGTTATTACTATCTTCCATTTCAATATAAGTGATATAGCAATTTTGCAATCCTTTATAACAGGCACCAATAAATGATTTAGTGTCAATGGTTAGTAATAATTTACGCAATGAAACGAAAATTTTTTTTATATATCTCTTTGTTTCATGTTAGTATAAAGGGATATCATTAAGAAGTGGAAGATGTTTTATTTGACACATCAAAACTTGTTGAATCTGATTCATATTCCTTCTAAAAAAACAAATAGATCATGGTGCACGCTTGATGATTTTTAAAGTTTTCCTATTTATTCTATTTCTGTTCTTAATAATGGACTAGATATGTAAAATAAAAGTAATACGTAAAAATAGCATAGAAACCAGGAAGACTCAAAAGCTCACAGACAAGAAAGGTTAGGTATCAGACTTCCCCTGATTATTTGCGGCCAAGTTAAATGCTGTGCTCGATAATTCTTAACTTGGCTGGAATCTTTGTATATTAGTAGGTATTACAATATGAAAATAATCATACACGAAATATCTTCGTTTACATATCGATAACCAGTAGCTAAATTACTAGTAGTAGACATTAGTTATTCCATCTTCTATCTACTTATACCCACTATTAAAAGACGAATGGTCCTTACGAATTTAGCGTTTTTGGTAATTCATAAAACCCCGACAATATCCTCTCTTTTTTTTCGCACTGTACCTTGGAAGTACCATTTGCTAAAAAGTAAAAATGGTCTTCTCAGTCCCCTATATCAAACATTTGCTGTTAACTGATTATTCTTGGCAGCTTATCTCTGTTGTTAAAAGAGGCACTTGACCCGAAATTGTTGCAAATTGTATTAATAGGCGCAGGGTCAAATCTTTCAGCACCTCGGTATTCGCCTACAAGAAGGTGTATTTGCACATGACCGACACTATGTTGCTCTCTCCAGAGCAAAAAATCCAAATAATTTATACATTGCTATCAATCTGTTATTATTTACTACCACAGCACTATCTACCGACAACATTGTATGTCATGAGATGCTAAATTAACACCACCACTAGCAACGTGAGCTGAACAAACTATAACTACAAAACTACAACTTAGACTTTTCGTTCTTTTATTTATTGTCACATATTTTTTGTTTCTTTCTTTGATATACTCTCTTTTTTACAATTATCTTTTGTTTTTATCTCCCCAATAATTATGAATATACAAGTAAAGAGTTGACAGTTAAACGTTATTTAGTGTATAAATAATAGGCCAAGTTATCATAGTTAAATTTAGTGGTAAACTAAAATAAGTAAATGATAAAAAAAAAGTTGTTCTCTCTTTTAAAGTAGATTATTTTTTTCCCCGGAAACTCATATATAAAGTATTATTTGTTTTTACAACCTCAGATACAGCATCTTTTCTACAGCGAATGCGCAGCGAGGCAGGAAGAAGCGAAGTTGATAAAAATAGAGAATGACTTGTACATGGTCCGTAAAGTTTAAAAGTTATTTGGGTAACATGTAGTTCATCAAACTTTTTTTATACGTATGTAAAAATAAGTCTTCACTATTATATTGTTGCTTTTCTTCTGATAATTTTCAAAATAAAGTCACCACGATAGTGAATTTCATTGTTACTGCGTGCGTTTTTACACACTACTGTATAGCTCCACTTATATTATACGTATTATTTTCGTTTCTGATTGTACTTTAGTGCAATACCTCTTCCGTTTTTGATGCCCATATTTGCACAATTTTTTTTTTTTTTTTTTTTTTCAATTTTTATAGAAACTTTTATATTTTATATTTTATATTTTATATTTTATAATTCTTGTAATGCTCAATAACTTCTGATTTGTATTTATTATACCATACGTATTATAATCGTCATTGATAAAGCAGGCACTAATATTTATATTTAGCATCATTATTTATATCCATCATGGTTGTAATTATTTTGTTATCGTCATTTATTGAATTTGTAGCAGCATTCATGATATATATAAGTATATCATCATGAAGAAACAATAGGCTGAATTTTTATTATCTTGATCTCAATTATTCCTGTTTGCTACGGTATTTTCCATTAAAGATATTTATGATATAACCATGAACAAAATCTATGGGACACTGTAAACGAAACATACGATGGTGCTCAAAATTATGCAACTTACGTAACAATTAAACGTCACAGAAACTAGTGCTCTTGTGATAAGAAAAGACATAATCATTTAAAGAAGATACATTCATTTTTATTCTGTAAAGCAAAACGATCTTTGGGTAATGATAAGCAATGTAGGCCAAGGTACTACATATCGTTAGATAGTAGTAATATTATTACAAATCTTTCAATGGCAGGTGCATAGTGTTGTCATAAGATTGCTGATATTCTGATGATATTGTTTATTGCTACGTTTGTGATACGATACAAGAAATATGTTACATGTTACAAGATAAAAATATCTTCCTTATTATAGTCGTTCCACCCCCCAAGTTAAATATTTTGACAACACTACTGCTGAAAAAGTAAATAAAAAATACGGAGCAAGGAAAAACATTAGTGATATCTTATTAAACATCATCAATCTTACAGCTTCTCCCAGTTTATCTCGATTTATACATAAATATAGTACAAACATTTTATATAGTCACAGTTAATTTTTTTTTTAGTGTCTTGGGATAATAATCATATCTTGTATGAAAAAGATGATCAAAAAGATAGATATGCAATAGATAAATTATATGAAGAAAGGGTGGGTAAGTAGCAAGAAAAGAATAAAGAAAAAAATTTCAAAGGAACTGTGTATAGGGATGGTCATCACAATAACTTTTTTCGCGGCTTCGTCGTTCACGATATTCAGCAACAACGGCAAGATAATGGCGAATTCCTCGATATTGCTCACGCTCAAGCTCAATAAAAACATCAAATGTTTCTTGTTGTTCAGGTCGTAATGTACTTCGGTAATTGTCATATAGAATCAAGGTCTCGAAGTGCTTTTGCAATTGATGCTTCTGCTTTTACTTGAGCTTGCCATCGATCATCAGTCTCTACTCCCAGATCTGAATCGATGCTATTGGATACCGTTAATTATTGAGAAATTTCAGAAGTGACAAGTGATTCAGGTGTTGGAGTAGACGGTGGTGAAGGGACTGTAATAGTGTTGTTCATTTTTATAGGTTTTTTTTTTTTTTTGAAAAAAAAAATAGTTTATTGTATAGGGAAGGACTTGGAAATAAATGGTCGAAAAGGTTTTGGATAAACTGCTCGGGCATGACTGATACCTCAGCTAGACAATTCCGTTTTTTTTGTTGAACTTTAAGTAGTTTCCAAAAATCTAATTTGAAACCATCAGAAAACGTTGATATATAGTAAACATATAAGTCAGTATTAGTATGATCTCATTTTTATAGAAAAAGATTTACTTGTTGGTAGCTGTACTAGCTATAGATCATTCAAGGCAATACCCAATTTTCAGAGTGCATTTCTAACCAACCATCATCAGTTTATGCATTTCTATTATTTGTGCCAATAACAATAAAGTTTATAGTTAACCATTAACTTAATAATGCCGAGTCAGATAAAACATTTATATCATTTGCTTTAAATTGAAATCACTGTGTTTGTAAAAATGGTATTTATTCTAGATACATGCGATCTTTTTGGCACATTTGGCACAAAAAATTTAATCGCAAGTTTTATAAATACGTAAAAGGTTTTTTTTTTTGCGAATCGTAATATCGAATTTCGTTATAGCGAGTGGTGACAGTAAGGAGGGTAATTTTATTGAATTGTCTTTTATATATAAGATGTTTCTAATTTACCCATTAATAAGAATTGCGTATATGGCCATCATGATGTATTTGCTGTTTTTGTATCTATAGTAATAAGTCGAACACGTAGTAGAAAGATGGACGGACAATATTGTAGATCAAGAAGGGAATAAAAAAGCCAAAGGCAGATATTTTTAATGAACGAATAAGACCTTGTTACCCAAAAGGACTTGCTGAAAACCAATAAGTATGACGAGAACAAGGAAACTGATGGACACATGTGACAAAAATAGCAAATAGAAATACTGCAAATCCTAATTAGTGTGTGCTTTCTAAGAAAAACAAACTGTTAAATCAGTCTTCACATTCAAAAGTTTCCGATATCAACGAAACCGTTCAAACTGGTAATCCTTCTGTTGGAAACATCAGTCGCACATGCACGCATGATGAAGACAATGCTGAACCCGCACATTACATAGAAGCGAGTTTAAGAGATGGAGGTCTCAATGTTGCGATAACAGAGACCTGTATGACCCATTGCCAAAGCTCAGACCCACATACTGTTAAATAACATGACCCATTTGAAGAGCCTAGCAATATTGGAATCACCCTATGCCACTGACAGTTGAGAACTGAACTTTTTACAAGATATCCTCTCAGAAATTGCTGTTTCTAAGCAATGCTTGATTTTTTTTGTTGCAAGCAAGTATTGGTGAAAGGACTGATGTAATTCGGCTTACAAAATCATCCACAAAAGAGTTCACTTCTGAAAAGAAAAAACGAACAAGGGCAAGAGCTTGTTAATAGTTATACCATTACATAATCGCGATAAAAGAAGAAAACATATATAAGATGTCTTTCTTCAGCACAGTTATGACAGTCACTTGTACAAATAGCACTGTATCTATGAGCTACATACGTATACTCAATTTATGATAGTTTTTTTGTTATCCAGATAAAAGCAATTTGTAACACTCTTGTGTAACAAAGATATTGTACCTTCAAAACGTACTGTTTTTCTTTTTTTTTTTTTTTTTGCTATTTCATTGTCATGCATAAAACTATGATCAATGAGCATATTCGTTATAGACAGCGTATGTAAACTGCTTTGTTTTTTAAGTCTCAATTTTTTTTTGGTGATGGGCGCCTAATAGCCATTATTATCGTTATCATATTTCTTGTCAAAAGTGATCTGCGAAACCATTCGCAATCTAACTTTAGAACGCGAGAAGAATGTCCACATTCAAGACGTTATCGATGAATTGCAAGATTTCATCGTTGACTCGAATCCTGGAACGAAGTCTTTTGATATAGCATATCAAAACAAATGGGTGGAACGGATATTATTATGTGCAGATATGGAAAATGTGCCAGTGGTAGGTAGTAGGGTAGTGATATATTTTTATTATGCGATCAAAGCAAAATTATAATAATTATGTCACAATCTACCATGCTAGTCCCGGGAAAAGCTAAGCTGGAAAAATATTGAAGAACGCGTTGCTCGACGAAATGAATACAATATCGAAGGTTTTTTACAACCCACCACATCAGCAGAACACGAGATCAGATTAACTGATGTGGATAAGGCAACCATCAGTAAAACACTTGATGAACTCGTTCCTGAAAAATTTTGGATATTGGAAGCAACAAAACAAAAAGCAAAAGAGCAAAATACGACAGCAAAGTCAGTGGAGGAAAAAATCAAAGAGTTTGGATTGGCATGTAGTTACTGGCAGTAAGTATATCATCATTTTCAATTTGGGAAAAGTCAGCACTACATCTACTATATACTGATAAAATGTTATACTTAGTTCTTGTCAATCGCTCATAATCGATGTGAATGATCCTATTTGGAAAGATGTGTTTACTGAGGAGGAATTACAAGAGATTAGAGATTATGGTGGTCCAATGTTGAATGAAATCCCAAAAGAATTGCAAACCAAGCTGGATGAGATAAATAATTTGGTAAATGAATACAAAATGACTTGCAGTTATAATATCCTGTTATCAATATTATATTAATTTGATATCTTGATATTTTTATATATAGGAAACCGCTATGGATGTTTACAAATATGGACATAAACTGGATCATGATCCTATTACACAGCCATTATTATCATGGTTATCCATAACATTAATGAGCACTGCCAAACATTTTATAAAAGATAAATCACGAGAAATTGGTGCGAAACATGAAAGTGACAATATGTATAACCTTTGGGATTTTTTTAACACAATCTTTCAAGAATCTGGTGTGCGTATTTTAAAGTAGGCTTTCCCCTTTCTTATTGAGATAAAATATTATAAATTGATATAGTTATACACGATCACTCACCTATTTACATAACAGTAAGAAAACTCGTAATTCTGAAAGAATGAAATTGTCGACTGTCGATTCGCTTGAGAACAAAACAATAGACTATAGTGCTAGTATTGATACTATTTATCTTGCAAGTAATATCAAATTGGGTGGGATTAAGATGGATAATATAGATAATAAGAATGCGAACACCAAGATGTATTTACCACTTGGGCTAAAGGATATGCTTGTTACTCTTGGGAATCAATCACCAAAAATTGTGCATGATATTCATATCTTAGGATACCATATTACAGGTAATATATATTTCGTGAATTACTGTTTATAATGAGACTATTAAAAAGAATGATAAGTGTATATGCATAATTGAACTTATTAGTAAATATTTTGCTTATATTGAATAGAGAATATGATTAGCATGTTAGATGTCGACTCTCCAAAAGGCTACATAACCCGGATCCGACCTATTAAAGATATCCCCTATCCTACATGTAACGATGACTTCGTTAGTCGAATAATACCATTACTTGAGCTTGCTATCCATGGAAAACTATTAGTCGACAAAACATTGAAAAAATTCCGTAATACTAAAATGGAGTTAGGGGAACGGACAAAACAAAATATAACAATACCATCTTCTTTTATTCCACTCAGAAATAATAATATCAAGAGGTTATCCACATCCTTATCAACAAAACCCAGCATGTCCTCAACAACTCATAGAATTAGCAACAATTACCAAGAAGCACCTACTATGTATTCAGCAAAGAATACCGTTGTTAAGCAATTAAGCAATAAGAGGACTGCTATTACTTGGCGTACCAAAATCAATCATAGTTTGTTATTTTTAGCAAATATCATTTATTACATTTTAGTATTGTTCATGGTATTGACGTTTGGACTACTCTTGTATGTGATTTATAGTACTTTGCAGAGGACTGGTACCTTGAAGCTTTCAGGGCATGAAATAAACTATATGTTAAAACAGGCATGGGTTTCATTTTCCCAGTAAATAACAATAAACTTCAACTTTTTATTACACATAAATCAAAGTTTCGATAGCATACGTATTTATGTCTGTTTTGTCCTATTAACGATTTCTGTAGGTATGCATTAAAAAAAAGTCTCACCCGAGTTGCCACCTTTTCCAAACTAAAATGAACTGAGAAGAAACACCTTTACCATCTTTCCATTTTCTACACCCAAAATAAATAAGTAGTTAATATTTTAAATCACTATATCAATATATAGTGTAAGATTTATCACAATCAAAAGCAATCTTGTAACATATGGTAACAAGGCAAAAAGGAAAAAAGATCTACCGCATGAGATCCGATGAGGTGCATAAAAACCTCCGCCTTTTCCTTTCGTGTAGTTTTGTCTCTTTTTTAAGCAACCACAATTCGAAAACAAAATGCCTACTACAACCATTCGCATTGGTTACGGTAAATTTTCAATTTAAATAAAAAAAACATGAAATAATTGACCAATGCTGGCATATAAAACTTATTATAAAACATTATATTAGTTCCTGAACATTTTTCAACACCATTATATATTGCTCGTGATCGAGGATTCTTTGCTGAGAACGATGTTGCCGTAGAGCTCGTCTGTTGTCCAGGTATATTTAAATTCTTTATACATGATTATTTATAAACATGAAGAAGAACATGCATTATTTATATTAATGGTCATGTTTTTTTTTATATATTTGTATATATTAATCAAGGTGGTACTGGTGAGGTAATAGAACAATATTCTTTAAAGGAAGGTGTGTAATTTTAACTTACTAATCATTCTATATGTATGTTGATAGATGACTTCAAAACTCCAAGACAAGTCATTGGATTTGGCTATTGCCTTGACTGAAGGACTTGTTGCTGGTATCAGTAAAGGACAAGATTGGTATAAGATTGTTGGTACTTATGTTGAAGCACCTTTATGTATGTGTTGACATATTTTTTTTTATAAATGTAATGGTAATGATGACATCGAACACATGACAGATTAATTTTTCATGATATTTTAGGTTGGGCAATTTCTACCGGAGCCAATTCTCGTCACACATCCATTGATACATTAAACAAGACCAATGTAGCTATTTCACGTTATGGTTCTGGATCACATATTATGGCCTATGTATTGGCTGATCAACAAGGCTGGTTGACAAATGAAAATAAGGATGGATCCAATAACCAAACCTTTTCATTTAATGTTCTCAACAATTTCCAAGCAATGCGTGATGCTGTCAACAATGATACATCCGACTTTTTCTTGTGGGAAACATTCACAACAAAGCCTTACCATGATTCGGGTGAAGTGAAACGTATCGGTCAAATTACTCCACCATGGCCTGCATTCTTATTTGCTGCTCATGTGGACTTACTTCAAAATCATCCACAAGATTTACAAAATGCACTCAAAGCCATTCAAAAAGCTACTTTACTGTTTATGGAACAAAAAGAGAATGATTCTGTCAAACTGGTGATGGATATCTTGGATTATAATGAAGAAGACGTTCGAAATTGGTTCAAGACAGTACGTTATGCTGGAGAACATAGTCAAGTTTCAAGTCGTGCTTTACAAGTGACTGTATCTACTTTGATCAAGGCTGGCGTAGTGGATGCACCTGGATTAGCACCAGAGAATTTGGTGGATCTTAAAGTTGCAAATCTTATTTGATACAAATACGACGTAATATGTCTTTTGTTTATCAATCTGTTTGCTTCTTTTTTCTAAAAAAAAACTCATTTGATAATATGTATGCTAAAATAAAGAAGTATAAAAAATGTATTTGTATGTGTTTATAGTTTTGATATGTGTATATGTTTATATGTATGTGCGAATGAAATATGCAATAGTAATAGGAAAAAAAGGGGGAGGTAGGGATTCAAGGGGCCGTACTTCTTATTTACTACATTACACTTATGAGAGTAATAATAATGATGATGATGTTGATATATTTACTTTATGTTTTTTCTATCAAAATAATTGGACATTTGAACTTGAGCAACTTGAAGATCGCATTTTTCATAAAATGGAATATTATGTTCTTTACAATTAAGAATAACTTTGTAACACCCAAGTACTTGTGCCATATATGTAAGTTGATCAATGAGTCTAAAGAATATATAAATATACAGCCCGCGTCAACAACAAATTAACTAAAAATAAATAGTAATGAATAATTGAAAGCCCCCCCCCCCAGGAGAGTCAATAACTTACCGCTTTCCCAATTTCTTTCCACGTTGCGTATCAGAAACAACCACATCTTCTATATGACCAGACTGTTCATGAAATACATAATCAGTATCAACCTTTTTTCTTTATCTTGTCAACATCATATCCTTCGTTTTCATGCTATTGTTTTTTTTTTACCTGTCCGCAATTATGTAAAAACTTGTGTTCCACAATTAATGTAGCGCAAGCAACGACTTCACCTAATGATTCTATACATACAAGATAGTAACATCCTAGTTGCTTCATCACATCAAAACGTTCTTAATTAAAAAATAAAAAGATCATTTTTTTTTCAGTCCATGAACATATTGATTATGTTATTGCTTTCTAATAGACTTTATTCTTTTTATATGTTACCTTCAAATACATCTTGACTTGTTTGCCCCGTAACGGAAAGTTGTCCTAATACTTCAATGAATCCTATCAAAAGCATGAAATTGTTTATCATCTTCATGTTGAGAAATCATGATTCTTTTTGTTTTATCCCACTCACCTTTATTATAGTCATCACGTTTCAAAGGACGAAGTACATATCCATCAGGCAAAGCAGCTAAAACTTCTTGTGATATAAGTTTTGGTGAAAACAAGTATGGATCATTTTGTTCAGTCAAATAAGGAAAATTGGTCATGATTTCTTTTATTATTATATATCGAATATGATATAAAAAAAATACTGAAAAGAAAAAAAGAGAAAGAAGAAAGAAAATAAGATTACGCCACTTTTTATTTTTCTATTTTGCAACTGCAGCAACGACAAAAATAAAAGGATAAAAGAAAGGAAAAAAAAAGGAGTTGATAATGATTAAATGGGGTCCCCAAGATACATGCATTATCATCGTATCGGAATAATAATTCTGATGTCAAGTCGATTGTTGTGTAACTATGGATATAGGTGTTTCCCATAAATTGAATTGTTCCCACGTAACAGCTCTTTGTTTTATAACTTAACAAACTTATAATGAATTCTTTAATTCGTCCATTGCAGAAACGTACTTTCTCCTCTTCGGTACCAGGTAAACATAACATATTGATTTGAATTTTAATATAGTTAAACATATTCTATTAACTTCTTTTATATGTATATATATTTATAAAGCTTCGCATCAGTTCTTGGTATTGATTCGCGACTTTAAAGATTCCGAAGCATTGAACCGTCGTTTGTTAGTACGCGACTTGCACCTTAAAGAAGCTAATAAAGTAGTTGAGTCTGGTGAACTTCTTTGTGGTGGCGCTGTTTTAGACTCACACAAGGTAATAATATTAATGAATTTTTAAAAAAGGGGGCGAGAGTTTAGAAGGATGGATTATGGGGTTCGAGACGGAATGTTTGAAGCAATAATAAAGTAACAAGAGATGTGAACAAAACAATATATTTAATAATATAATGGTTATATTAGGATGGTAATATGATCGGTAGCTGTATGATCTGGGAAGCTGAAAGTGAAGAAGAAGTTCGTCAAAAGTTACAAAAAGATCCATATGTGGAAGGCAAGGTTTGGGAGGATTGGGATATTTTACCTTTCAAAATGTAAGTTGTTAATATGTGTTCTTTGTAATATAATAATTTTGATTATTTTACTTAATTGAATTCATTCTTTATTTACAGTGCCGTTGGTAAATTGGCAAAGAAATAAACAGTTTCAATAAAAAATCATCAGAAAAAAGGAAGACACTTGTACATACCTAGTATTTTTGTAATTATTCTATTTTCTTGAAATTTATAATCTTTCGATTAAAAGTAAATAAGATATTGTTGATTCTTTTACATGTTTGACGGAGGGGAACGAGGTTTTCTGAGTTTCGATATAACTTAATCTTCAGTAAGAGCTAAATATTATTAGTTAGTAAGTGAATAAATAATGTCTTTGTGTGATTGGATCTCTTGAATAGTACGTAATTTATATAATGTTGGTTTTTAAAGATAATGGTTATGCAGAATCGGGGCTCAGTAGATTTATCTATCAATGAGTCTCAATGTAATAGCCACTCCTTCATCATACAGTCGAAAAAGTAGTACTATTGAAACTTCTGTTTTTTTTTATCTTACGTCTCTATTGAACACAGCGTCCTTGGCAGACATTTTCGTTCAAGACCGATATAGAAAGTAAAAAATAAATGAAAACCCTGTGTGCGTAATCAGGGGAGAAAGTTAAAAGGAAAGGCCCATTGTATGGATGGAGGATGTAAAGCAATATTATCAGTAATATGGAATAATAGTAAAAGAGAAAAGAGAGTAAAGAGTACAAATAAGGCAATAGAAAAAGGGAGAGGATTGGGCCATTTGACGAGAGCCTGTCCAGTAGGAAAAAGCAATACAGTTATTAATAGAAAGAATTATGCATTTTTCTACAAAAAGCTCTTTTTTATATCCCAGATGAAAAGGTGTAATCGGTAAATAGTGTTTTGACTTACGTTGACTTCTCAAAGCGAGTTAACTTCTTGGAAAGCATTTTGATATCAATAGAAAGCTTTCGCGGTTTGCACTAAATGGTAATCAATATTTTTTTTTTTTTTTTTTGATTTTACGCTAATATTTATTACTTCTTGTTAGTATCTTAGCATTTGATGTATATATGAGTTAAGAACAGTGATCAGAATAGTAAAAAACCTAGAGTTATTTTTTTGGTTGATTCGTTGTTGGAAATGTGACACATAAATACATTGTTGAGCCTGATCGGATTGATGTCAGATCATATTAATATACCCTTCAAAAATTTTTTGGCACATCTTTTGACATGATGAAAGAAGAAAAACAAAATCTATCAACAAAAAGGATTCATGAACAATTCTCTAATAGAAAAAAAAAACCTTATCTTAAAAAAGGAGCTGCGTTTTTGATAACGAGAAAAGAATCACATACGTACACATAGCACAAACAGAGAAAGAGAGAAAACACATACATTTAATATAATCTAATCGCATTAAGAACAACAGCAAGAAATATTATCCTTATTATTATTTTATTTTATTCATAGAATAAAATTTCTTTTTCTTTTTCCCTTTTCTTTAACTTTCATATAAATATATATATGTCGGACGTGTCAAATATTTCACTACCATCTTCATCAATGCCGACAACGACAACGATATCGTCAAAAGCAACACAGTTCCAATGGGAATTTGCTTATATCTATGCTTTCGTTTGTAATTTTCGAGAATATACAGATCATGGTATTCATTCTTTTCCTGAATTACAGCCAGAGGTAAATATATTTTCATTCACCCTGTTTCTTTTTTGGTAATAGATTAGACTAATAATATACATACACATATATCTATTGTTCTTCAAGGATCTTGAACAAGCATTAGAAATGGAAACAAGTGAACTACTTAATGACTTATTAAGTAGTTTCTTAAGTAACATATTGAATCGTAAAAAACGTGTCGAGTAAGTTTGACGTGGAATAACCCGCGTTTATGCAAAAAAAAAGTTATTTTTCTGAATAGAAACTAATATCATTAATGAATAACAATATACGTATAGCAACAAACATATCTTTAAGGAACTTTCAAAACTAATTAATACAAAAGTACAAACATTTGAGATCAATTTGGGTTATAATCCTTTGAGTGAAGTTTCGTCATTTGAGAACTTGTCAGCTCCTGTCAAGGTGAGTTTTTTTTTCTCTATATGCAAATATGTTATAAATGTCATATGTGGCTTGTTTTTTCTATTTTTGACTAAATTAAGAAATATAATATATTTATTTAGTTGAACATATTACGATGGATGGTAGAATGGCAACTTCAAGAAAGTAGCTCAATACGTTCTATTCTTGATACAGCTCCTAAATCAAGTGAACTATTACGAACACAACCTATCGGATCAGATAGCGAAAAACGAACTTATTGGCATTTTGGAGGTATATTATGATGGGTTATTGGATAGTAGGTAAACCAAGAATTAAACATTGATAATAATACTTATAATGACTGGATTATTACTATTACATGCTATAGATACAGCATGGCTTTGGCGTGAACAAAAAGCAACGTTAAAAAAAGCCAGTACTCAGTGGGAAATTGTATGTCGTGAACTTGATGAATTAGAAGGATTTTCAAAAACACTATCGCAAGAAAAACGAGTCGAAAAAGACTTATATCAATACATCATAGAACAAGTGATACCCGTAGTAGAAGATGCTCAACGTAAACGAGAACGAAAAGCTCGAGCCATGGAAAGACAAATTGAAGCAGAGCAACTTATTACAACTAGACGATTACGAACGAATAGTAAACCAGTGAAATATACATTCGATGATGATGAGGATGAGGATGAGTACGATGATCTTGATGAGGAAGAAGAGTATGGTGATGAAGAAGGAGAAGAAGAATTTTCAGAAAATGAATCGGGTGGATCTAAAGTAAAAGAACCAGAAAGACCAAAGCCTTTACGAGCAAGTAGCAGACTTAATTCACAACGACAAGCACCACAATCACCATCACCTATTCAAACATCAATAGAAAACACAATAGTAGTGACAGAAGAAGAAAGTCAAAATGGGCATAGTCATACTATTATAAATGAGGTGGATGAACCTATTATTAGTATGGAATGATTAACATCGCACATTATCATTTATTGTTATTATTAATATTATTATTTTTTATCTGCATATCTTCATATAAAATACAACAAATCATGATGATATTTTGTACATAGTATATTTTAGCTTTTTTTTAATACACTTTGAATACACATTATACCTTTTATTTGTCTATATTCTAATAGTTTGATAATATTTGAATAGTATGCATGTTTCATCCCGTTTTAGGAAAAAGACGCGTTTAAAAAAAGACTTCTCCGCTTTTGATTCTGCGCGCGTGCCAACCTTTCTTTTTTACTGGCAGATAAGACTCACTCTTTACTACTAACACTATCCTCATAGATATTGTATATATAATGAGCGTGTTAAATTATGTATCTACTGCACAACCCCCGACTGCTATAAATCGAACAACACGAGGTAACTTTTTAGTACCGCATGAAGAATGTTTAATCGTCAGGTACAAAAACATAAACATATATAATACACCAGTATTGAATCGGAACAATATTTCGACTTGTATTTATAACTGACAATCTTCTCTCTTTTTAAAAAAAAGTAAAAGTACTCGAGTTGAGATTTATAAAGTGGATACTACTGGAATAACTCTTGAGCTTGAATTTGGTGTATTTGGACGAATAGAATGCCTTACTACTTGTAATGCTTCTGTAAGTAATTGATATATCTTCATATTGATGCATACTTTCATAATAGAAAAGTAGCTAATAAATATACATTTAGGCTCGTGAACGATGTTCATTATTTATTTTAACAGATCAAGATCAGTATTGTGTATTGAGTTATGATCCATTGAGACGATCAATTATTACTGATAGTTCTGGAAAACTCGACCCAGAGATCACGCGAACAGTAGTTGAAGACCCTATCATTACAACAGCAGGTGCCAATAAAGAAATAGTGATTGCGAGTGTATTTGGTGGGAGTCTTCATGTGTTTTCTATACAACCACCGCAGAATGCAAAAGGAAAAGGTAGAGCTGTTAATACATCAAATCAACCCTTTTCAGTAAGGTAAATAGATTACTTTCTTTTTATACATGGATTTAGTACTAATCGATAGATAGATCGACAAATGTATACTTATCATTACCACTGTCTAATTCTATAGAATTGCTGAAAGTCATATTTTATCAATGACGGTTTTGGAAGGAACTGAGCGACCCACAGTAGCAATTTTATATATGGATGAAAAAGAAACACGACGAGTCAAAACATATGAACTTAATTTACGTGGACGAGATTTATATGATCGACAATCAGATTATCTTATAACTGAATTTGTAGTGGATTCAAGTGATCAATTAGTAGCAGCTGTTCCTTCACCTGTTGGTGGAATATTAGTCATTGGTGAATTGATGATTTCCTATTATGATATGCATGGATCAAGCAAATCAACAAGTATCAATTCAATGATACCTTCAACGTAAAGTATCATAAAATACGAGGGAAACGTAAAATACTGATCTACTTGACTAAAGAAAAAACATCAATATGCATATAGATATACATTCCTTGGATCAAATTCTACAGAATGTCTTATAGGCGATTCATTTGGTAACCTTTACCATTTGAATATTATCATAAACATCAATAACAGCGTAACTGAATTAATATTAAATACTTTAAGCAAGGTAAGATGATGAATTATCTCTTTTTTTTTCTTTTCTCTTATTTATCTAATGTAATATAAATATATAAACATAATCTGATCGCTAGAATAAAAATAAAATAGACTTCTGTTGCAGCATCCATTACATATCTTGGAAACAACCTGACTTTTATTGGATCCACATTAGGTGATTCAGTTTTGGTTCGAGTTAAAGATCCAACAGGTCAAGGTCAGCCTTCATTATCTATTGTATATGAAATGCCAAGTTTATCTCCTATTGTCGATTTCTGTGTATATGACCTTGATAAGCGAGGACGGGTAAATAAGATCTTGTCTTTTTAATATATATATGTTGAAACATTGTGTACTTTAATTCATCATTGATAAATCTAACGATAGCAAACATTAATCATCATCATATAGCAAACATTGGTATGTTGTTCTGGAGGGCCTAATAACGGATCATTACGTGTTGTACAGGAAGGTGTTGGGTTTGTCGAACATGCATCACTTCCAGTCCATGGTATCAAAAAAATATGGTCTTTAAAAACTGGTTCATCAAGGTAAAATAATAATAATAAAAAACGAAACAAACGCGAGAATAAAAAAAAAAGAAGTACTAACAGTATAATCAATTTTCTCTTAGTACTCAAGATGATGTTTTAGTATTATCAACTGTTCATGAAACTAGAGTACTCTATATCCGCCCTGGTGAAAAAATGATGGAAGAAATGAAGCAATTTTCAGGGATGAGATTAAATGAAACAACATTAGCAACAGGGCCTGTATTTGATGGAAAATTTATACAAGTAACTCCATCCAGCGCTCGTTTACTCAAAAGTGATATTGTAGGTGGTTTATTACATGAATGGCAACCACCTTCTTCTGATGTTATTACTGTTGCAGCGACCAATGCTACTCAGTGTGTCTTATCTTATGGTAATGGTACATTGGTATATCTTGAAGTGAATGGTAATACTCTGGTACAAAAAAGGTAAGAACTGATAGGCTTTAGCTTGAACAGATACAATCTATAAAGCGTGACTCAACCCTAATCTCAATATTATTATTTTATGAATATAGTGCAACAAAATTCGAAAACGAAATATCATGTTTGGATATAAATCCTTTGGATAATGAATCATTAGAATTTCGTGCAGATTATTTGGCAATCGGTTTATGGAGTGGTGAAAATTTACAACTACTACGATTACCAGATTTACAGGTTGCTGAAAAGGATACTTTACCCGACAAATTGGTACCACGTTCTTTATTATTAGTAAATCTAGACAAAAATTATTATCTTATGGTGACATTAGGTAAAACATGACGACATGGATCTTTTCTTGTCCTGAAGAATTAAACAGTATTTTCGGATATACTCATCATTAAGCGAATATATAGGTGATGGTCAAATGATATCTTACAAAATTGATAATAATGGGTCATTGTCAAGTCGACAGGAAATAACACTCGGAACTCATGCTGTCAGTCTCCACATTGTATCACAAAATGGTAAAAAGAGTGTATTCGCCGCATCAGACCATCCTACCATGATTACTAGTGAATATAATCAATTAATATTTTCTGCTGTCAACCTCAAGGTAAAATTATAATGTTAATCCCTCAATGTATATGTGAAATAATTACTATTGTTATTATCAACGTATTCAATGCTATGTTTATATATAATATTAGGACATTCGATCCTGTGTAACATTTGATAGCTCGATCATCCAACAAAGTATTGTGCTTTGTACCAGCGATAAGCTTGTATTTGGACAAGTGGACCCCGTCCGCAAGTTACATTTTACCAAAATTCCACTAGATAATCAAATGGGTCAACGATTAACATATCATGAGCACTCCAAAACAATTGCTGTTGGCACTTCAAGATTAATTCGAAATCCTGATAACGGTACAGAATTGTCCAAAGGATGGCTGCGCATTTTTGACGCAAGAACTTTTCAAGGTAAAAAAAAGAATATATGTTTAGTAAAGTGAAAGGATGAGGAAACAATGTTACTAAAAGCTCTTATATATATATAGTGTTGGGTTCGCATGAACTTCTTGAACAAGAATTGGTAGAAAGCATCACTACTGCATATATTAATGACCTTGGACGAGAATTTGTATTTGTGGGAACTGCCATTACACATAATGAAGAAGAAACACAACTTACAGGTCGCGTACTTGCTTATAATGTGACACCTACTGGTGAGTATAAATTGATAGATGCAGTCAAAGTACCTGGTGTTGTATATTCTATCAAGCCATTCATGGGATCTATTGTTGCAGCTGTGGAAGGATCTGTAAGTATAAATTTATTTTCTTTTTGTTTCTTCCCAATTTCAGGAAGGGTTTAGATACCCGATCTTTTACAAAATTAGATGTACATGTATATGTTACTGACAACAAGTAAAAAAAAAACATCTAGTTATATTATCTTGAAAAACTCAAGCTAGATGAAGAGTGTGGTAATCGGTTATCACTTGATATGAAATTACATGCCAACGTTGAAGCTCTCAGCATTGACACACGTGGAGAATTTATTCTTGTTGGTGATATGATTCGTTCCATGTCACTTGTCAAACTACAAGATCCAGTCAACTCCACTTTCCAAAAAGTAGCTGCAGATTATAATCCTTGTTGGATGACAAGTGTTAAATTTTTACAAGATGATGTTTTCCTCGGTGCTGAAACTTACTATAATTTATTTACCGCACGACGGATATCTGATATTGAAATGGATGAAGAATCTGAGACACCAATGCACTTGGAAATTGTTGGCGAATATCATCTTGGTGATCAAATCAATTGTTTCCGTGAAGGTACGTAAAAGACGCAAAAAAGAAAGATAGTCAAACAATCAATCAATGGTTGCAGAGAAAGAATGGTAAAAAAAATAGGTTATCTAACACTTCCCACTCTTAAAAATATCTAGGATCATTAACACAAACAAGGACACCTCGTAATCCAAACCAACCCCCCATTACCAAAATACTATATGCGACTGCGAACGGTGGTATTGGTATGATCCGTTCATTAACGGAACAGGATTTTCAATTTTTACTCGTTGCTCAAGCCAACATCTTGTCTGTAGTAAAAAGTATCGGTAACTTTGATCACCGTAGTTGGCGGATGTTCAACAATTCTACCAAAAAGAGTGAAATGCGTAATTTTATAGATGGTGATGTAATTGAAAGCTACCTCAATTTATCAGAACAAGAAAAACAGAAAGTTGTTCAAGGACAAACGGAAACTGGGGAAGATCGATTACCAGTAACTGCTCAAGAATTAGAAACTATGATTCGTGAGTTGGTCACAGGATAAACTAATAATAGCCATAATCATAACAAACGCAAGAACAAAGGAAAATTTGATTTTATTGTTTTTCTTTCAAGTTAAGAAAAGGACAACGAAAACAGTAACGATTATTAACAACAAAAATGAGGTCCATTGTTTTTCTATATTCCCCTTCCATCCCCCAACAAAAGAAAGGCATCCCTTTATGTACATAATAGGTAATATTTTACGACAATAAAAAAGATAATTATAAAAAAAGAAAAACCAAAAAAAAAGATTAAAGCAACAATAGTTACCATGGTGATAACTTTGTAAAAAAAATTATCGCGTGGCAAACAGTGATTATCCGTCAGTGGTCATTGCTGTGTATCAACGCACCAAAACGTGGTCCCATTATTAGATATACACCAAGAATTATATTAATACTAATTATATATACATATTGGCCGTGCATGTGCTTTAGTCTTTGTACCACAAAATTGTTAAAATTATGTGTTCCTCCCCCCACCAAAATTAAATTCCTTATAAGTCACGACGAATCTGAAATGAAATTATTAGGTTTAAGTGAAAGCTGTCGGTTTTGCAGTAAAAGTTTCGTTGCTTTTTTTCCCTTTTTTTTTATTATTTCTTTTTTCAACAAACCACTTTATTCTTGGGCAACCCCATTTTGTATATACATACATACATAATACATAATACATACATACATACATACATACATATACACAATACTCATTAAACACATTCCCTTTTTTTATATTCATAAATTTAAATGGAGTGTCTTTATTCTAAAATTGACAAACTAAATTATATTTGGACCTTAACAGGATCTCCTCTTGATTCCCAAACTGTGTCTCACAAGTTACAGGTATATAAAAAATAATCCCCAACAAGAATACAAATACGAGGAAAAAAATATAGGAATATATATTTATCACATTATGTATTTAACAATAATTATATATTCCTCGGGTATTCTTTCTTTTAGTACGTTTATTATGAATTGGATCGATTAATTGAACACGAGCAGTTTGAAAGACGATTATTGAATGCCGATATTGAGGATATATTGGTACATTACTTAATATTACTAGCTATTTTATATAATTATCCATAAAAGTGATAGGGGCTCTTTGTGAACAGCAATAGAAAGAGTATAAAATAGGATTTATTTTTCTTCCTCTAAAAAAAAGGGGAGGGGGTAAAAGTGAATGTAAAGGGAAAAGAAGCCAGGGAGAGAGAAAAGTTCTTTTTCTTTAGTACAAAACGAGCATGAGGAATCATTTATAAGGTTTTTGACATAATACAATAATCAATATCTTGTAAACTGACGACTGTATTGTATTACACTCTGTGTATAGGAAAATATCGAATATTCATGTAGTATATTAGGAGTATCTACAGAGAATATCTTGACATCTGATTTATGTAAAGAAGGATTATTTGACGATGCAGTGATGCCATTAACTTCATTGTCACACCCGACTTTTGCCCGGCAAAAATCATTGCTTAAATTAGACTCCAGACTAACTCATGTATGCATAATTATAAATCTTTCCGTTTGGAATGTCCAATCTTGGTTGTTTGTTTTTGTTGTTATTACCGTTATTGATTTACTATAATACTTGTCGACTATTGTTATACATATATAGGAAATTCACAGTCGACGTTCACATGTAAAAGACTGGTTACAACAAATTACTTCAATATCTATGGAGCTGGGGATATCTAACCCATTCAAACAATATCAGGTACTAAAATAATTTAAGATTCATGCAAAAAATTATATTAACTATAATGATAACGAAGTGTGTGACCTGCTGACTTTGATGTTTATATTGCTTTTATTGAACCATAGGAATACCAAGACGAGCTAAGTTGGGGAACTGTACAATCGGTATGTTAGTAATAATAATAATAATAACGATAAATATAAATATAAACATCCATAAACAGTTTTGCCAATTATTATTGTTAGTATTATTAGTGAATAAGTTTTTGTGTATGTGTATCAAATTTAATAATTTTAAATTTAGTATATTATATACATATACACTCTTATTCACATATTCTAAATTTACCCCTTACTTTCAGTTAAACCTGAAACTCCTAAAAGTTATTTTTTTCGAGTGAAAGCTAATATTCTTTTATTTCTTTCTTGCAGATCAGTTGCGCCTTACGGGATTTACTTCAAAAAAAAGTAACGTATCAGAAAATTATTTATTTACTGTATTACATATATATATATATATATATATATAAACACAACATTGTAACTTAAAAGTTGCTATTCTAGGGTACACAACGGTACGATTTTGAAGTATCTACACGACTTATACATTATTATTGGACTATACTTGGCATCTCACCGGATACAACGAGCGATATTCTTGATCAAGGGCTTGAACGATTATTTGCAACTATTCCTATTGATACCGACTCTTTTGTAGTTGATGTGTTACCATCGTTACCATCACCTAGCAACAACAACAACAACAACAACAACAGTAGCAGTAATAGTGATGAGATTGCAAAAAATGAGGATGAAATAACTTGCACCACAGAAACTCAATGGATATATTATAATCATGTCCAAGACAATTATTTACGTACATCAGAAGCTATAGAAATGTTGAAAAAAAAAGCCATTGAATTGAACCATATCTACAACCGCCGATTGGAATTGTATAACAAATATATAAAGAGTATTCAAACGATCTATGATGAAATCAAAACACCAGCTGAAAGACGATGCACCATACGTCGGTCGCTGAGTAATTTATATTTGCAAGAGGTACATACATAAAAAATTATGTAAAAAAGCTTAATTTTAATTATACTATTCATTTCATATTCTGATAAACATACTTGTTTAACGAAAAATACTTGATATGTAGTTACGCAGTGAATTTGATCAACTTAAAGAAGTAGTACGAAAAATGGCAGAAGCATATATTGACGAGGTAACATATTTACCTTCCTCTCTTCTTTTCCTTTGTTTCCCCACTTGCTTATAGGTGTTTAATTGTTTTATTTATAGTTCCGGGAGAAACTTGAGGATTTATGGGACAAAGCACTTTTAACACAAAAGGAGCGTGCCGAATTTATTGCAAAGTTACATGAGAAAGGTAAAAAGAAGTAAAATAATAGTAACCGGTAAATAATGAGAATGATGTGTTCAAATGTATATGCTAACATTTATTTTTAAAATTGCTTCTGATTAGCTGATACAATGGATGAAGTTCATCTATTAGTCGATGAACACATCAAATATTTACAGCGAGTACAACCAAAAGCAAGAGCTGTAGCACGACTTATGAAGCAGCGCAAAGAGCTCATCCAGGTAATATAATTATAATAAACTCGTTTTTTTGACTTTATGTTAACATATTTAAATGTGTTATAGAAAATGGTTGATTTTGAAAAAACAGCATCAGATCCAAAAAGGCTATTTAGGTCATCATTTCAACTGAATGAAGAAGAACGTTGGAGGAAAACATGCTTTCCAACACTTTTGATGCTTGATGAAGCCCTCGTGCAAGCAGTACACGACTTTGAGCGTGTTTCAGGCAAACCATTCATTTATGATCACTGCCGTTATTTAGATACTCTTGTGAGTATTTATTATTATTATTATTTTTATCTTTTATTATGTTACATGATACTTAACTATATAAATTTATTCACCTTTCTCCTCTATTATTATATAGCGAGATGAAATAACAGATCGTGCAGCTACTCAAACTTTCTTCGGGTTTTTAAATACGGATCCAAAACAATCTTCATCTACGTTAACAAGGAAAACCTCTCGATCTAAATTACGTAACGCAGTACTTAATATCTCACCTAGTTCTATCACTTCATCATCTTCATCGTCAAATACATATAATAATAGCAGCAAAGAAAACGTTACATCAGCATCACCGATAGGTACAAAAAATAAATGTCCACCTTCTCCAACACATCCTCAAGCTCCTTCTAAACGTCGATCCTATACTTCTGCTAGCCCAGCAACAAAAGCATCAAAAAGTGAATTCTCATCTCCAAGAAGTTCTAAATCAGCATATACTTCACACTTGCTATCTAGTTCAAAATTAATGCCACCTACTCCTCCTGCAGAATTAATATCAAGACGTGAGTATATCCATAGCAATGATAAAAATAATAAAAAGACAAGTCGAATACCATTTGCTGTTAAAGCAAAACATGATGATCAACAGCGACAGCAGACTGTTTCAACAGTTTCATCTACTACTCCTGTACCTAGTAGAACTAGCATGATACCTAGACATCAACAGCAACAAAATAAGCAAGAATTATCGTCAAATAATACATGTCAATGGAGTCAATTAGAAGAACAAAATGTTGATAATAGTAGTAGTGATAGTAGTGGTGAAGAGGAAGAAGAATTAGAATCACCCTCATCTCCACCTGATGAGAATGAAAACTCAACAGCATCAAAACATGAACTATCCCATATAGAAGCGTCATCTGTATCTGCAGTATCCATTTGTTGAAAAAAGTATAAAACTATATACCCCATCCATAAACTTACAGATTTTTTTTTACAACATAAACATATTGCATCTTCTATTTCCATTCCAAATACCTTTTTTTTAAATGTTCTTGCTCTTTTTTTTAATTTATATTAAGCATTTGTACAAAGGAAAAAAAAAATAAAAAAAAAAATTGCAATCATTTTTATATTTGAAACAATGTTTGTTTAAAGCAGATGACGCTTGGCACGTGGCAAAAGCGACTTTTTATTAAGCATTCACAGCTGGATAAGAATTTCCAACGATTTATTACCTACTTTACTTATATTCTCTCTTTAATAATAATTTTAATAATAATAATAGCACACTTATAATAATAATGGATTTAGTAAAAGCTGTTCAGCATTATGTGGACAAAATGATTAATGAAGTACCTGGTATGAAGGCACTTTTACTTGATACAGACACGGTAAACATTACCTTTTCTTTTTTTCCCCGGGTTTATCATCAATCCTCTTCCCATGCATAATATAACTTCATGTTTCTACTTTGTTTTTGTTAGACACCAATTGTATCATTGGCAACAACCCAATCCTCCTTACTTACTAAAGAATGTTATCTTATTGATCGTGTTGATAATCGTAATCGCGAAAAAATGCGACATCTTAAATGCATATGTTTTTTACGCCCAACACCTGAGTCATTACGATATTTGATTGACGAGTTACGCGAACCAGCATATGGCGACTATTATATATGTATGAAGAGCGGGATACTATATATATATATATATATATATGTGTGTGTGTGTGCATATTTGATATTAATTCATATTATATGTATAGATTTCAGTAATACTTTACATAAATCTGATATTGAACGACTAGCTGAAATCGATGAACATGAAGTAGTACGAGAAGTCCAGGTAAATGAAAGGTCATCCATATAGATAGCAGGATATATAGATGTCGATTTTTTCAATGATAGTAACGACACCTTTATATATAAATATGCTTAGGAATATTTTGGAGATTATCTTGCCATCAATTCGGATTTATATTCATTAGGTATGGATCCCCGTGATCTTTTTGGCGAATCCATTACTAGTTGGAATACAGATGCGTTTAAGCAATCGGTACGAGGCATATGCTCCGTATTATTAAGCTTGAAGAAAAAACCGGTTATTCGTTTTGAAAGTGCAAGCCCAATGGCTATGCAACTTGCCCAAGAAGTTCAGGTACAAAAACAGACGCAAACATAAGGAACGGCAGATGTTGTCTGACTAAGGACTGTATTTTCTAATTTATTGACTTTATAGAAAAATATCCAACGCGAAGGTCAACTATTTGATTTTAGAAGACCTGATACCCCACCTGTGTTACTTATTCTTGATCGTCGTAATGATCCTGTTACTCCTCTTTTGACACAATGGACATATCAAGCCATGGTGCATGATTTAATTGGTATTCATCATGGCAGAGTAGATCTGTCCAATGTTCCGGATGTTCGTAATGAGCTCAAGGTATGTTATAGTTATCATTTGATAGGACGAAAGAAAAAAAAGTTATGGGTTGAGTGGATCATAGTAAATGAACAAAAAAAAAATGAAATATAGGAAATTGTCTTGTCAGCAGACCAAGATCCTTTTTTTAAAAAGTCCATGTATCTCAATTTGGGCGATTTGGGTGCTACCATTAAACAATATGTAGATGAATATCAATCCAAAACGAAATCGAATATGAATATTGAATCTATTGCTGATATGAAACGATTTGTTGAAGAATATCCCGAGTTTCGTAAATTATCTGGGAATGTTTCTAAACATGTTGCCCTTGTGAGCGAATTAAGCAGACGGGTAGCACAAGAGCATTTGCTTGAAATTAGTGAATTGGAACAAGGTTTAGCATGTAATGAAAATCATAATAATGACTTATCGGTAAGTATATACAGTATATCATTTCTTGATTCTATTACTCATATATGTATCTGCCAAGTGTATACATTTCTAATTGTGCTCATATATTCGTGTGTAGAAAATACAAAAAATGTTGGAAGATCATAACATATCAGACGATGCCAAAGTACGATTGGTGCTGCTTTATGCTTTACGATATGAACGAACACCTAATAATGCAATTAAATCATTGCTTAATATGTTGGATCATGTTGGTGTTAGTGAAAAGAAGAGTTCAGTAAGTATGAGTGGGTTTTTATGTGCAAATAATTTTTTATATATCCTTTATTAACAATAATAATCTTCTTTTTAGCTGGTTGCCTCTATTTTAATGTATGCTGGTTCCGGTCAAAGACAGGATGATTTATTTTCAAATCAGACATTTTTATCTCGTGGACGGAATGTATTGAAAGGATTAAAGGGCGTTGAAAACGTTTATACACAACATACACCCCAATTAGGGGAAACTTTGGATATGTTAATTAATGCTCGACTCAAGGAATCCAGTTATCCATTTGTTGGAGGACAATCCCCCGGAATCCGTGAAAGGTAAGCCCGGCTATAATATTAAATAAAATGGCAAGAGGGTCAATATAGCAAATCTAACCCGTTTCCTACACTGCCAACTATTATAATTTATAGAGCCCAAGATATTATCGTATTTATTGTAGGAGGCGCGACATTTGAAGAAGCTCGTTATGTTGCACAATTAAATGCAGGAACTCCTGGTGTTCGTGTTGTACTAGGAGGAACAACAGTTCATAATTCAACAAGTTTTATGCAACAATTAGACGCTGTAACTCAAAAAGGCATGAGTTTATCTTCTGCTGCTCGAAGACTTGGTCATCAATAAATGATTGGAATCAACAACGAAAAAAAAATGTATTTTGCTTATTTTTTTTATTATCATGATAAAATGATCTAAATGTATATTACAAGAAAATAAACAATAAAAAAAGCAGAAAAAGAAAGGGATTATGATGCAATTTTTCTTTTGTTTTGAGATAAAAGTGAGTTGTGTTAATATAAGGTGGTTCGTGTTATGTGAGTGTATGTAAAGAGAGAGAGAGAGAGAGAAGAGTGAAAAAATGGGATAATGAGAGAAATTTGTTTATGAGAACATATTATTATATATTATAAATATGTTTTATAAATAAAAAAAAAATATTATTAATGATAAATATGAGGGACGGCAAAGCATTTATGAATAAGTATCGACCAAGGTATCACGAAGTTCGTTAACAATAGCAGTAGGTTGAGCATCTTGTAACTTGAAAATACTTTCCATAACGCTAAGTTCAGTCGAAGTAGTATCCATACCAGCAAATGCAGACCAATCATTGACGACACAACCAGCACCAATAACATCCGAACCACGGTTAACAGTACCAGCAACCAAGGGGATTTGAAGCAAAGATGACAATTCATCTTGATCTTGGATGGAAGTACGAGGATGAACCAAACCACCTTGATTACTCAAAGCACAGTATGATCCAACCAATACGTTATCGGCCACGGTTTGTCGGAATACTTCCACTTGTAAAGTATCTGCAATAATTTCTTCTGTTTCTCGATCAATATCAGGGTGACAAAGAGCGACATAGTCGTTACAAGCAATCACATTGCCCAAGGCCGAAAGACGTTCTTCTACACGCTGTACGGCAACGTTTTCAGGCAATGAATTGCGCAAATGTTGAAGTTCCTGATCGGTGGTAGTGCTAGGTACCAATAAACCATTCTTATTACCGGCAGTCAAACGTCCAATAATACGTGTGCCAGCAATCGATGTGTGAATGACGGGAATAACATCACCCAATTCACCTTCAAATACACTAAGAAAGATGATATAGAAACGAATCCATTTGTTAATTTAATGTTTCCATTCCTTTCCAATAATATAGTCCTTTATAAAAACTAATGTGTATACCCCGATCAACGATTACTAATATTTACCTGTAAAAATTTTCTGATCCTCCTAATGCGACAATACAATAAGAGTTTGTAAGGCGAGAAAAGACACCAACTTCGTTGCTGTTTTCAAATTGTGCACCTAAGAAAGTAAATAAAAAAGAAAAATAAGTATGATTAAATTAAAGAAGATCAAATATTAATAATAAATTATTATTGTTATAATAACTTACGGACAGCCATAATAAAATAGTGCAGTAAATAAGTTTGATGAAAAAAATGATGGAAGTTTCTGGCCGGCTTTATAAATGAATTTTTTTTTCTTTTCTGTTCCGCAGCCACATAAAACCTTTTTTTCCTTCTTTTGTTGCTGCGGTGCTGGGTTATATGCTTGGAAGCGGGGATTGGGGTAGTTCAAGTTTTTAATAGGTCCAACTATCTGTTGGATGTTAGCCTAATTGACGACTACGCCACATTTTAAGTTCCTATTGATTAACCAGTGCTTCGGGCATCTGTAACAATCCTGCATAAAGGAAAAAGAAACTTTGATTAAATCCGGTGTCTTCTCCGTTGTTCCAAAGACATCGTATTTTATATAGTAAAAAGAAAGTCAATTTTACTCAATATGATACTATAAAAACCGACACTGCGTTTTTAAATATTTGTGCGTTGTTCTGACGGGTGATAAGTAAGTGGACAATAAGTGTTGCAGTATCATGTTAAAAATAAACATGTTATATTGGATGGTTATCATTCTCGACGACAAAGAAAATATTTTTCATTTAATCCATATCTTATGCAAGTGTTTTGGCACTTCTCAGCTTATGAATGCATTAATTTTAGAATTGTTACACATAATACCCAAGACTCCTTCGATGGTATCCATCGTATACAGCAACGTCCCACAATCAGAGAAAATACTGTCTTTAATACTGTTATCTTGAAAGCTATTCAAAAATAATGTAATTCAAAATAGAAGGGACTGGCTACTATAAACTATGAATGAGCGTGCATTCACAATTCTTCTTGCCCTTCTTCGTTATTGCCACTCGTTTTTTGACATTGATTTTCTGATGTCAACATGCCATACGTACTTTTCACCAGTATTGAGGCACTTCAAGGTTTTATTTCTGAATACTATATACACAGTACGAATCCCAGTACCTACTGGGTAAAGAAAAATAACTCAAATAAACACATTTAAGTGATAATTATCAACACGCGTTATATATGTATATTTTTACCTAATTTGAATATGCACTATTGTTACCCTTTTTTTCTTCTTTCTTTTTATTAATTTTATTATTATATATATTATCACCTTATAAATTGTCAACATCAGTAATATCTCATTATTATAATTAATCAACAAATAAAGAAGTATTTATCATGAATATTGTGTTCCATTCAGACCGTAACAACTGTTAAAGATAACCAGGATACGTAATTGCCACACGTACTCGTGAATGTTACCTAAACCAGTAAGGGGCACACGTACAAGTAATTGCAACACTTGCAAGTAACTGTTACAAGTGCAAGTTACTAATACTCAAGATTTCAGCCAATTATCAATTCAGGATAGATAGATAGAAATTAGTATAAATAAGACATCTTTCTTCCTTAATTAAATCTTTAGTTCTACTAAGTTTACAAAGCTCTATTAATTTATAATAAACTACTTGGTTCACTCACCATTATTTTCTATTTTCTCCCTTCAATCGGGATTGATTTATTTTGTTGGTTCTTGAATTAACCAAACTCTTTTATTTTTATAAGTTATTTATTTTAACTTATCCTTTTCCTTGAATCATATACTCGGAATTATATTACTTTTTATTCATTTTTCTAACACGATACAACGAAACGTATCACTATATCAAAAAAAGTGTTATTAACCTCACTTTCTGGAAAAGGAAGAAAAAAGGAGAGCGATATAAGACATTTATATATTAAGCATAAAGCTCAATCAAGGTACACAGATATAGATACGTACTGTAAAAAAAACAAGCAAAGTATAAATTATTCTTTTTATTTTTCAATACGTAAATAAAATGTACGTACGTACGGTCAAATATGGAGTACAGAATCAAGTATCTATCATGATACTGTCACCGCTCGCTATAACGATATTCGATAATGATATTTTGATATAACGATAGAGTTTAGGGGTCCAAGGCAGATTAAGCAGGGAAATATCATTAATTTTATACGTATAGCGATATCCGATAGGGTTTTAGCGAAAATATCGTTATATCGAGCAGACAACTAATATCTTCAATTTAAAAAAGGAAATAATACTAGTTTGTTGGGCATTTTTTATGTTCTTACTTTAGTTTTTAAACATTTTTGTGGTCTTCAGACATCACCTTTTCCAAAAAAAAAAAAAAGAAACCAGTATGTAATACCTTTTATGTTTTAATATGGTCGACTACGTAAATACGTAACTATGAGTGTCACTGATGTTGTTGTGGATATGTAGCATTGTACTGTAACGGTATTTATTTTCAATTTAATTTACAAATTAAACTATACCATAATAAATTATTTTGGATCGCACTCATAATTTTGTAGTCAACTAAAAAAGAACAAAATAAGACTGAAATAGCATTTTGCTGTAATAATCAGAAGAACCATATATTCGTATGTACGTGGGTGGAAGAGGAGAAAAAATAAAGTGCTATAACACTCAAAAAAAGACAAAAATAAATTATTTTTTTGAAGAATGTAAGATTGATGGCAGCAAGCACCAGTAATAGAAAATATATCGATTTACAAAAGAAAAACAGGGTCCAACACAGCGTTATGTATATATTACGAAAAAAAGATTTAACGACGTTTGTTTGAAAATCATTGTATGATAATAGATAAACACTCTTGAACCAAACCCCGAGGAGGCACTAGTTTCTTTGCCTACGTATCTCCCCCTCATACACAATAGGTTCACTTGTATATCATACTTCACTATTCAGATCCCTTGATCTCATTTTATAGCCTATGGCTCTCCTTAATTCCTTTTTCTTCTTATATCTTCTTCTATCGATCCTTCACTAGTTTAACTTTTTCCCTTTTGAGGGTTTTTTCAGTTAATACATCCACTCTTTCTCTTTGTATATTTATTATTTCTACCTCCATTGTACTGCAAGAAAGCGACCATATGCCTTCAAGTGCAGGTCAAATTAGTCTTCCCATAAATAAAACATTAAATTTTAACCTAGATAAACACTCTTTTAAAATTCGAGAAAATGAAATGCATAATAATAGTAATTGTATTAAAGAAGCAAAAAAAAAAAAAATAAGAGTGACAGAAAGAAGGAGAAAAAAAAGGGTTTGAAAGATGTTGCATGAGATGGGGCGGTAAGGATAGGAAAAGAGATTAAGGGGAAAAAAAGTTTAAGGATCTTTAAATTAATATCCAAATAATAATAAATTATAATATTTTACAAGCCAGATTCCTTTAATCTTCGGGCAATAGTATCTTCTCCACGCTCACTAGATAGAAGTAAATACAATTTGGGTTTAGAATATCATGCTACAACAGCAAAAAACAAAGAAAAAACATATATTAGGGCGTATTCAATTAATCAAACTTACCGAGGTTCCAGCTGTAAACTCATATTGTACAACGTTTCTTCATCTCTACTTGATTGTAAATGAGTTTTGATAAATTCTTGGATGTCAGGAACAGCCTGTAAAAGATATGGTGTTGACTGGTATTGCTGTAATTCACGAATAACTTCAGCGGTTTTCATCCGTTTTGCAAAATTAATTAAATGATTGGACTTTTTCAAAAAGTTGCTGTTGCCATCTTCGATAAATGTAAGATCCTGGAGATAAATACCGAGGAATGGAATACAAGGTGGATTTACTTTATGAATGATATCTCGATATTCAGTGAAATTCTTATTAGCACCCATTAGTCGTCGTATACCAGTGAGTATTTGTGTTGTGCGCGCATTCATAAGCTAATTTTATAATTATAGTAGTTATTAGTACTCCATACGTACACGAGGAAAGATACAAGTAAAATACAGACTCTAAACGGAAACTTACCTCCCATGTGCGTTTCATACGACCAATAGAACTGTTATCGAAGGCAGAAAGGATAGCCATACAAGTATTGTAGTTATTGAGTAGGCGACATTTCTAAGACAGAATTTATAAAATACATAAATAACTGCGTACATAAATACGTTTTTTGCATCTTCTAATGCCTTATTTACCTCTGCAACAACGATCCAGTGCTTTACAACTGCAGCTCTCTTTTTCACTTCGTCTTTACTCAAGATGGAATCAGTTACCCACGCCGTTACTTGATTTGAATACTCGATAGATGCTTTGACATTAGCAGCTACATTCTCAGAATCACCTTTGCCCCAATTCTTATCAAGACATTCCACAGGTTTAATCCGACTGTAAAGTTTGGAATCCATTACAGTCAATTGTCGTGCCAATTCCAAAGGATCAATATCCAAAAATCGTAGCCGTTTCATGTTCTTGGGCAAAATAGGCTGTGGCATATCCGAAGCGCGCACATTTAATGTCATTTTTTTAATCTGGCCTGCATCATCTGTATCCATACGCTTTTTAATAAGTTTGATTAATTGTTCAGCACCAAATTGCATGGATTCTCGAACAATATTATCAGTAAACCTGTATAGTATTGTTAACATAGGCCTGTCTTCTTCTTCATTGTAATAGTGCTCTAACCATGACTTGAGTACGTTAAATACTCTGTATTTGTAATGTTTTTTTTCAGATTAGCAAAAAAAAATGTCTCTCCTCTTCCTCTTTGTCTAAACGAACTAAATTAATTATAGCTAGTTAGCATACCGAAGTCGAACCAGTTTAAGTTTTTTTTCTTGCCAGAGTTCAAGTTCCTCTTGCGTTAAATCCCCTGGTGGCGGTAAGGTATATCGTATGAATAATGCATTAAATAATTCCTGAGATGTACAAAACGAGCGGTACGTGAGAAGAAATGTGGTGATAAATTTGGAATCTATATATGGTTGCAACAATACAAAAAGAATATTAATAAGCCTATAGGCACATCAAACAAAAAACAACAGACAAAAAAAAAAAGTATATACCGAGTTGATCATGTTGAGTAAGTCTTTGGACAAGTGCAGAAACTGTACCGCCTTTGACATTTCCTTCCATGTTGAAAACTATTTCGTTTGAATTGTAATCTGAACCAAGATAATCCGATCGTTCGGTAGATTGTACGTTCCCACTCGTTACTGTGGATGGTATGCTAGCAGGACTTGATATACCTGGTGTACTTAACATTGTATCTCGACGACGTGATGCGGCAAGGGTATCTTCTCCAAAAAACTTGGCGAGTTTGTCGTTTGGTTGTTGGCGAGATTCTGCAAAATCATCAATTGCCGAACCATTACGATCAAAGGTATTATCTGCTGTTGGTTGATTATTAGCTATTAATAATCGTCGCTCTTCATCGATATCATCAAGACGACTCATTCTTGGGTTGTTATTATTAGATAAGGGAAAAGGTCGTACATAATCTTGGGAGGGTCGACGACCAGCGCCGACTGTTTCCCCTATCGATTGTCGTGTTGTAGTTGCTGATGAAGATGTAGTAGGCACAGGTACTCCTTTTGCGTCGGGTTCCAAAGCAGCTTGACGACTAATACTGCAGATATCTTGAACACTCAATTCGATTGTTTTAGCATATGTTTCTATCCGCTCAAATGTAATTATTATATTTTCGGCCACAATGTCTTGATTGGTGATGCTTTGTGACGCAATGAACAAGGAGCCCATGGCATTATGAATGGATTGCTTAGAGGCGTTGAATCGAGTTGTATGACCTAAGTGACCAGCAGTGATATCTTCCACCGAATTTAAAAACTGACTCGTTGTATTGCTGAGATTACGAAATTGGGCGACCAACAGTGGTGTTGTAGATTGAATTTTGGCCAAAATAGTAGCATCATCAGCTACGGTAAATGCTTCACGAGCACTATCCATAAATGAGGATATCGCACCATTCACATTATCGGCCAAAACAAGAAGTGTTGTCATGACATCGGGCTTAGTACCATTCACTCCAGTTGTTGTTCGCCAGCGTGATAGCGATGATCCTTCTCGTAAAAGTTTCGGTTTGCTGTCATGAACCTCAATTCGCATTTCTTGCGCAATAGTCAAGAAATTACGAACAGCCATTAAAACTTCGTCAGCATCAATTTGTAATTTTCCTATGGCTTCAGCGGGCGGCCAAGCACCTGAAGCTACCTTGGCAGATAAAACTAGTTTGGCGAGTGCTGCAAGTAGTGCTCTATGATATGTTTTTAATTGCTTGTTACTCTTGAGGTACGGAGAACTTTCTTTATCTACTGAGTTTGAGACATAGAGAAGAAGTCGAATATGTTGAACCACGAGTAATGCATCTTCGCGAAAAAGTCCAATTTGCCCTTGTTTGACAGATCCCTTCAAGTTACGGATAGAATGAGCAATAAGTGTAGAAAGTTGACTCCAGGATTGTGGTATTTCTGTCTTGCCTCCACCATTGCCACCCAGCGTTGCTAAACTAAGTCGCACATCGTCTGCGTTTCGTTTTTGTGGTGAAGCAGGTGTCAGCTAATAAATGAAAAAAAGCACACATTGTAAAATTATTTATTCATTGTATCCCGAACAGATGCAAATAAGACCAAGAAAAATGATCAAATTAAAAAAGCAAAATTACCAGGGCCCCGGAATCAGAGTCAATATGATCTAAAGTCCATGTTGTTTCATCTGTAAGCAAGTTGCAAAAATAATCACGACCCTTGGGAGTTGATTTTCGTACCCAATTTGGTGGAAGCTAATTATTTTTTGTGATTTGATATATAAGTATAGATGATCATATTAAAGAGTATATATGTGTGTAGAAAATAAGGGGCAGGGGAGAAAGAGGCATGGAAATTACTACAAATGAAATTAGTATTATATTACTTTACCTGATCATCATTACCCGATATCCGAACACTCGGCAGAGAATTAGAACTTGATGTCCCTGTTCCTGCACTGATAAAGCTTTGACTGTCAAAAGTACTACTGTTATTGCCAAAAACACCTCTTAATGCACGTAATTGTCTTGATTCGTCAAATTCATCTTGATCGTTATTAAACCCACTGCCTACACCTGAGACACCCCCACTATATTCAATGGATTGATAGTTTTCTGAAATTGGAGAAGAAGCAACCCCAGGTAATCTGGGTGTAGGAGTATCTGTTGGAGCAGAATACCGCATTTCCTTGGTTATAACATTATAATAATAAACTTCAGAGCCATCTTCGGTCGTTTGTAATATCCAGTCAGAACGTTGCTCATGGACAGGAAGCGATTGCTGATTTTGTTGATGACTTTGCTCACTTGTAATTGTAAAAACATCGGATGTTGCTAGGCTTAATCTAAGATGTTTTTGTTGCTGTAGGGGAGGGCCTTGTTGATATTGTATATGGTCAGTGGGCTGTTGATGTAATTGTTTACTTTGTCGATGTGTAATCCGCTGTGTCCAAGCTGGATCTTGATTATGATGGTGACTATGCTGCTGCTGATTATTATTCCAAATTTGTGCTTCCTAGAAAAGAAATGTAAAGGGATTAAGTTATATTTTTATGGGGGGAGTTGATTCAAGGAGTTAAAAAACCATTCATATGCTTGATTATTATTATTATTCGAAAGTAGACCCCATTCAAAGTCAATATATCTACCTTTAAGTGTGATGAATCATTGAGCATATTGTTACTATGATGATGATTATTAGTATCCTCAGGAATAACTTGAACATAGTTACTTGGAAACCAGCCACGCTTCCCGTTGCACCTAATAAAAGGTTGTCCCAAAATTAAATTGCACAACCCCACCGAAATTATAATATAAGTGCCTCGTCTTTTCCAGTAATCAAGGTACAGATATATACAAATAAAAGAAAAATGTATCATATTTACCAGCCGTCCCACCAACCCGAGTCAAGCTGTGCTAAAACCTCAATGACAGCGCCTTGTTCGAATGACAATGAAGATGCGTCAGTTGAAACATATGGATATAATGCACATACTCGACAAATCACGTCGTTTGAACTCATATTTCTCAAATAATATTTAACCAGCCGAGTGTTGAAAGGGAGAAAAAAAATAGAGTTTGAAAGTTATAGTACAATTCGTTGTAAAGAGCAAAAAAATAGAAACAATTTTTTTTTTTACAAATTGTAATGTCGGTGAAAACACGTTTGAATGTAGCTGATCGGAGTAATTGAAAGAGGAGTAAATGAAAGAGGAGTAAATGAAGGGAAGGGAAGGAAGGGAAGGGAAGGAAGGGAAGAGAAGGAAGGTTGCCTTGTTTTTTACAGTAAGAAAATTAAAAAAGAGAAGAGAGGGAGCAAAAAAAAAATAGCAATAGTAAAGAAAGAGTAATAACTAACTAAATAAGCAGGCAAACAATCAGGAGAAAATATGAGACTATACCCACTCAACCCATACACCACCAGGAGGAAAAAAAAGAAGAAACAACCCAAAAAAATAATATCACCATCGAGTTATTAGAATTAAGACAAAAAGTTAATAAGTGAAATGGCGATGGTTGCACAAGATAATTGTACCTTTTCCTTTTTTAAACTTTTGGTGTGATGGAAAACTAAACTGGTGTACAAAATATAAATAAAGATGAATAGCCAGTGTTATTTATGATAAATTTTATGCTAAAGAAAAAGAAAGGTAGTGGTGAAAGAGGAGGAGCGGTAGAAGAAGAGTGTTTTGCTGTTGTGTATGGAAAACAAGCAAGTTGGCTAACAAGGAATAACAAATAAATAAACTCAATAAACATATCTCAAGAAAATGTAATATATAACACAGTCGATACAGTATAGAGGGGAGGGGAGAAATAAAGGTAAATGAAAAATAAAACTACCGAGATAATTATAATTGAATGTAAAAAACCCACTAACTCGACCGGCGTGTCAGTTTTAAGAATATAGTAAAAGCTTAATTTTATGGGAGAATCGTATTTGCTCCGCACTTTTCAAGAACAGATTCGTGCAAAACACCGTTATTAACAAAGAATGTCAATAGTCTATTCAATAGTTCTAGTTGTTCGCTTGGAGAAAGGTTTCCAACAATTAAGCCCAGAATTTGCCCAACAGATTGATTATGTGTCTATTCCAATGGTGAAACATTGAAGTAATACCATTTTAGTTTCACAAAAATAAACTCTTGCTTTTCTTTTCTTCTTTTTTCTTTTTACGTTATTCAGGAACACAAACACAACCAATCCCAACCGTACATAACTGTACACACGCACATACACACAGATCTAACCGTAAATAAAAAAAAATTCTAATTTACCTTTATGAAACTTGTATAATAAATTGATGCAAATAACCCCATAAGGAATTGACAATCCATACGATCAGTCATACCACCATGACCAGGTATACTTTGTCCAAAGTCTTTGATATGGAATGCTCGCTTTACACCACTGGCAAAAAATCCACCGAAAGGTGCAATCAAAGAAGCAAAACAAGCCATAATTAAAGCATGAAGTTGAACAGGTGCAATCCATACTTGCGTCCAGCCCTAATCATAGAACATTGGTGTCAATTAAAAAAAAGTAAGATATCTTGTTTTTCCCTCAACCAAAAAAAAAAATAACCTTCTAATGTATCTTTTTGTTACTCGTACTTACAGCGTAATCAGTAATGGGCGCAAATACTTCTGGAATCGCATAAGGTTTAAAGGTGAAGACTGGATTTTTTGGGTCGCATGATTCTGCTCTCCAAGCAGATGTTGCCAATTCCTAAATTAGAAATTAGAGTTTGCAGTTTGAGTATATAGTTTACAAATATGGGTGGGACTATTTTTTCGTGCTAAGGCAGAAAAAAATTCATATGCTCTCTTTCTAGTCTCTTAAAAGAATAGCACGTTACCTTTGCTGGACAAACAAAATAATCGAAATGCATGAGTAAAGTAACCCACTATTATTATTTTTCATGTATATATAAAATATCTATATGATTAATATTTACCCCAAAATATTACTTCAAACCTCATGCTATTTTTTCTTTAATATAGAAAAAAAGGCATGATCCCCAAACCACCTTTTTTAATTTGAACTTACCAAAAATCCAAATATCAACGTACAAACCCAAGCACCTAAGAATCCTTCAACTGTTTTTTTTGGGCTAAGCTTAATAAGTTGCGTTCGACCCCAGAAGAATCCACAGACGTAGGCAAAAATGTCGTTGCAGATCACTAGCGATACTGGGAGTACAAACCTATATATTTATAATCGGTACTATTTTTTAGTTCAACTCCACAATACCAAATCCATAAAATTCGTCTCCCTTTCTTTCATATCACACGCATTACCAAGAACAAATTTCGCTCCTTTACCATTCCCAATTATTAATATATACTTTACCAAATCAACCCTTCAAGAATGTTATTCACAATGAAATGACTTTGAACAACAATTAAAATTAATGCCATATGGGTCCAACCGAATTGAGCGAATTGACGTTTATAAAGTCCTTTGCGCAAGTTGGCAACAAAAAATACGAAACCTATATAATATATTAATCACAACAAATGAGTAAAACTTCCCAAAATGGTAACTAAAAAGGAAAACATGTTGGTTTCCAAGTAATGTAACATATGACTATTCCAACCGGAAAATTTTGTAACATGACATATAAAGGTTTAACTACGAAAATCCCCTTTTGTCGCATAAAACATATGCCAAATACCATGACAACCCCAAAGACAATTCGCGTGCCCTTTTTCATTCTATTTACCAATTACATAGAGCACAAAGCTGATAAATCGGTGGTGAGTGGCGAACGGCAATAAGAAAGCATCAACAAGGATAATCTCTTGGAAATAATATATAATTGATTCACCATAAAGAAAATACATTGATGAAACGAAAAAGTACCTTTTTAAACAAATATATTAGTTCCTTTATCGATATATAATATTATATTGGAAGCCCATTGAAATATATATATATGTCTCCATTAACTAGTCAAAGTCCTAATTTATTTACTTACCACGAAAGAGTTTTATACCAACGTACTTGACTTTCTTTTGCAGGTGCTTGTGCAATTTGGACAACTTCTCCATATACAATAATCTGAATGGCAGTGACCATCAAAATGATCCACATATGACCTGAGGCCAAAATAGTAAAAAAGGCACCAATCATCATAAATGTAGTAATTGTTCGGATCCACCAATTTTTCCATTTTTTCGCAGAAGCCTCTGCTGCCAACAAGACGGGTTCTTTCTCTTCTTCTAATTTCGTGACATTATGTTGTTGGGCACTGCTTTCAACTTTTTTATTGCTATCTAAATGGATAGTTCTCCGTTTTCCACCACCGCGCATTATCGAAAAATAAAAGTTTACAAAAAAAAAAGTGAGGGAGAGAGAAGGAGAAAAAAAAAGGTTTTTAATAATTGGGCATTATCTTTTTTCAACTTACTACTTATTTTTTTTCTTTGGGGACAAAAGAAAAAAAAAACAGTGTAAGCGCGTTACACAGAATTAGCACGTGAATTTAGGATGTTTATGAAGCTTTTTTGAAATGCAGAATTAAGGTCTCTTAAATTTTTATATAAATGGTTTGGCTATTCTATGGAATACTTTGTGAGTGAGTGTATTTTCATACATAAATATATATTTGTATACATTAAATTTTAAGCTTCTAAATCTATTCATCATCGTCTTCGGGTTGATGTGTTACATCATATCGTTTGCCACGAATACCCCAAATACCCCAATTGGCATTAATGGTTTGGCGAATATCCATCAAGTTCACGTCGCGCTTGAGACTGCTGAATTGATTTTCTGTCGGATTAAGAACCCAATCAAATTCTCCCTGATAATCTTGTTCAACTGCTTCAATGTCAGTTTCGACATCGGCCTTGTCATAGCCGGTAATAAAGATCGGACATTTGGTTTCCAATGCCTTTTCAATCGACATCTTCCACCCTTCACGTGCGGATCCATGGCCAATACCAGGCGAAAATAAGAAAAACAAATCAGTATATGGGTCAAACTTGTCAATTTTTTCGTGGTAGTCATGGTAAAGGCTATTGTCGTAGGTAAACATCAAGCGTTCGTTTAATGATTCCGTATAAGATTCTTTGCCTGCTGGTAATGTATCAGGTCCAATAAAGTGAATGTGGAAAGGCGTATGAGGGAAGAGATATGCCAATTGGAGCCAAATGTATTGCGGTAAGGATGCTTCAGCGCGTGCACCCACTACATAGACGTTAATGGTTTCGGAACGAATTAAAGTCACACCATCTTTTGCTACCTCATTTCGTGGGTAGAGTACCGTTCGCAGTGCTAAACCAAACATCACGCTCCTTTGTAAGCACAGATAATTTTTCTTTAAAGAAATTATATATATCATTCAAAAAGAGAAAAAAAAACTTACCAGAAATAGAACGCATGCCTTCTGTTGTGATTTCTTTGCCTAATTGATATGGACATGATTCATGAAGAATCGATGCTACCGTGATTGGATATGTTAAAAGCTTGGAAACATGACGCATCGATCGATCGGAATCCATGGAAGGGAAACTACGGGTATAGAAGAAAACATCCCAATTTGCCATGTTGACAGTTTCATCAAATCCTTGAGTGGCTTTATAATGATAATTAAAAAAGAAAATAAATATACCATTTAGTCTTGCTTAACTTTCAACTTTTTTTAAGCCAATCCAATCCAATCCAATTATATTTTCTGATTTTTTTTTCTATTAAAAGTAAAACTTACTTGGAAATTCAAATTCTTTCATTGGTCTACCCGAACGAAGATCATGATCATCTTCGTTTTGTTCTCTCAAAATATGACATATCTCTTGATGAGCTTGATATCCTTCATTATAATGTTCCTCACTACAATGGGTTGGGTAACCACAGTCTGGACATTCATATACTGGAGCTTTTTTATGGTCATGATTTTCGTGAGTATCACATACAGCACATACACCATATTTTTTTATTATGGCTGCACGATCGCGAAGTTCTGGCAGAGGAGATTTGGAAAGTTTATGGAAAAGATTGTCTGGTGAAAGCTTGATTCTATTGCTTTGTTCAAAAGTAGAATCACGTGAAGCATTCTTTTTGGAAGGGGAAAATAGACCTTTCCAAGAAATGGAGCGTGTCGTCATGACATTATGTGCTGAAGCTGTTTTCGTAGTCGTTGTTGGAAATTTTAAACGCTGTTGTTGGTGTGTTGTAGTATTTGATACATTTCCACGAATTGAAGAGAATGATCGAGTGATCGTTCGCGATGCAGGTCTCCACCGATTCATTTGTTTTTTAGAATAGTAACAATAATAATAATAGAAGGTCAGTAGCACTACTTAACACAGACAACTTTTTTTTTACAACTCCAGGAAAATTTTAAGAAAGCGCTGGGCACCCGCCACCGGCCGACCCTGGCCAGAGACTGGAAAGGCGCGAATTGAAATCAACAATAATCGAAAGAACCACGTACGATAAAACATGTGTGAATAAAATAAAAAGAACTGTTCTTTTCTTTTCTCGTTTTCCCCAAAATGTGTTCACGAAGTATCTCTCTGAAAATTTTTTGATATAAATCTAGATTCATTTTCTCACGTCTTCTTAGTATGTATAGCATATATTTTTCTTTCTTTCAATAGGAGACTCATTGAGACAAGTGATGACACTTTTTTTTCTTACCCCACATTAAGAGAAATTTATTAAGCCGACTTACCGCGCACATACAACGAATTTTTCCAGCTATGCAAAGGGCAAGGATGTAAGCACTTGGAGAATAAATAATCAACTTTTATTATGCGAAAGTGACACCGCTGAGTTTCCTTGCAGATGCATGACACATAATCATCTACCAGGAAGTCCATAATAACAAAGTATGAGATTGAAAGACTCTTATAGCAGTGTTGCCTCTTGGAATAAAATTTCATCTTGACGGAGGATACTTCATGTATAACAAAATTTATTTTTGTCTCATTTTCAAAAATCACAAGCGTGTATGCAAACAATCATAAAGAACTTTCAGCATGAACATCAATTCGAACCAGATAACTATCTCCAATAACGAATAGTATAAGTTATACTAATATATCTACAAAAGCTGGTTCAACTTTGTGTTCTTATTGCTTATTATCTTGTTACCAGGACAAACGGCACCATCATCGTTTCATTATTTTGATGAGGAATAATATTCTTTTTGCTACCAAAAGTAGTATACTTCACATATGTGGAACGAAAGTATATCGAATAGTTTGAATATCCAAGTTTTGTGCGTATTAAAAAGTTCGCGAGACATCGGTACCAAAAGTAATTGTGAAAAAGTTAAATAGATGGTAAAGTGTGGTTTATTTTTCTTGCTGCCAACTTTTAAAGATGAATTAGCGCTGCTTTTTGACATGATTGCCTTCAATTTTGAAAAAATAGCGAATGATGAATGCTGTATCCCATCTTGGGATATAATTTTTTGTAAACCAAGTCGAGAGCTTCATCACTCCAACTACTGCTTATGGTAATGAATACCACAGCCAGTTAATTCGTGTAGTCACAATCGATTTTAAAGTGTTCTCTCCGCGGAACTTATTACGTCCATTTTATTTTTCACCTTTAGCAACTAAACCAATACACACAACCTTATAATTTTTTTTGAATACAACAATGAGCGTTGCGGGCTCAACATCATCACGCGGAACCCATTCTCGTTCACGGTCCCGGTCTAGATCACCACCTTATAATGATGGACGTTACATGCCACCACGTTACAGTTCTCGTTACGATTCTTATAGCTACCGTCCAAGAAGTGCAATGTCCAATGCCATTGACGATTATAGAGAATTAAGAGACCGAGATCGTGATCGTGATAGAGATAGAGGAAGGGATCGACTTCCATTGAATATGCGAGACGACCGGTATATTTCACGGGGTAGAGACAGGTTTGTAATACTCTTCGTTTTTTCATTATTGTCATGAAATATTTTTGAATGACAAATAAAAAAAACGAAAAAAGGGGGTCGTTGTATTACTAATGTAGAAAAAGACAACTTCTGGCAAAAGAGACATTTGTAATAAACATAACCGTTAATGAATAAAAATAGAGATAATCGATATCCACCACGTTATTATCGCGATGATCTGCCCCCACCTCATCATTATCCACCTTCTTCCATTCCACGAGAATATCCAAAACCTTCGTCAAGTGGTTCAGTGCGTCGAGATAGTAAGCTCAATATTTTATTTTTATAAAGACAGCAATAACAACTTCAACGAACAACAACAATAAGTTAATACATGAAAAAAAAAATACGTTTTGTGTAGCAAGTAGCGAGAGGATTAAAGATTCAAAAAACGTAGCACCAACAAATTTTAATAAAGATGTAAAAGAAGATATACGCATGGGGAATAACGGGCCTGATACATATACACCACCACCACCACGTTATAATGATTGGCATCGTGACCGCGACCGCGATCGTGATCGTGAACGAGATAGACGTTATCGTGATGATTGGAGAGATATGGATATGAGGAGTCGTGATAGGGATAGGTAATAATATTAGTCTGGAGTTTTGTTTAATACTTGAAAACTCCAAGTTACTAAACTTTGCTATAATAATATCGATAATAGTTATATGATGCGATACGATAATTCAGGATATGGTCCACCTCCACCACTTGCGCCACCTTCATTATCAATGTCTTACGCACCGTTTGGCGGTGATTCATATCGACCTGACCGCGACCGTGATCGTGATATGCCACCTTCACCTGGGGGTCCTCATTTACCCTATTATGACAGAGACCGTATAGACGATCGTGAATTTTATAGACATGCACCTCGTAATGGACCAATGGATACAGATCGTTATCGTGGACGACCAGCACGCTCATGGGGTCCAAATTCGAGTCCAGCACCTTCAACAATTGGACCTATAAAAGGAGGACGTGTTAATGATCGTGACCGCGAACGCGAAGGAAGCGTTAAAAGTCCTCGAAGTGCTACTTCAGCAAGTGGCGTACCCCCATGGGCTCCAGCTCCATCTTCTTCAGCAGCAACTACACCAACGACTCAACGACCTGGAAGAGACGATATAAAATCGGACGATATGGAAAGGTCTTCTGGTTTTGGTAATTCTTTTATTTTGATTCATTTTTTATGCGGTTTGTTTCTTAAATGCCAGCAACCTAATACAATCTTCTTTTTTTATTTTTTAATTCATTGTTTTCTTTCCCTCCAAAAGAAAATCCGGAGAGTGAATCAGCAATAACACCAAAACGTGGAAATACACCTGACCGTAAAGAAAATGATAGAATGGATTTTGATCAACTATCGACTACTACAACAAGCGAACGGCCGTCACCACCTCCATCATCAACTACTTCTGAGATCGTGGAACCTGTAAACACAAAATCTGAATCAAAATCTGAATCTGTACCTCAACAGAGCGAGGGTATTAATGATCGTGATGAAGAAGTTAAAGTGAAAAAGGAATATGAAGAACAATCAACTATTAGAGAGGATATGAATGCATTACCGACGTCATCAATACCACCTTCAAGATCTGAAGACAGCATTGCCGAACAGCCAAAGCTTGAAAGCGACAAAACGCCACTGACAACTACTTCTGATGCTACCTACACAACTAATCCGGAAATGGGCAAAGAAGTACCTCCGCAGCAACCCCAGCAACCTCCTACTACCGCAACTGCTAGCAAAGATATATCTAGTAGTACACCTGCTACTACAGAAACCACTAACAAGGATATTTCTAGTGATACACCTGCTATTACAAATACTCCTAATAAAAATATTTCTAGTGATACACCTGCTGTTACAAAGAATGCTAATAAGGATATTCCAAGTGATATACCTACTACAGCAACTACCAGTACGGATGTTTCTAGTGATACACCTGCTGGAACTATAGATATGGACGCTCCTATGGCAACTGCTACTGAAAAAGAAACCCAACATGTTGAAGAGTCAAAATCCGACACAAACAAACAAATGACACAACAGGAGATAGTTGAACGTATTGATCAAATTGAAAATGATATTACCATGTATGAAGAAATGTTAGAACAAATGGATAAAAATGAAGAAGAGACTGTCGGAGAAATAAGAAAGGAAACAAATGGCGACGATGAGGAACGTGGAGCGACGTTAACAACTGCACCAGTAGATGTTACAGGTGGAGAAGAGGCTGCTAGATCACTTTCAGAAGCAGCACAGGAACAAAAAGAACGTGAAGAAGAAGAAGCTGCAAGACAGCAAGCACTTCAGGTGATTAGCGAAGAAACCAGTCGAGCACAACCCATGGCTGATATTGAAAATTTATCATCGCTTAAAGCCTCACCAGTGATGCGCAAACGTCCTCAACTTTTGATCAACCAAGTACGTTCCAACGACGAAACAGATGATTTGCTTTCAGAAAAACTTATCGCTGACAACCGCAAAATTGCAAAAGAGAACTCCAAAATGATTGGTGGATGGCAAGGCAAACCAGATACTGGTGGAAATTGGTCAGATGAAGAAGAATGGGCAAAACCTCTGTATCGATCTATTGAAGAATTCCCATGTTACAAGGAAAATGTCAAAAATTTTGATAAGGTCAGAGTATCAGTTGCCGATAGTATGGCGGACCATAACAAAAAGATGAAAAAGAAGGAACTGCGACTTAAGAAAGAATTCCGAGAACGATACGAAGATTGGAAAAAGCGAAATATTTCTTTGGATATCATTCGGGACCATGAGCGGCGAGCATCCGAAAAGTATACATATCGTTCTCAGTCGCGTCGTCGTGTTGAGGAAGAGTCTGACGAACTTGTGGATGGTGTCGTTTTCAATGGCGATAGCGATGCTTTACGATTTAGTGCAGATGGTCCTGGTAATAACTACGGTGGACCAGCGCAAAATGCATGGACTTCTGATGCAGCACGATCAGAAGCCGAACTTCTTGAAATCATTCAGTCGCTTGAATCGGCAGATATGCGAAATCCTGAGTTACGTGCAGCAAAGACAACTGCCACTATTCCATCGATGATTCTTGATGAAAAGGAGCGTATGCGTACTTTTGACGATAGAAGAGGTCTTGTGATGGATCCATTAACGTATTATCATACTGGTCCTGAAACTGAAGATCATTGGACACAGCAAGAAATGACGAATTTTATGGAAAGCTACATGCAATACCCCAAACAATTTGACAAAATTGCTGCTGCGGTTAAAACCAAGTCAGCGCCTCAATGTGTCTTATTCTATTATCGAAAAAAGACAAAGATCGATTTTAAGGCGCTTGTTAGCAAGGGGCGCCGAGGAAAGGCTGGAAAGAGACGAGATAGGCTAGCCGAAGCTATTCGACGTGCTACAGGTACATCGACTACAAGAAAGGGTAAAAGCAAGGGATCTGCCTTGATGACTGATATTGGCGAAGCCCAGGTATCTCGCAAAGCCAAACAACAGAAGGAAACCGAGCGAAAAAGTCGCGAGCTCCGTGAATTGGAAGAAGCAAACGCGTACTGGGATGGTGTACATGAACGTCGACGAACAAAAAGACCGGGACCAACACCTTCTGCCTCAACACCAACAAATACAGCTCAAGGATCCCCTTCAACTGTGACAAATTCATTCAGTTCGTCAGCGACAGGAGAGGAGTTGGACAAAGGACGTGGTGATAAACGACGATTGCCAAGACGTACTAAAGGTCGATCACCTAGAGGGTCTGTGGGTGGTGCCCAAGCTGTACCCAGTGATACTACCATAATTCCTCCCAGCAGCAACAGCAATACTAACAATCCTGAGTCAGGAGACGAAATGGATTCTTCAGAACGAAATGTGGCAACGACTGCAAAATGGACAGACGAGGATAAAAAAGCCGCTATTGAAGCATTCAAGGTACATGGTCGTAACTTTACACATGTTGCAACCCTTGTTGGGACAAAGACTGAAGATCAATGCCGTAATTTTTATCACAACTACAAGCGCAAGTATGGTCCTAATGCATTTGATGAAGAATCTGAAGCACCTCCAGCTTCACCATCAATTACATCTACATCAGCCGTTGTTTCTGCTCCTGTTGCTGTGACAACCTCTGCCACACTAACACCTTTACCTAGTGCAACAATCGATGCACAGCCAACAGCAGCTGCAAATGATACTACAGTACGACCTGATTTGAAGGCTGAAGAGGAGGATGCAGCAGCAGCTTTGATGGGTATGTGTAGAATGGGTGCAACTACTCCACCAGCGACTTCTACAAGTACAAAACCAACACAAGGTCACACACGTACATTATCTACTCAAATGGATGAAAAGCCACGAAGTTCAGTTTCATCCACTACAAATGTACCTGGACAACGACGACGACGTGCTCGTACTTCATCAGGAAAAGCTGTTGATAGCGATGTTATGGAAGCATGGATGGAAGCGGAATTTTCTGCAAGTCGACCGACACGTAGACCTGGTCGACCTCCAGGAACGACAATGTCGTCTGATGCAGCTAAAAGACCAGCATATTCGTCATACTGGACTGTTTCGGAAAAGAGTGAGTTGATACGATGTTTGGAAAAATATGGATGTGATTGGGAGAAGGTGGCGAATATATTAACTTCGAAAACAGCAACACAAGTACGGAACTTTTACGTCAATAATGAAGAAAAAATGCAACTGGACGAAGTGGTTAAACGGTATGAAAGAGCTCATCATCAACAACAACAGCAGCAGCAGCAACCTTCCGCTACTGCACCTATTCCACCTACTCAGTCGCAACAAATACAACCACAACAGCGTCAACCAACTCCACAAGCACCTCCGCCTCCACTAGCTTCTTCTGGTCAATCACAACCACATCACCTACAAGAGCCAGCTAGGGCACAACCCGGCAGTTATGATGAAAGTTCAAAAGCGCATTTTCGTGTACTGCAAAACTTACCATTTCCTCAACCAGTTGCAACAGAGCAGCCCACTTATACAAGTCCAGCAATGGGTAGTGCTTCTCGCGTAGGTTACTATACACCATCGCCTCCAGCACCGCCACCACCACCAACGCAGGTACCACCAGGAAGACAACCGATGCATAGTTATCACGGCCCACCACCTCCTGGATATTCTTCATTACATCCACACCCACCGCCTGGTCCACAATCATCACCTCCATCAAGATCCGCTACTGTATCACCTTATCCACCACATCCACTACCTCAATCGCAACATCATCATACTACTACTACTCCTCCGCATCCACCACAACCATATTCTCATATTCATCCTGATCGACCGTCACATTCGATTCCTTCTTCACATCAACAACAGCGACGACCACCCCATTTAACTACAAGTATGTCTGAAACGGCTTCTTCATCAGTAACTAAGGTTGCTGATCTTTTGAACAGTGATGAACCGAGTGATTCAACCAATCAAAATAATAATTGGGAATCATGGTTTTCTTAAACATATTTGCATATTTTCCTCGTTTTTCGTTTGTGTTTTTTTCACTCTTTAATTGTGTACATTAATAATAATATTATGTTTTTCTTTCCTTTTTATTTACTTTTTTTATATTAAAAATAAAAAAGAAATATATTCAGCTTTATCACATATAGTTAAAATTAAATATATATGTATATTTATATTTATATGCATTTAGCTCCTCATCATAATACAAATATATAAAATAGCAGTAATATGTAAAATAATAAAGATATAAAGTAGTTTGGTTGATTATTAGGGGATGAAATTCATCAATACGTAATATACATATTGATAAAAAAAACACAAAAGTAGAGCCATTCGATTATTGTACTATTATTATAACATCAAAATGGTAAAATGAGTGTTGTTTTTTATGTTTGGTGGCGACACGTGAAAGGATAAAAGGGCCGCTTTTAGACCAAGACTGTTAATGTATAATATGTGTATATGCTAATATTATCCCCTACTTTTGTCGATAACATTTTATATAGTGAAATTTCCTCCCTCTTTTTTTTCTGGCCTCTGCGTTCAATAGATTTTTGCGGGGTGAATGTGTGTATTGAACTATAAACAGGGATAACCTAGTAACATAAAAAAGAAAGAGATACAAATCAAATCAATAAGGAGTTGCTCCGTTAGTCTTTTTTATTTAACCACGCCCTTTTTTTCCTTGTTCATTTATTTTCTTTCCCTTTTTTTTTTTTTGTTTTTTTCTCTTTTTTTTCTCTCTCTTTCTTTTACTGTTTGATAATAATAATTAGGTATTATATATATAATTTATTTTTAATTAAAACTTCATCTTATGGAATCTGCACAGCCACCATCCGCTGCAACTTATTCATCACGTTTTACGCGTTGGTTTTTTAAAAGTTCAACAAATTTACGACAAGCAGCTGCTGAGAATCATGTAAAAGAAACAGATTCGACTTCGTCTATCACACAATTCGGTGTACCTTCTAAGTTTGATGATGTGCAACATCAAAAAGGAATCAAGAGTAATAGTTGGTTTAATAACAACGATTCACAACATCATCACCATAGCAACCATAATAATTCTCATAACAGCATGAGCAAGAAGTCTGTTCGACGAATTGCTTCGGCACCTAATGCGAAAAACATGTTAGAACCCAAGAAAGCACCGCCTATGCCATCTTATAATATAAATAATGACATTAAACCATCGCCGCTTTCATCCACAACGACCTTGACTACTTCTCGAATCGCTAAACAAAATTTACATCGATCTGAAACTTTTAAAATGAATCGACGCTCTTACGCAGCAAATAGTGTCAAGATCCGGGAAGTTCAAGTTGGTCCTAGCAGGTGCGTTATTATTATATATAACAACTTAACAACTTTGCATCATATTTCTTCCTTGGGCATCACAACAACAAAGAAAAAGCAACCATTCATTGTCTTTTTATTTTTATTAATTCCAGACTATTGGTGCCATTATTATTACTTTTTATAGTTTTTCCAAAGTGCGGTTGTTAGGTCGAGGTGACGTTGGAAAGGTTTATCTTGTTAACCAAAAAGGCACTGGAAAATTAATGGCGATGAAAGGTAAATTATATTGTTACTACTTTTGTAATTTTTCACTTTTCTCCTCTCTAAAAAATGAAAACCCCTAATGCCGTCAATTTATTCTATTTCATGATTTTTTATTATACATACCATACTTTTACAATAGTTTAACTAATCTTTTATTATAACCCCTTTCCTTTCTTTTTGTAACCCCTGAAAAAAAAATATTACTATTATTATGTACTTATATATTACGATTATTAATGTAGTCTTATCAAAGAAGGAAATGCTTCGACGAAATAAGGTCAAACGAGTTTTAGCAGAACAAGAAATCTTGGCTAGTGCTAATCATCCATTCATTGTAACTCTTTATCATTCATTTCAAAGCCAAGACTTTTTATATTTTGTTACTGAATATTGTATGGGTGGAGAATTCTTTCGCGCACTTCAATCAAGACCAGGACGGTGCCTTAATGAAGAAGGAGCCAAATTTTATGCTGCAGAAGTGATTGCTGCACTTGAATACCTTCATCTGCAGGGCTTTATTTATCGTGATCTGAAACCTGAAAGTAAATTGTCTTCCATAACCATACTTACTGAGCATGAAAAAAAGAAATATATACTTATTATTCACATTTGTGTAAATAGATATTCTATTACATCAAACTGGCCATTTGATGCTGACCGATTTTGATCTCAGTAAACAGTCATATCCTCCCTGTCCTCCTAATATCGTAAAGTCAACTTCACCTCACATTGTACGTAATATTGCATGAAAACTGTCGCTTATACTGAAATTTAAATATATACTAATCATATTCTTTTTTTATACATAAATAAAGCCACCTTCAATTGATACAAAAACGTGCATTGGACATTTAAGAACAAATAGTTTCGTGGGTACAGAAGGTAACAGTTGATATTCATATAATTATATCTTGATTTCATAATTGCATAAAATGCATTCAAGGCAGTAATATCTAATTATATTGACTAATATCTATTTGTTGATATCATAGAATATATCGCACCAGAAGTTATTCGTGGATGTGGTCATACAAGCGCAGTAGATTGGTGGACATTGGGTATTTTAATTTTTGAAATGCTGGTAAGTTAAAAAAAAACGTGTACACATCTATTACGTTATTGTACATCAACAAGAAATTTACTATCATGCCATGGCCATTATTGTTGTCACATTCCCCCCTTTTTTCTGGGTTTTCTGTTAATTCATGTGGCAACGAAAATCAGTTAAAAAACAATAATAGTAACTGTATATGCTTATATTTTTATTATTCAGTATGGAACAACGCCATTTAAAGGTTCAACACGTAATGAAACATTTTCAAAGATTCTGCGTACGGACATTATTTTTCCTGAGCGATCGACAGGCTCCTATTTTAAAAGTACTTCTAATAACAATACTAACCAACGATATCCCAGCAATAATCGACGAGCCAAGATTGAACCGCAGGCGGTTTCGAACAATTGTAAAAATTTAGTTCGTCGATTACTTGATAAACAAGAGGACGCTCGTCTCGGATCGCGTGCAGGCGCTAGCGATGTCAAAGCGCATCCATTCTTTCGAACGATCAAGTTTGCACTATTAAGGCATATGACGCCACCGATTGTACCTTCACAATCAATTCAAAATCCACAACGCCCTCTGCATGAAAGTGTGAGTTTGGATCTTGAAGGGGATTCACCTATTGAAGCAAGCGGAAGTAACCCATTTTCAAAGTTTAATTCTGGTACGTAAGAAAAAAAGTATATTTATGGAGATCATTTCTATATTAGTAGATATAAAGACAAATAAAACTAAAACAACATGGTGTATAATAGTGACGCTATACCATGAAGGTGATTCGGATTCGGAAACCATTGTTTTTACGGAAGACTAACGATCTTGCGGGCTGTGCCCCCAGCATTCATACTGCACTTCCTTTATTTTTTGTTTTTTTCCCATACTATTACTCAACTATACAAATTAACCCCCTATAATTATTGTTCATTTACTCCAAATCATGCGGTTCAAAAAATATTGTTACCTTCCGTTCCCCTTTATTATCTCTCTTTTTGTCTTTGACAGATAAAAACAAAATCTTCTGTCTACTTTTCTATTATACATAACTATTATATGATTATATACTACTGTACAATAGCTACAAGATAATTCGTTAAAAAGGCTCAGCAGCCCTTAAAAATATACAATGATCGTTTTCATACACTCGTTTTTTGAATTCTTGTTCGCAAAAATTATTGACTCCTTAATCAGTATCATGCTATTTTTTTTCTCCCTTCTTTTATCTTCATCCCTCCTTGTCCCAACAAAAGTCTGAAAGTAAAAAGATAGAAAGAAAATTTTAATAATAATGGTTGTAGAAAACCTCCCTATAAGAGTTTTTCACTAAAAGTCAATATAATTATCATTGAACTCCTCTTTTTTTTTTTCCCAAGCTTATCATCAGCATTCTTATTATTTCTGTTGCTATTTTGTATAGAAAGACCGTATTATTTATACACACTATTGAATGTAGCTTATTTTAATCCTTCCTTTTTTCAAGAAATGATCGATTGAAATCCCCTCCCCCCTATTTTTTATGTCGACCACAGCGTACTACGCAGTTACAAACTATTGCGTAACAGCACCAACAATTGACGGGACCTACTATTCATTAATAAATAGTTATACAGGATTTTTTTTCTATTATGGCGTTGGGTAACTTTTTGACTGGCGGTGTGTTTTCATGATTGGCAGGAGTTGAAAGATTAAGATGACAGTATAATTTCATGAATTGGCCGAATTACAAAGTGTATATGGCGGTTAGCTTAATATCTGCCTATGCTTTAAACAATATCAGATAATGGTTCTTTTTTTTTACCTTTACATTATGTATTTGTAATTTTCTTAAAATATATAGCCAATATAAAAATATAAAAAAGGAAGACATAGAATTCGAAAACCAATATATAAAAAAATCAAACTAAAGGCTCAATTGAAAATATAAAACAGCCAATCCCCCCAATTCCTTCCCGAGTAAAATATCTTCTTGATTGACATTGGCGAAAACCAAGTTGACGATTATCTTGTCTGAAGAGTTTCGGTAAATAACACCGATGACTTGACACATGCGTGTGATACCTATTTTTTTTTTTTTTACAAAAAAAAAACTGTAATTCACCTCATTAGCATTATTGATCGTCTGGTAACAACTATGATTATTACCTGCAATCATACATAAAGATTTTACCAGGTTGGGAGTGCAGTCGGAGCTATCCTTGGGACAATGGAAATGTTATCAGCGAGCTTGAGTCAGCAAAGGGGGATAAAAACACCATTTTGGTTACCATACCATTCGCCCTGTCAGCGCGTGAAATGCATGGCTTAACCAATAACACAGTTTTTTATCATCCCTCCCTTCTCCAGATTTTTTTTGTACTGTATCTGATTTCATGAGCAAATCAAAGTGGTTAAGATCTTCATCAGAAATCTGGATGCATAATTATGTGTAACTTCCTTGCTGTTAACTTTGGCCGTGACTGAAATGTGTTGAACATGAGGTACTCGAAAATGACATTATTTTGAGAAAGTACAAGTGATACCTACAGTTACTACTTTGTCGTTGTCCACATTTTGAGAATATATATTAGTGTTCCCATCATTATTATGGAGGAAGTGGTTGTTGCTTTATATAAATAACTACTACTTACAAGTCAGCGTTTGGTGAAAAGACATTTTTTCAATAACCTTGATATTCTTAAGTTCGAGGAATCCAAGACTACATGTACAAATTAAGCTGTTTGGTCGTAAAAATGTTATTATTAGCCTAAACAAACGAATGACATTCGATGTACCAGGCTGAGGAACTTGAACATTGATAATTGGAAACTTGGAACATAGCCTTTCCCTAATGAGAAAAGTCCGGATAAATCCTTGAGTCTATGAGACATATATATAAGCGGGCTTCTCCCTGTCATTGAAGCTTTTCAATTATATAATATCGTAAAACTATACAGGTTTGTGGAATCACATGGTGTTAGCAAAACAAAATAAGTGAATATCGTACAGTAATGAAAATTATCCTAATATATGAAGCTGTCTGAATACATCTTGTCATAAGAATTGCCAGCTGAAAAAAAGAGTTTCTTCTCTGAAAGAACTAACTAGAGTCACAAGAGCAGTTGAATACCTTGTCCAAACTAGACGTCCGTTAATCCACACCGAGCTTACTTTAAAAAGAACAACGTTAGTAACCAGCAGTTTATTGTTTTTATCTTGCATGGTTACAAACTCTTTTCTGTCACCCCAACCACTAGTACTAGTGTACGATTTTTTTTTTTTTGAAAAAAACCCCTTTAATTTAAACAGTTATATTGAAACGATTAATGCAAATATAAGGGTACTAGTGTCGGGAGTGCAAAGTTAACTCTTAATGTTGGACCGTTTATTAATTTTTTGGAGCAGCAAATCTGGAACCTTAAAATGTTTGATAAATATAATACGATAAATAAATCAGTCTTTTTGTAATACGTATTTCGTTCCCTTTCCTAATCTCCCGCTGCTTTTACACCTTGCTCATTATCTAAGTATCTCGTAATACGGCCATACAATGTATGGATGGCGGCATCGACCTGATAAAAATGATTTCAGTAGCTGTTCTAGAGCCTTGGTTGTTGGTTACCGTAAACTAACAACTACCGATGCCCCACAACCATTGTTCGTTAACTGTATTCAATAGATTAATAAAGAGCACGAAACTCCAAAAGTCCATAATAAAGCAGTACCCACACAGTACGTAGCTAGAACCCACTGCCTTGGAACGTTCAAAAACAATACGGAGTTGCTACTTAAACCAAGGAAACATTATGGACATTTTGGAGCAACTTAAGATGTTTGATAGATATAATAAAACAAGAAACAGCCTTATATAATACACTATGGTGCACTATTGGGGGGAGTGACTCGTTTTTCTATTCGGTGTACTTGCGAATTTAAGTAGAAGACACACCAGACAATGACCTCCGATCATTTTTTGAGAAAGGTCATTATTCATATCAAAACAAAAGTTTGGCGGAGCAAGAATACAAATTAGCAGTTGTTGTGGCATCCTCATCTAACGATCATTTGTTTGTCAACTGGGCCAACAATCTTATTAATAAAAGGTTTTATGTAAGTGTTGTTTTTTTTCACTCATGCTTTTTTCGTTTCTTTTTCTCGCTCTCATTATGGTTATAATATTCTTATATTTATTTATGGTTCGATAGGTGTTAAACAATATCGCTTTGAAAACCTATTGGTCTGGGCTTTTGGCACATCAAGTACGACAACAAAAACTGTATGAGTATGAGATGCGGAGGTCGATGAAAAGTCGTGCACCATAAAAACTGTCCCTTTTATTTATTTTATTCAATTTGCAAAGAATGCCTTACGAAAATCCTTACGTTACTTTTTTCAAGAAAAGATATCCAAATGCGTATTATAGTGAAGTAGCACCCGCTTACTTTAATGCTGAAATTGATCGTTATGATAAGTTTACACTTGACATCGGTTGGGCAATGTGTTCTGTACATAGTAATTGTTGTATCAAAAAAGGAACTTGTAGACGCTATAAAAAATTTGTAATGGTTTTGTCGCTTGCAACAACGTGCATTGTACTCTTTATATGCTTCAGCGTCGACCTGCTATTTCGAGTACTGCAGTACAAAAGCAAACGTGTATAAGTTGCACCAACGATCTGGTGCATGATAACACCTGCAAAGCATACGCGTTTTATTTCTTTGAAGGCTCAACCTGTACTCTTGAGCATCATGGTGAGCATAACCATAATCAAATGGATGATAATGGCGACGATAAAAATAATCAACCTGAAAACCCTCCCAACTATCTCGACAAACACCTTAGCTACAAGCAGCAACAGAAACTTGACGTGTATCTTGGGATTGATAAAAAAGATAGCGAGCCACGAGGATTTGAAGCCGCACCATCGTCGATTCGAAAGGCCAAGACATTGGCTACCGGTGTTTTGGATAAGGAGGGTACACTCGCAGAATCTGTGCGCACTGTCAATCTAGTATTGGGCAACTTGGATCGTCTCAGCTATGAGAATCGTAAACGTGGATTAAATAAAGAACGCGAATCTACACAGGATCTCTTTGCTGATTTTGAAGAACTTGAACAGGAATGTCCACATTTCTTCACTTCAGCAAACATTACTTCCGGTTCATTTATTATTACGTTCAGGGCACCATTGATGATTAAATACACAAACTTCAGAGCCTTTCCATGTGTTACTGATGTGACTTATTCAGCATTTCAAAAAGCTCGATATTTATGTTCTACTGTCATGTACTTCCCCGAAATACGAAAACACGCACTAATCTTTCAGGCCGTCATTGGAGGACTAACAACAGAATATTTTCATCAGTACTTTTTGGCGTTATTTTCACTGTACAAAATTGACTTCAGTTCACCAGACAATTTTATGGGAATGGTTATGGATTTTTATCAGCCTATACACAACTTACTGGTATGACGAATGGGCTACAGTACTTAAAGGGTTGTTACATACATTGGATGCAGTCAGTGCAAAGGATAAGTAGCATCCATGCCGTTGTATCCAACAACAATCGCACTAGGTTCTTAGAGCTTGCCTCCAATTTGCGGAGTTCTACTGAACCTTCACCGGTAGTGCTACCAGTGTTATCACAAGCATCAACACCAGCAACAGCATCAAAATTATCGTTATCGTCATCTCCAGTACCAATACCGGTAGCGGATGCTAAACGGGCTCAGCAACAGACCATTAAACAGCCACGTCAGCGAATTGACTTCGAAGAATTTGATGATTGTTTTATTTAAGGCTTGGGTTTATCGATTGGAACATTCATTGGGTTACAAGTTAGAAACGCTAAACAGTTGCCCGATCGTAAAAGCCAATATTTCATATCGATTGGCATGAATGGCGTTATTGATTTAACCGATAAGTCCAATGACAGTCAGTTACAAGAGATTGTACAACAGATGAACGATGATAAGGAAGAACAAATCAGTCGGTATGATGCCATTACTATCAAGACACTAATCGAACAGTTTGGAAGCCATGTGAAAGTGTAACCTATTGAGTCGGTAACAAATATGAACCCATACTGAAAAGCAAGATACTCAACTACGAATGTGGATGAGCACAAACAATTGAAAAAATGGTATCATGCAATTAAAAATAGTCAAATAAGAAAGGACAAATGTGAACATTACGTCGATTCATATATTCACATCATTAAACTCCATCTGTACAGCTCGTTTCTTTTCAATGTAGAATAAAACGGCACTTTTCTTTATATTTTCAATTGAGCCTTTAGTTTGATTTTTTTATATATTGGTTTTCGAACTCTATATCTTCCTTTTTTATATTTTTATATTGACTATATTTTTAAATAAACTACAAATACATAATGTAAAGGTGAAAAAAAAGGACCATTATCTGATATTGTTCCAAGTATAGGCAGATATTAAGCTTCCTAACCGCCATATACATTTTGTAATTTGGCCAATTCATGAAATTATACTGCCATCCTAATCTCTCAGCTCCTGCCAATCATGAAACCACACCACCAGTCAAAAAAGTTACCCAACGCCATAATGGAAAAAAAATCCCGTCAATCATTAGGAAAAATCTTGTAAACATAGTGTATTAATAGATATACACGATTTTTCCTAATGATTAGTGGGGCTTTTTTTCCCATAATTATGGGGCCGTTTTTTTCGTTTTGGCGTTGGGCGACTTCTGGTGCATATTCACTGCTCAAAAAGACTGGTCCATTTCATTGCTTAAAAAAAACAAATTCACTGCATAAAAAGACCGGTCCATTTCACTGCTCCCTTTTCACTATTTTTTTAACCTAAAAATGATCATCTCTCGTGAGGAAGCATGCTGCCTTTTTTATTGTAAAAAATTTAACGAAGAAAATGTTCAAACCTGTACTGAAAGAGTAGCAAAGATGGAAGAAGTTGAAATTTGTTACAGAAGTAATCCAAATGAACCAGAGATTGTATGTGAAGCGCGAATATTTGGTGCTCCAAGTCTTTACAGCCTGTACAAATCAAAAAACGAAATAGAAAAAAACCACCAAGAAACTGAAAATAATAAAGATGAAAAGAAGGATATCCTGCTTTGTAAGTAAAAATAAATGCGAGAAACGAAATCGTGGCTAATAACATTAAAATATAGACCATGACGCCCAGATTGTTGATTTTATAAACTATGCATATCGGCCACAAATAGAATCTTCACCAGACTCTCCATACGAGTTAAAATATGTATATGATAAAGAAATTTTAGGAATTGTTAGGAATTTCACTAAAAGATTTGACAAAACTACACCTTTATCATTCACCCGATGGCTGAACAAGCAAAACATTGATTTTTTATCAGATGAGCCAGAGCGTAAAATTAAAAAAGGAAACGCAGGAAACAACAAGATAAGAATGCACCATCTGAATGTTTTGGATAACGGATATTATGGTAAAACTCGTAAATGATATTACAAGATAAACAAAATAAATTAACTTCAATTTTGTAGTTGATCTTGCAAAAAACATTATAGATGTAATACCAAGACATCATGCCTACATAAACCAATTAAAAAAGGATGGGTATCATATCATCGGTTATTGTAGAAAGTCAAAAACACCAAGTAGCAATCGAGCAGCTCTATTACAAAGAATGGTGAATATATTACGTGAAAGATCACTGGTAGAAAAAGTTTTCGTATCACCTTGCAGCAATGTTAAACAAGCTTTCTCTAAACGAGATTTACATGTTGTTTAATTGAAGAATATTACTAATTTAAAACAGACGAGTCAGTGTGTTGTTGAATTTTAAACGATATAATGGTTTTTGGAAGTCGATGTATTTAATAACAGCTATAAAAAAACATCTCGCTTTGTTTCTTAGCATTTAATAAATACGTGGTCAAAACGCTTTAAAACAATAAAGCCTCGCGAAATTTGTAATGTATTTGCAAGCTGATTGCTAGCGACTGATTGTTACACAAACGTTTATACACAGTAAAACGTTTCCCATATCCGTCTTGTTTTCATATCTGATTTCTCCTGTCATACGTAACTTTAAAATATCACGGAAAACTTACCCGAACATTCCTTTGAGGTGCATACATGTTATTTTTTTTATTAAACCAAACATTGTAAGTCACTTGATTAAATAATAGTACGCATAATGTAATTCGCATACAATAGTAGCAATAACCATCTGGAAGAAATAACAAAGTTTGAGTTATCAATAAGAGAGCAACCATTAGATAGTCTCAAGTTCGTAATAAATAATGAAAAAAATTGAGTTTACCCGTTATAGTAAACTTGAGTTAGTTGAATAAACCCTGAAGAGAAACCGAGAATTTATTTCTTAAAGATGAAGTTTATTATACAAGGAAAATTTACAATAATAAAAGAAAACCTACATTTTATTAATTGCGAGCTTGAGAACACCTATTTGAAAAAAAAAAAAAGAAAAATACCTTAACTATGTTACAGGTGGTTCGCCGTGATGCATAGTATATGGCGATGTAAATCTGATAATCTCAAATTTTAGTGTACATTACGTAGCAATTATGATATTATCAATTTTAAAACGAGTTTTCTCTCTTTCAGAACACAGTTATCATGCACCAACAACAAATGTGCATGGAATATTTTTGAGTCACGTAGACAGCAATCGCAAATGCGGTGTCATATTGTTATACATTCTACAACCCAACTATAACTCCCCATGAATTGAATTTAATAGTCTCATTTTTTAATGTAACCAGTATTACTATGGTTTCTATTTTTTAGTTGCATCAATAAACCAACTATTGAATGGAGATAAGTAAGAAAGCAAATAACAAAGTGTTTAAATATCCTTTGGATTCCTGGACTACTATAAACAACATGATCGCAAATGAAAAGATACACATGGGATGTAATAATTTTTCTATAACCATACGTATTCAAAATGTCAAAATAAATGTTAGTTGTGTACATAGGTTAAATTAAAAAGTTCATCAACAATGGAGCTCATGGTGTTTAGTTTGTATGTTTCTTGGATTGAGTTATGCCAATCATTCGGTATTTATATAAATTATCTCGTTGGTCACTGTTATTTTGAGTAGTAAATAGTAGAAAAAGAATGTATAATATTAAAAACATACCTATTACTAGCAAGATGTGATAAAGAGGTGTACTCTTGTAATTTTTCTTCATTTTTTGGGAGATTATAAAAAGCTGTACCTACTGATATATATCTTCAGGGACTTATGGGAATCTGTATACAGGAATGTTTCACAATGCTTCGAGTACGTAAGCATATGAATTTGGTAGTTATTTATGTATATATTTTTTGTGATAGGGTATATAACACATACGATACAATTATATGATTAGTAGAAATACTACAATACATATCCTTCAATGCATACCATAAACCACAATGCAAGTGAAAAGTATAATACACAATACTAAATGAAAGGTATAAATTATATTTCAACAATTGAAATATACGTATATTTACTATTTCATTTGCCACATTATGGAAGTAACAAATAATGCGTATATTATTACCTATCATTGTTCTATCTTTAAAACATTTAATTTGTCTTCATATTCAATGACTTCCACACACCTTTATTTGCAAAGGAAAAAAGAAAATGTAACTGTAAGATATTTAACAAAAGGTTTTGCTGTTTCTTTTTCGTCGGGGTAATATAACGGTCATCCATCTGTCAAAACAAACGAAAGTTTATGGGTTATCGAAATGAAGAATTATCATAGTACCCGTGTTTTGTAAACAAAAATAGATTGATATTCGAGATATATATGCAGGCATTCAGCTTTAAATAATAAGCAACTGATTCTGGCTGGAAAGGCAGCCATAAGATTTTATAGCTATAGAGCTATGCTTTGAGGCAGCTTTCTAAAATTAGACCCAAACCACGGGCGCTTATCCGTAACTAGTTTAATTGCACTTTCATTCTCTCTTATTAGGGTCAATTGTGGGGTAAATTTGAAATAGATGAAGTCAAATCAAATTGTGCAAGGAAGCTCAACAAAAAACCAGACCGGAGTTATACCTTTTTTGGTTCGTGTGAATTCGTTTACATACAAGAAATTGCTTCTGATAAACTCGCTCATAACGGATTTCAATCCAATTGGATACACTGATCCGTTTTTTCTACTTTTTCAAAAAATTTAATAGTGTCCGGAACAAATAAACCGACAAGATATGGAGAGAGAAGAGAACGGACGACACGGACGTCCCTGTTACAATGTCAATTTTTATTGGTTGAAAAGGATCTGAAGGACAAGATATAAAATAACTAATCGAAATAAATCTCCCCACACTTTCTTCTCTCTTTATATTATTTTTCTGACTTTATACATAAAGCGTTTCTTTTTTTAACTATACTATGTTAAAAGAAGAGATAATAATCGACAAAATGAAGACTGAAGATTCAGTCGAATTATCACACGCTGATTTACCAGCGTCCTTAGATGAAATTGACCCAAAAATAGAAGCGAGAATTCGAAGAAAATACGATTTGCGTATTATGCCTATTGTTACATTAATATATCTCATGGCTTTTATAGACAGGTAGTGTATATTATTATGATAATCACATCAACAATAACATCATGTACTCATAATATTTATATCTCTGTCGGTATACACACCTCCTCAATAGATCAAATATGGGTAATGCCAGAGTACTTGGTATGGAAGATGAACTTGACTTATCAGGTTATCGATTCAATCTTGCGTTGACTGCTTTCTTTATTACATATGTTCTTTTTGAAGTGTAAGTCAATTATTACAAGTAAAAAAAAATTGCAAGCAGCGACGTGGTAGTAGTATTACGAATTTTAATATATATAATGGTAATTTCTATTCTACATAAATAGACCAACGAATATTCTTTGTAAAAAGTTTGGTCCTAGAGTGAGTATGAAGTTCAACAATGGATGTTGTTTTCTATATATAAAATCATTCTATTTAATTTATTCTAAACATTTTTTGGATGACTTTTTATTACAGATTTGGCTTTCTCTGATTACATTCATGTTTGGCCTATTGACTATGTGTATTGCTTTCTGTACCAGCTTTGGTGGTCTTGCAGCCGCTCGAGCAATTCTGGGTGTAGCTGAAGCTGGTATTATGCCTGGAATTTCTTACATGCTTTCAACATTCTATCGTCGATATGAACTTGTTACTCGTGTTGGATTATACGCTTCATTTGCAAGTTTAGCAGGCGGCTTTGGTGGTATGTATCATTGAAAAGACTACTGCTTTTTTTTAAAAAAAAAATGTTGACTAACTTTGTGAACGACGAATTATTGCTTTAGGTTTACTTGCTACTGGCCTACACATGATTCCTCCCTGGGGCATGATGCATACTTGGCGTAATATCTTCTTCTTTGAAGGTATTCTTACTATGATTACTGGTGGTGTCTGTTATGCCTTTTTACCAAAGTCTCCGGAAACTGCAAAATTCTTGACTCCTGAAGAACGTCGCATTGCTTCCTTGCGTATTCAGATGGAAGTTCTTACTCATAATCAAACTAAACTTCGTAAACAGCACTTTAAACTTGCTACTAATAATTTACACACAATTTTAATGTCTATTGGCTTATTTTGCTCCCTTTTGTGTATGAATTCAATTGCTCTTTTTATGGTTAGTAATTTTTAATCAGTTTTCTTATTAGCCTTTTTTTCTGTACATATTATCAATGTTTATACCTTCGATATAACTAACTTTTTTATTTTATTTTCCAGCCTTCAATTTTGTCAACTATGGGTTATGACTCTATTGAATCCCAATTGATGACAGTACCACCGTATGCCGTCGGAACTGTTGTTTGTATAGTTCTCTGTATCCTTTCAGATCATTTCAGAACTCGCGGTATTATTATTGGTGGTGTTGTTGCCGTATTGATTACTGTTGCTTTTGCAATTCTTCTTGCTGTTCCGATGGAAGCCACCGGCATTCGCTATATGGCTATCTTCTTTGCTACTGCTGGTGCCTTTACTGGCTCGCCTATGCAAATCGGTTGGCTGGTAGAAAACGCCGCAGGACCAATGGTTCGTGCTATTGCCAGTGCAACTGGCGTTAGTATCGGTTCTCTTGGAGGACTTCTAGCAACTTGGACTTATTTGAAGACTGAAGCACCAGAATATACTGTTGGCCATGCTATCAATTTGGCTGCTGGTATCATTATCTTGTGTATCGCTGTCATTGCTACCGTTAACCTTCGCTGGAAGAATCGTCAACGTGCTTTGGGCAAGAAAGATTACATTTTGCAGGATCTTTCCCAAGAAGAAATTAATGAATTGGGACACTCTCATCCTAACTTCCGCTTTACCCCATAATTTTTTATGGATATACATATGTAGGCACATAGGTATAAACTCTGTATTTTTTCCATTTCATCCAACTCATTTCTCACAAAAAGCATCTACACCCTTCTTTATGCTCGAAGAACAACATATAAATATGTAACTTCCTTTTTTCACTCCACAAGTTTTATTTTCTATTTCCTTCTTGATGTAACAAGAAATACCTGTAAATTATTCGTGTATTATTATTATTATTGTTTTCTGTTTTTTTTTTTAATTTGTAATATATATAATCGCTTTATTTTTTTCTTACTAATATACTATGTTGGTTAGCATATATAATGCTAAATTTTGGGGTTTTGAAAAAAAGGAGTTTGGATTGAACTACGTAAATGACAACGCTGTGCAAGAGTTCTGATGTTACTGTAAGATTTATTTCACGACTATTTCTAGTATATGATCAATCTTTTTTCTCTCTACTCACTTCCATCATCTATTTAAAAAATAAACCCAAAAAATAACTCCTATTATAAGCGTTTCCCACATTACGTATTCTACGTACGCTTTCTATATTTACGTAATCACTTTTGGCACGGATTTTTAGGCTACGGTTACTCTCATATTATTACCAAGATACGTAAGAGCAAAAACAAATATATAAATATATACTTATTCTATAATGAAAAACAAAACTATTATTTTACAGGATTGTTTTTTTTTTCATTTTGATGTTTCATTTCATTTTCATTAAGGTATTGTTGGTAGGAATTGAAAAACATATACAATAGCGAATGTAACTCTTTAAAGTGGGGTATGATTATGCATAAAGCAGTTGCGAAATTGAATTTTTAATTGCCTTGCGTCTGTATAATCCCCAAAAAAAAAAACACGGGACCTGAGTTTTTTTGGTATTTCTAATTTTTCTTGTAGACAAAGCTTAACATTAGTTATGATATTATGTTTATCAATCTTATCGTAATACCGTAAGTGTGCTCTTTTTTGTACTCGTTAAGGGAAACAGTGACTAAATCCCTATTTTAAATTTATAATACGTAGTAGTTGAGCCCATACAAACAACGGATTGACAAAATTTGCAATAACAAATATTCCATAAAGGGAATGATAAAAAAGGAAACCTGTTCAAATGAGTAAAGAAGTACCCAAATCGTCCCTATGCCGATCCAAATATTTTAAACTTCTTGTTTTACAAAGCAACTCCGAAAAAGCACAGACCTCCTTAAGGATCATCCACATTTTTTTTTTGAGAAGGGAACTAACAAAAAAAAAAGATACGTATTCCAAAGAAAAAGTAACGTCTTTGAAATGTGACCCTTCAATACGTACGCAAAAAAAAAATCGATATTTTATGTTAATATACTGCTGATAACTAAGGAACATACATACAACAAAAGAAAAAATAATAAAATTGCTTTTATGAAAGCTTATTAGTATTACCTAGGAAACATATTATATGTAAAATAACTTTCCATTAAGTAGATACTTTACTAAATGTGAATGTTTGTAATGATTTTCTTTTAATTATAAGCTGGAAGATACAGAACGTAATGTAAGCTTACATCAAAAAGACGAACATCATATTAAAAAGCTAACAATTTATTTATAAAATGTAACCAATTGTCTAAGAAAGTATTACGTATATTTTGATTTCCGGCCTACAATCATGAGCTGAAATACCTTTCCAAGTTGCTTATGATGAGTGAATTACGTTTTCTGATAATTTATACCTATCAATGCATGTTCTTTTATGTTCCCTAACTTTTTTCGTGATTTTATATGTGGAGGGATTAAGAGAGGCAATAACTTTTAAATGTATACTCTAGTATGCACAGACATACAAAGCTCTTCTCTTTGTTGCAACCCACTAACACAATACATAAACAAATAAAAGAAAAAGGAGGTTTTTTGCATTTTATTTTGATCTTAACAAAATACTGGCGAAACATTATAAAATTTATATCGAGAATTTCATAAAAAGGATTCGTCCAGGGAAAAAATTGGCTCTAGTATAAACAGTTCAAAATAAAAGGGTATTAGTTTATTTTCTTTCCTTTTCTTTTAGTATGTAAACGTATACAGCTACCTTTTTTTTTAAAAAAAAACCTGAAGGAAAGATTCTCCACCGTCGCGGGCAAAGGTTGAGCTTTTACTGCTTTACTGCCCTTTCTGAATGACATTAACTTGATAATGGCAATTCCTAAAGTAAATGGAGGGTACGGTATATTGTACAATACGTTGTTTGAAAGAACAAAGCGGGGTGAGGCCGCTGTTTCACATTGAAGTCAAAGAAGGAATTGTGGAATGTGATGAGATGATTTTTATTTGACGGCGAACAACCTCCTATAAAAAAAATAGATCAAATGGTGATTATTTAATTTAATGACAACAGCGCTAGAAAAATAATTTGATTGCACAAAAGAAAAACAAGTTATATTTTTCAAAATAGATCACAATTTTATAAATTGAACAACCTGAACAAATTCAAACTATCAATCTTTAAATAAACAATATCAATCCAATTTTTAGCTATTCTTCTCTAGAAATGATAATGAATTTGAGTCAACAAAACTTGAATATAGTATTATATATAACTTTGGTGTAAATGTAATAACTATTTGAATGGGATGTTCTTTACGTTTGTTTTAAATTGTTATATAATTTGGCTGATGATGCAGCTTCCTAATTTAGGCACTGACATGACTACGTACCCCTTCGTACATCGAAAAGGCAGCGATCGATAATACCTGGAACATTAGCTAGAGACTGCACCATATCACCATCCCATTTAGCAGCGTTACTTCTACAAAGTGCTAGTAGACAGGCAATACCACTCTCTGATTTATTTTCTTCTACTGCTTTTACAACAAAAGTCGATTCGGTCATTGGATGCTTTTGTGGCAAGCACCGCTTTTCTCTTCAGGTTTTGGGCACTATCATAAAGGAAAAAGAAATGAACAATAGAAATGCATTTTATCCATCACTGATTTTGAAAATAGGAGCATTAAGGGTTCTAGCGCTTATTTTATTATACAACTATACAGAAAATAATTCAGTATATAAAAATGAATCGTCTCATTTGACTAGAGAATAATAATATTATTATTATCGACGAAGTCTTAAAAAGAAAGCATTTTTACTATATACACTATCAGGTGGAAGATATTTATCATAGAAATCCACGATAAATTCTTCCGGTTTAAAGCCAAACTTTTGATATAAAATCATCGCATTATTGTTAGCGGATACGTGAAGAGTAATATCTTTACTAATAGCTGTCTATATATATCGAAAATGAAATAAACCAATTAATGATTAATTCAGGTCCCAATAAGTATAATAGTTAATTTCATCCTCATCACTTTTTTTTCTCCTTACCTGAAATAAATGATATAGCATAAACCTGTGTAGATATTAACCATTTTTTTTTTGAATTAATAACCAATAATTACAATATAAAATTTTCCCAATAATTCTATAAAACACTTACTGTCCAATACCAGCACCATTCCAGCCAGGTGATACTGCAAAATATGTAATATAAGCTTCTGGTGTCATGAATGCACATCCAATCACTACTTGTTTATACAAAGCAACAATACTAAATTCTGGAAACAGTAACGATTCAGAAACATCAACACCTTCCCAAAAACTACGTCTTAACATGGCGTTCACTTGATTTAAATGCTGTGGTTGAAAGTATACATAATCAATACTTGCTGTATATTCACATTTTGGAGGAGGACGCAAAGGCTTTCCTGCACATGCTTGTATTTCATGTAAAATCTGCATCATTGGAGGCCTACTTTGATAATCCCTTCGAATAAATGGTCGTAGCTTGCGACCATTCCAAGAAGATAACCATGGTTGGTCTCTTGTCACAGCACTTTCTTGACGAAGGGCTCCATAAACTCGGCGAGCAAAAGAGCAATTGTATGGGGTATGTGTAATCTTTTCAAACTCTTTCGATAACGTGTCTTCGCTTTCTTTCTTCTTGTCTGCTGATGATATTGAAGTTGTGGTGGAAGTCTTGGACGGTCTATTTTTTGATAACGGAACAAGTTCAGATCGAGATCGCAATTGCCGTGTAACATATGCATCCAAATCAAATACTTTGAGACCCAAATTTCGTTTTAACTGATATGTTTTAATTTCCAATCATCGTCATTAAAAATTTGATATATTACATCCTCATCCTAATCCGTTATGGTCTTTTTTTTTTATCTATTCAAGCACAAACTTACCCTGCGTATTGCTAGTTTCCTTTGATAACGTATTGCTGTAGATGGTAATTGTTTGGAAGAGTTTTCAAACTTTTGAAGTAATTGCCATTCTTCTTGTTGAGTTAATACTGTATTCTGAGTAAGCTTTGGTGTAGGTACCTCTTTGGGTTTCTCTTGAGGCTTTTCCTATTAAAATAATAAACCCACTCTCCATACATTAATAATCAAAAAAAAATGATGATGTTAAACTACTACTAGCTGTTTTACCTTTTCTTGTGGCGGTGGCGGTGGTGGTGGTAGTGATGGTGATGGTGGTGACTGTTTAGTTTCTGTAGCTGTTGTAATATTTTGATTATCTTTTTCTTGTTTTTCCAGTACAGTTTCATTTAAGGGTTCGTGTAGAGATGAAACGTGGGGTGGGATTTCTTTTGCAATATTATTTTCATTTTCCTTTCGTTCTAGTTCTGGCCCTTGTTCTGACACTCGTTCCGAAGCAGGAGTTGGGGCTGGAGTTGGGGCTGGCTCTGGTTCTGGCTCTAAAGCTGATTTTAATTCTGGTTCTGGTTCTGCTTTACGTACAGGTTCACTGACAGGTTCCTGTACAGCTTGTGGTAGAGGTTTCGGTGAAGCTTTTGGTGAGGGCTCCGATGAAGGATGTCGTTTAGTTTCTTCTAAGGGTTCCTTCTTCAAAACCTTTTATTGAAAAGTTAACTTTTTAATAATAACCATTACAAATGCATAGCTCTCATTTTCTATATACATACCGTATGATAATCATCATCAACATCATTTCTAACACTATCAAATATTTCTTCGTCTGATGAAAGTTCTGATAACGAGCTCATATTAAACATATCATCATCCTATCACGATTATACACATTTATAAATAAACAAGAATATATTCCACTACTCTATCGCTCATAGTTTTTTAATATATATATATATATATCTACCTCTTTTGATGAAACTTGGGCATCAGTTATTGATTTTTTCTCTTTTCGTTGCTCTTTTTTAACTTGTTTTGGTTTTGATTCTTTTGGTTTTTCTTCTGTATGTTCAGATTTTATCTTTTTTGGTTTGTTAGTTTGTTTCAAAGTAGGTTCAGATTCAGAACGAGCTCGTTTTTGAGAAGGTTTTCCTGGAGCTTTCACTTTGGTGGTTCGTGGTTTGTCTAGTATAAAATTTCAAAATAACTTTGTTAGACACAGTAAAAAGAATAAAAAAAAAATTACAAAAAATATTCCATAAGCTTCAACAACAGAATATCCATCATACAAATCATTTCTCTTTACCTTTACTAGGAGGAATTTGTTCATGTAATGACCACCATGCTAGTTTATTTTTTATTATGATTATTAATCATCCAGACGTGACAACCAGTAGATAATTATAATGAGTTTAGAAGCATAAAATACGTATATACATACCACTTTGATGAAAAATTTCGTAGCCGGATTTGAAAACAGTTCCATGTGTTGATAATACACTGGCAATTGTGTTATTCCATGTTACGGATCCTAATAAACAATTAAAAAAAAAAGTTAAAGGGCATGATCCTGTCAAAAAAAAAGAAACATAATACATACTCTTTTTACCAGGAACAAGATAATCCCAATATTCATCAATAAATGTACAAATATCATCTTTCCATCGAAAATATTTCTGACCCTTTTTATCATCTGGTTTATCCTTGTCACGTTGATCCATACGAATCATTAAATTGTATATCACCAAATGAACAACGGCTACCCAACTCATATTATTACGATGATATTCCTCACCATTTTGTGTACATACACTACATCGAAATGTAAGAAAGTTATCACCAAATAAGAGCGGCTTTGGTAAACATTTTATGCATCCTATATATAGCAAACCACCACAAATACAAAATTCAGTTTAGTCGGTATATATATATATATATTGAAAAGTAAACTCTCTTTTCTTTTTCCTTAGTTACCAGCATGAAAAAGTTGTTGACATGAATCGCAGTGTGTCATTGGTTTATCCCTAAATAAGATACATATATATATATATAGTAGCGTTAGGGATTCTACTCCATTTGAATTTACCTCGGAGTGTTAGATCGATTAGTTGGAAAAATAACAATAATAATAATTTACTCTGTCAATGGACCACCACAATAACAATATATGTTTTCCTTGTTACGAGAATGTTCATTATCAATCCATGTTAGATCGTTAAACTATAAAATAAATAAATCGTGAGTTGATCTTTATAAAAAAAAATAATGGGAATAATGGTGTAAGACGCCTTACATTGTAAGGAAACTTCATATTTCGTTTCCAATTTGGGGAAACAAGAAAAAACCAATAAGGTAAATTTGTATGCAGCACTTAATTAAATTTTTTTTCCCTTCGTTTGACAAAAAAATTTGTAAGAAATTCTATACAATAACTTTCATATGTTATCTAGAATTATATAAATTTATTGACTACATTCTATCTTATTATTTTTATAATGGAGATTTTTATTGTATAATAAAAGAATATGTATTTGTACGTAGAATTAAAAAGTTGATTATAGATGAGGACATATTAGAATACGTAGCTAACAATGGAAACATTTATAATATATTCACATGTTTTATTCTAAATTAACTGTCGTGAGTAATATTAAAAATATATATAAAAGTTACAGATCATGGGCAAATGAAACGAATACAATGAGCAAAATGATATGTAACTCTTGGGTGCAGCATCATTTGTGAATTTATAAATATATGAATGGATACGTAGGTAGCACTAACTTTTCCTGTTTAAAACGTAAGTAACATTTAAACAGGTAGCTTCAAATAACTGCCATTAAAAAGTTCGTAAAAAGCATATACACGCTTTCTGCAGCAGTTTAAATGGTCTATCTCTCTACTTGTATTATTTCGTTTCATAACAACGACAACAACAATAATAATCATACATCACTTTCTTTTTATATTATAATTCCTCCCATTTTACGTAACTTCTCTCTATAGTTTATCAACCTATTTTATTTTTTCATTTTTCTCTATGATAATGACAATTTTCCTTTATGTCTCATAAACATTAGTATTTATACATTATATATAAACTTTTTTAATTATTATATATATCTATTTTATAAAACACCAGGTACAACCTTATAAGGATTCATGATACCATTTGGATCAATAGAGTTCTTAATGCTCTGCATTAAACGAATTTGAACATCCGTCTTACAACGGGTCATATAATTAACCTTTGCAACACCAATACCATGTTCGGCAGTAATTGATCCATTATGTTTAACTATGAAAAAAAACCCACCATGAGCATTGGTTTGTTAATATGTAATAATTTATTCTTCCCGCAGCAAAATTTACAGATGCTTTCCCCCCCCCTTTTTTTTTTCTTTCTGACAAGACTTACTGGTCCAATCGTAAACAAATTTATCCATATCTTTTTGAACACTATAATCATGATCAGGAATATTTGCCATAATATGTAAATTCTATTATATTGTATAAAATGTGAAAATAATTAGTTTTTTTTTTTTCGGGTTGGTCAAAATTCTTTTTATTTCTACGACTCTAATATTAAAGATAAAACTTACACCATCACCAACGTGACCGAAACCAATTACATTCTTATATACGTTATCATCACCAAGAAGACCACGTTCACTATAATGTTGTTTGAGATCTTCAACTAGTTTGTATAATAATTGGACATCCATTGCAACATCATATGTCATGGCAGTACCAGATTGAACGATAGCTTCAGGGATACGTTCACGCCATTGCCATAAAGCAGTTGTCTATGTTTATAAGATAATAACAATTTATTAAAAGAGAGAGAGAGGGGGTGTCACAGAGGACATCATTCATAAGAAAAAAAAAGACTATCGACTATTTTACTCATTGTAGTAGGGTTTTTATTTTCAATTACCTGCTTTTCATCTTGTGCCATTACACCATCTTGAGCAACATTAGTTTCCATAAGTCTTGTAAGATAGGTATCAATTTTCTGCAAAAAAAAAAAATCAAATGTTTTTTTTCATCGAGTTAATTAAAGATATTTGAAATGAAATAAATTATGTCCCATGGGTCAAAGTGAATATATAAAAATTTACCTCTTGGTCATGTTCTTGACGACTTCCTTGTGTTTCCAAAAGTGCATAAAATTTGGTATTTGCTTCAATTGGGAAATCCTTATCAGTCAACATAACTCTCTTGACAAGTTCCATTGATTCACGATCCCAGAATTCAAATCCTAAAAGAACAAAAAAAAAATTACATACGTATGAATATATATATATTTCCACTTTTCTTCAATCGAACAAAAAAAAGCTCATTTTTATTATATAACATACCAGATAAAATTTCGCATAAATCTTCTTTTGCCATAACAAAAGCCTTTTGAACATCATCAAACGATTCTAATGCCAACATGGCAATATTGACAGACTGATTATAATATATAAATTTATTAGTGAAAAAAAAGAAATATTTCTTATACTAGAATATCTCCATCCATCTTTTTCCTTAATATAATTTTTTACTTACCGTTGGTTTTCTAGGAGTCATAATGGATACACCAGTGATTAAACCCAATGTACCTTCTGCACCAATGAATAATTGTTTCAAATCATAACCAGTATTATCCTTACGTAATGTAGATAAATTATCCATCACAGTACCATCGGGTAAGACCTATACATATTATTGTAGAATAAATAAAACACCTTGATAAGATTTCAAGATAAAAAAAAAATGTATCTCCGCTTATTTCCCCACATATACACACACACACACATTTGGCAACTTCAAGTAAGTTATATCGTGTGAAAAAAAACCCTTTTCCCCAGACAAGATTTCTTGTACTCCCCCCCACACACATTCCATCCAACACATCATAAAAATAAAAAATAAAAATTAAAAAAACAACATACCACTTCCAATCCAAGAACACTACCGTGAAGACTACCAAATTTCATTAATCGTAAACCACCTGCATTGGTACTGACATTACCACCCAATTGACAAGAGCCTTTAGCACCTAAATCTAATGGAACGGTATAACCCAAAGGTGCAACATAATTATCCAAACTTTCCAATACAACACCAGCATCCACAACGGCAATACCCGAAATATCATTGAAAGAACGAATTTTATTCATCTTGGACGTATTCACAATGATTTCATCAAATAAAGGGTTTTGACCTCCACTCACACCAGTATTACCACCTTGAGGTACAACCGCTAATTTTTGTTCATTACAATACTTAAGAATTTTTGATACTTGACTGGTTTCTGTTGGAAATAGACAAAGCCTGTATATATATATATATGAGTCGTAGCTCTTTCTTTTTCTATCTCGAGACGCAAAGATAAACTCAAGTTTTGGTTTTGTTACTTACTTTGAAGCACCACGGTGTAAGTTAAAAAAGTCAGTATTGTAAGGTGTCATTGCTGAATTCTCGGGATTCGATGCTTCATCGTGAACGACATTCTTACTCGTTAAAACAGTTCGAAAATAATCAACATCACTTTGTTCCAACTTGCCAAAACAAAAAAAAAAGGTTAGTTACTTTGGTTTTACAAAGTTACTTTTGAAAAAAAAAAAAAAAAAAATGGGACCCGTCTATATGTACCTGTTTAAATTTATCACTACGTTTGATATTAGTGATTTTTTCATTCGTTAAAGGAGTTAAAGATTTTTGAGATCCTTGGATAGAACGAGAAGTATGAAGTAGTCTAAATGATTGACGACAGTTACGGAACATATTAAAATAAACAAATAGGAAAGAAAGATTGAAAAGGGGTGGGGGGGATCGAAAGCTTTTTGATTTAATGCGTTGAAATGCGATTAAACTTTTGCATCACTTTGAAATATTAGTTATGATTCGCTAGTCGGTGACCGAAATATCTTTTTTTGTAATTTCATCCGAATCATCGGTTGTCGTAGGAAACTTTTTTTGTAATTATAATAACTGTAGTTAAGAACTCGGGTTTATTCATCTAGTAACTATTAAAACGACACATATTTTTTTAAAAGATAAAATGACAATAAAATACAATATGTATTATGATTTTATTATAGAGTAAATTTATAACAGTAATATTATCATTTGAGTATATCATCATCAATCATAGTTTATTATTTTTATGTGATTAAACATTTGGAGGATTTAAAACTTTATTATAAAAATATATCCTTTTAGTGTGACCCTTTTTACTTATTATTGGTTATAGTATTTTGAAAAAGTAATAATAATAATAATCACGTAGTATGATGAAATTCTCTGGTGATTTATTAAATAGTAAATAACACTCAAGACAGTTAATAAGGTACGTATACATAGAATGGAAATATGGGAAACTTTATTTAATCTGTACGTACGTAAAAGATATTTACCTTGGGGGTAAATCATTTCTTTAATATTATAAGAATTTGATCTAATTCAAAGGTTCCCAAAACCTTTAATATGTCAGGTGAGAGGAATTTATATATATACACATATCAATTATATAAAAAGACCATAGTTTTGGGTCTTTTATCATTCACTTATGCATGTAATAAGAATAGAAACGATAATATGATATATCATGTCTAATTGAACTCAATGAAATCAAGAGAATAACTTTATATAAAAAAAAAAAAACTTTTTTTAAGAGGATATATTCAAAAGAAGGAACTACGCTTGTACGACTCTCGATATACCAGACCAAAAGATAATAGAAAGGTCCGTCTAATAAGTATTAGTTATCACTGAACCTTATCATCCCTTTTTTAAACATTTTATCCTTGTTAACAGCAACGGATGCATATTATATTTTCCCATATCAACCGCAGTATACGTACATTATGCATACCTGTACCTACTTTTATCCATTTATAACTGGTTCACATTTTTATATATCGATCATATTATTTTTTCCCCAATTCTTAAAAATCATTGTCCTTAATATGTGCCATTAAAAAAAAATACAAAATTTGGAACCAATCGAAGTAAGCAGTAGCAGTAAGGTTTTTCAAACTACCGCATTGATTTGTATACCAATAAGGCTTACTCCGCCCTACTTATTTTTTATTGACATGTACCCCATGGAAAAAGGGTTCTTTTTTTTAAAAAAAAAAACCATTCAAAAGTTTGATTTTGGTTTCTTTCATGACATTTTTTAATTTAGTTTCTTTTGAAAAGCATATGACCCTATTTGATGTTTTTTCTTTTTCTTTTTAATTTAATAAAGAGTCATCACCCTATTATATATTTTAAAGAAATAACATGGGTGTGTGTGTATGTGTGTGTGTTTTCCCATTCATCCATTAACCGTGAGTAACGGATTTTTTTGCATCTATAAAATAAATAAGGAGCAGATCGTTTATTTGGAGCAAAAAAAAAAGCTTTTTGATCTCCGTTTTTTTTTATAAAAAAAAAATACTTTCACCCCCTTTTTTCTAAGTCTCTTTTTTTTTTTTTTTTTTACTTTTTACTTTTCATAACGTCGTTGACTTTGATGCGTTCAACAAGCCCTACAAGTACCGACCCTGTTCCAACTGGATCATGGTGGTCGCGTGCTAGACGATCTCATATTGGTGTAGCAGCTGTAGTAGCCTTGACTTTATTTACGTAAATGAATACATTATAAACTTTAATAATTTCTGTTAAACAGAAAAAAAATGTGTTGATGATTATAATAACTGATATACGTATGTTTTTTTTTTTTTTCAAAAAAAAAATGGGTATACAGTGACATGCTTACTTATGGTGCCATTTTACCTGTATTACCTACATTAATTATAAAAAAATTGAAAGGAGATTCTTCGATGGTTGGATTTTTATTTGGCTGTTATGGTACTTGATAAGGGAACACACAATAAAAGAGAGAGAGAGAGAAAGAGACAGAAAAGGGCGGGAGTGTATGAAAGGGTTTATTTGTGTGTTTATTGTTTATATAATTTAAAACGGTTCTACTACAGCATTTGGACTTTTAATTGCTACACCTGTATTTGCTATTTTATCCGACAAGTATCAAAATCGTCGATGGCCCATGATGGGAGGTAAAAAAAATAATAATTGAAACAATTAATAATAAACAATAGATTTAAGGGTTTCTTTAAACAACAAAAACAACAACAAAAAAAAAGTTTCTCATGGTTGTACAAATATTTCTTTTTTTACCCTATTTAGGTTGTCTTGGTTTAGTGGCGTCAACATTATCATTTGCTGCTGCTGAAACATATACTTTGTTAGTGATTGCTCGGGTTGCACAGGGTGTTGCTGGTGGTGCATCATGGTAAAGTTAAAATAATCATCCAAAAACTTAATTATGTATTAAATAAAACTTACTTTTTTTTTTTAGGACAATTGGTTTAGGGTTATTAGCAGATGTATTTCCAACCAAACGTCTTGGTGTTGTAATGGGTACTGTTCTTACTGCACATACTGTGTAAGTTATAAGGAGGGATAAATCTAAGGGGGGGGGAGTGTTTATCATGTGTAATTATTATTATTATTTCCTAAAACATTATTGTTTAATTTAGTGGATTTGCGATTGGTCCAGCATTAGGTGGTTTCCTTTATGAATATGGAGGTTATTCTGCACCCTTTTTATGTTGTGCTGGATTTGCTGTATTAAATTTCTTTGCAGTTTTGTGGGTTGCTGAACCACCTCACGATAAACATCAAAAATCAACCACTAAAAAATATACCGAAATAGAAGTTTCTTCTTCTGATGAAGAAGAAGCATCGACTGCAGCCTCTAGTATTCACAGTCATCATTCCACTGAGGATGAAGGAGCTATTATCCCTATCATATCAGCAGAAGAAACAACACCCCTTTTAAAAAATAAGAATACACAAGCACCTATTACTATTTGGAGTTTATGCAAGAATTGGCGAATTTTATGTTGTGTTTTATGTACGATTGTCAGTGCATCTGTATTTTCTGGTATTGAACCTGCTTTACCTATTCATTTAGAAAAAGCTTATGGTGCTTCTGCATCACTTGTTGGATGTAAGTTTATTTTTATCCAAGGGGAAACGATAAGATACTCATCATCCTTTTTTTTTTTGTTATATAGTTATTTTCGTGTTTATGGTGATTCCAGGTTTGTATTAAATTTGCTTTTATAGAATATATGAAAAGACTCATTTATTTTTTTTATCTTTAATAGCTTTCTTTGCTCCATTAATTGGTCATTTATCTGATAAAGTAAGTATAGATATAAAATATATATAGTTACTAGTTTCTAATAATCTTTTTTTTGTTTTTTTACTAGTTGGGAAGATATGTTATTTCAGCTACTGGCATGTTATTAATGGCTGTAGCCTCACCTTTAGTTGCTATCCATTACTCTAGTATATACCTTATTATACCTTCTTTAATGTTATTTGGATTATCGAGTCCAGTGACATTAACACCTATTTTACCAGAAATGGGAGAAATTGTGGATGAATTGGTAAGTGATTATTTCTTTGTGTAACAATAATTCAAGTAACCCTTTTTTTTTCTAACTAAAACATTTTTTAAAAAAAAGGGTGGATCTGCCTATGCACAAGTGTATGCATTATATAATATGGCTTATTCAGCAGGCATGTTCTTTGGACCTAATATTGCAGGTCTTATTATGGATTATGCTGGATTTACAACTTTAATGATTACATTTGGTATTATTCTTATTGCTTGTAGTCCAATTATGATGGATTGGAAACTTGTATGGCGTCAATTGACTAGATTATTCATTCGTGATTAGAAAAATCACCCAACCAACCACCCCCCCTTCCCTTCATTTGTACAAATTTTTTTCCTTGCATAATTATTATTTTTTTTTCAACATTAATAATAAATAGTAAATAATTAAAAATAGTAAATAATAGTAATAATAATAATAAAAGATTACAAACATATGTATTTCTTCATGTTGAATTGTTTTCGAGAGAGAGAGAGAAAAAAGAAAGGGAGAGGAAACTTGGAGTTATATAAGAGAGAAAAAAGAAAAAACGAGAAGAAAAAGAGAAAGAGACGGACAAAAAAAAGGAAAAAAAAAAAGAATTTGAATCGTTTGTTGTTGTTATATGAATTTGCGTGTAAAGAAAAAAAAGAGAGAGAGAGAGAGAGAGGAGGAGGGGGAAGAGAGAGAGAGTGGTGAGGAAAGAAATAAAAGTTTTATGAATTATTCTACAGAATGGCACACTTTGGCTTTTTAGAAGTTCGACCTCCATTTTTGCTAGTCATTAAAGCAGCACGAGTGGCATTTTCAAAAACTTCACGAACACCATCACCATCCTTTGCAGAACATTCCAAATACTTATAAGAACCAATCTTTTGAGCAACGGCCATACCTTCATCATAAGTTACAGGTCGTTGGGAAGTTTTTCTCAATTCTTCAATAGTATGAGGATCATTTCTCAAATCCTTCTTACAAGCAACAAGAAGAATAGGAAGACCTTGACAGAAATGCAATACTTCAGAAATCCACTATTTCCCCACCACCAATTTTATTTTAATATTAGTTAATATACTTATAAAGATAACAGAGAAAGAGAGAAAGAAGATACTTTACCTTTTCTTGTACGTTATCAAGAGAGTCAGGCGAATCAACAGCGAAACAAATAAGGATCACATGAGAGTCTGGGTAAGACAAAGGTCGAAGACGATCATAATCTTCCTGACCTATTTTACCAAAAAAGGTTTAAACCAAAAATAAATAAGTATAATTGCACGAGGAACCAAAAGAAATTCCCTTTTTCCTTCTCCCCCATCTCTTTCTCTCTCTCTCTCTCTCTCTCTCTCTGTTTATTTGTATACAACCCACTTCCTCTGTTACTCAAATTCTTTCTCTCCCCCAATAGGTTATCACGGACAAAAAATTTATATACCTGCAGTATCCCACAAGGCTAATTCAACCTTTTTACCATCAACTTCTACATCAGCCACATAGTTTTCAAACACAGTGGGAACATAAAGCTAATTAAAAAAAAATAATACAAAAAAAGTTTAGTAAAAATAAAAAATAAAATGCATAATATTTTCATCCACTTTTTTTTTTTTTTGATATCATTTTTCTTTTTTTTTCTTTTCTATGTTATGGATATATAGATTAAAATAAACGGATATATAAATATATATATATATATATACATATGTGTGTGTGTGTGTGTGTGTATGTGTGTACGTGTGTAGCCTAAAAACCTGTGTGTGTGTGTGCGCGTGGTGCTATGCAATCATGAACTCCGAACCTTTTTTTTTTCTTCCCCTTCTGCAATTCAATAATCTCCTCTCCCCCCCCTTCTCTCACACCCAACCAAAATATAAAATAATCCACTTTCCTCCCCCCAACCAATAGGAGAAGGAATGATGGAATCATATATATATATATATATATAACAAGTATATATACACACACACATACATATATAAATATATATTATATAGATGTAGATACACATGTAATAAAATAACTACACATGAAAAAAAGTATATTATCCATAGAACAAACAAACAAAAAAAAAAAAAAGAGATGATCCAAAAAGCAAAAAAGAACGTAGCATGATCAAAAATAAAATAAAATAATTATTGTTGTTTTAACTTACCTCAGGGAAAGTGCCCCTGGAGAATACAATTAAAAGACAAGTCTATATATATATAATAATTGTTAGAAAGAGTGTCCGAGTATTTTAAAAGACAAAAAGATGATTATTTTTTACCTTGCCACAAGCACCATCACCAACAATAACGAGCTTTCTTCTAAGTTCAGATGCCATTTTTTTATTTTTGATTTATAAAGTTCTATATAAAAGAAAAAAAAAAGTATGAGTGTTAAAGTGATATATTTCATATGTATATATATATAAAAAAAAGAGGATGAGTTTTCATTTACAAATGAAAACAAAACATCATCTCGGGTTTTATTTGTTCATCCCCCATTTCATATTCTCGAGAATATATATTATTGTATCGTCTTTTTTGTCATCTGGGGTAAAATAAACCACCATTGCGTCCTTTTTTTATTATTTTTTATGTAGCTTCCCGCCCTTTTTTTTTGGTTTGGTTTCATTTCCCCTCTCTCTCTCTCTCTCTCTTTCTTTTTTTTTTTTTTTTTTGATGAAAAATATAAAGGATGGTCTATGAATGTGTATATATATAAAGACATATATAAAATAATAATATATATATATTATTATTACCTTTAAAGTAAATTAGTGTAATGAAAGGGAATCAAATAGAGTCGAGTTAAACTGGTATCTCAGGTATAGTCGACAAATAAGATCAAGAATTCGAAATGAAGAAAGAGATGATGTTTCCTTTTTTTTTTTCTTTTAGTTTTGAAAGAAGAGGAAAAAAAAAAAAAAAAAAAGATGAAGAAGAAAAAAGAGAGAACACACAAGTTTTTTTGTTGCTTTGGGGGGGCAACTCCTCTTGAATAAACCGCGATTTTTTTTTTTTTCGGGTTCAAAGGTCGACGTGAGTGTGCCTTTTTTAGGGTCTCGCTAAGAAAAAAAAAAGAGATAAAAAAAGATAGAGGCCCATTACACCACCCCCATTATATTGTGAAACATAAGAAGTTCATTCATTCAATACAGAGAGAACTGCCACTCCAATTTTTAAAAATAAAAACACGTTGTGGATTATTCAAACCGACCCAAAAAACATGTATTTTACTTGCCATTGTTCTTTTATATATAACTTCTCTTCTTCTACCAGCCCCCCCCATAAATACCAATGGAGAGACAATAGTAGATCCATAATGAATCTTTAATATTATTTCTTTTTTTTTCTACGTATTATAAAAAATAAAAAAAGTCATTTCTGATTTATAAACTTGAATACTTCTTCTTCTTCTTCCCCTTTATATTTATAAGAAAAAAAATGATATATAAAAATTGGATCGACCCCAATGCTATCATATTGAAGAGCGGTACTTTCGGCTGAGTGTTCATTTTTGGAAGCTTGGCACGGCCTATTTTTTTTTTGTTTCGTAACACGATTTGCTGAGCAAAAAAAAAATGTGAGCTCCAATTTTGAATGGAGGGATTATCCCCCATTCATCAAAAAAAGTCAAATAATTTCCCTCCTCCCCCCACCTTTTTTTTTCTTATTGTCATGTTTCTTTCACCTCCTCCTCCACCCCCGAAACTTTTTATTCTATGTTTCAAAAACATTAGAGAATTGTCAATGAACAAAAAAGATCCAATGGCGAGGGGGGAGGGAAACAAATGAAGTTACCATGGAGTGAACGCGTTTAAAGTTTAAATTGATTTCCTATTATAGAACTCTTTGATCCAAAAAGTTGTCTTTATTTAACCACTCGAATCTATTATTATAATCTATAGAAGAAAGGTTTTCCTGATCGACTTTGACATATTTTGACAACAACAAGTGAACAGTTTCATGTCTATAGGATATAATGCAAAGTAGTTTTTTTTTGACATGTTTATGACTTATCAACACTATAAACAACACCATTTATTTGAAATCATATTATCTATTTCATGTACGCCATTTTGATCATCTGAAGCAGAGCTTAAAATTAAAAAGTCTTTTAGATTGCGTTTTTTTCGCTTTTGATATGGAAAAGAATCGAAAGGTAGTAAAATTTGATGGCTATTAATTAAAGTGTGAGTGGTGTTTTTTTTGCCGGATGGCTGAAGAAAAGACAAGTAACATGTTATTCAACCAAAAGGACTATAAATAGTGATCTTTCTCATGATGTCATAAATAGATTGTATTACAATTTCGTCATTTCGTTTTATTATGCAGCCAGTTGAACAAGATTGCTATTGATTGTTTATCATGTACTACCTATTCAATAAAACAGACTAACTTTTTTTTTTTTATCAATATGAGTTTTTTTTTATTACAACAAACAAAACACAAAAAAATAAAGACAAGTTTCATATAAAAGAAAGAAAAATAAAACATATTTATAGAAAATGTATATATGTAAGAGAGAGAGAGAGAGAGAGAGAGGGGAGGGAAGAGGAATAATAATGAAAGAACAAGGTATATAAGACTAATATGATTTTTGTTCATCATATCTTTGTTGTGTTATTATACCATCAGAATCCCTTCTCATATCAAGTTCTTTTTTCTTTCGTAAAACAGATATTCGATGTCGAATGGAGTCAATGACTAACAAATATGAAAAGTGGGTTTAATAATTTATACATGTGTATATTAAAAAAAACACCTTGTTAATATATTTCACTTACATTTATTGATAATACGATGATCATCATCTTCAATAAGGGTATCATCCTCTTGAACTTCCAATATAGCTTCTAACATCCAAATAGCCGTTTGATAATCATGTTCGCAACCAGAAATATTTTCACCTACAAGCTCATAAACTGCTGCTGCGCGACTCTAAATATTTTTTTTTATAAATGAATGAGTGTCTATTCGGAATTTATATAGAAAAGAAAAAAATCAAAAGAATGGGGACAATTTTACCATTTCAAGAGCACGATCATATAATAGCTTTTCAACACAAGCACCAATACCATTCTGAACATCATTATCACATTTCGTTCCAGCAAAGGAAGCACGATCCAAACATTCATTAAATCTTTCACGCATCCATTGAACTGCATCATTCAATCGTACAGAAACGGTACGCATTGTATCATCTGATACGTGACTCCAGAATTGTCTCGCTGTTGAAAGTCCCAATTCCAAAAGTGACAATGCTTTAATATGTAATACCATAGCTTCTTCTGCTAATAAAGCTTCATTCACAGATTTTCCAGATATTAACTGATCAAATTTCGAATCGGCAAATCTTGCTACTGCATGTGCCATACAAGCAGCTCGTTCAATTGTTTTCATGGCTTGTCCTTCTTGTGAATCAAATCCTCCTTCTGTAATAAGAAATCCTCGTGGGGATCCAGGAATTGTAGCAGTCGTCGTTGTTGTTGTTGTTTGTGTTGTTACTTGTTGTGAGCGAGTACTTATTTTAGGTGGAGAATTACCAGTACCAAATAACCGTACAGTGGCTACAGATAAAGCTTTAGCTAATGCTGATCCTGCTGATCCTGCACTTATTTTACGTTCCCGGGTAATTGTATAAGGTGGTGTTGATCCAGTGGATGAAGGAGAGGGTAATTGTTGTTGTTGATAATATTCTTGAGAACTTCGTCGTGGAATAGCTACCTCAGTTGTTTGAGAATGTCTGTGAGTCAATTGATTATGAGCTTCTGTACGTGGTGAAGCATTAAGTTCTATTGGAACAGATGAAATTAGCTATACACTTAAAGTTATTGTTGTCCTCTTTTTAAAAATATATAAAATTAAAAAATTACCATCTGCAAATAGATTATTTTCAATAATCTTTTTATCTACGACTACATATTCTTGTAATACCTCTTCATTTTCACCACGTAGATTACGTCTTGAAGTAGGATTGTTCGATTCTTGTGAATCTATCCATGGAGGCCGATTCTGGTCATTGTTATTATTGTTATATTGTCCTTTCAATGATTTCCCACGTGAGTATAGCGGAGATTCGTCACCTCGTGCCCTGAATAGAATAATAATGCATAATGACATGTCAATCCAATAAAAATTTCAAGAAACCCTTTCTCCCCCGCCCGTCCTCAAAATAAAAAAAAAACTCTTCTGTTTGTCAAAAACTCAATATTACCTGCCAGACTCTCGTGGACTTGCAGACATTCGACCAGTAATATTATTATTTTCCACTTGTTGTGCCCTTTTCCAATCAAAATGGTGTCGTGGAGTTCCTGGTGATTGAGCAAAAGGTGGAGGTTCATAAGATGTCTCATGGTCCATCACCTGTTGTTGTTGTCGATTACTTTGCGGTGAGGATGAAATTCCAGACGCTCTTCTAATACGTGAACTACTTGTTGAAACAAAAGGTGAAGGTGGTATTGGTACGGAGGATGATGAGGACGACGATGAGGATGGAGGAGGAGAAGGTGAAGTAATAGCTGTATGATTAAAAAACTCTTCAAATGAAATACGTTCCACTGGATCTTTTTTTAATAATTTTCGAATTAAATCCTTCATATCCTCTCCAACACCAATAATAAGTTCATTATTTGTTGTTGTCGATGATGAATCATTTTGTTGTTGTTGTTGTTTTTCATCAGGAAATCGAATTCGATCTTCATTTTCTTGAATTTTTTTCAAAAGTTCTAAATGATTTTGTGCTCGAAATGGAGGTCGACCGGTGACCATTTCATACAAAACTGCTCCGACGCTCCACAAATCGGCCTTTGCATCATATTTTTGATAAGATAATATTTCAGGTCCCATATAGAGGGGTGATCCACAAAGAGTATCAGCCAGTGTTGCATTAGGTAAAAATCGTGCAAATCCAAAATCAGCTACTTTAAGTAGTGGCATATTGGGTTCTTTTTGATCATAATGTGGATCTTCACTGGGTGATATTAGTAATAAATTCTAGAAAGAAAGAAAGAAAAAGTTTAGTTTAGTTTAGTTTTTTTTTTCTTTTTCTTTTTTTTTCATTTAAATGTATATATAAAATATATTTTACTTGTGGTTTTATATCTCTATGGACTAAATTTCTTGAACGTAAAAATTGTAATGCATCCGCTATAAAAAGAAAAAAACAGAATTTAATATTTTATAAATTTGTTTATTATAAAAAATAGAATGAATTACCTAATTGTTTTAAAAAATGACGAACAAGTACTTCTGATAATCCACCCGATGTTCGAACACTTTTACTTGATCGTTTTCGTTTGATATATTGAGATAAATCTCCCATAGCGCAATATTCCATCACAAGATAAATGTGTGTCTCCGTTTTCTATTATGATACCATTATTATTCATTATTTGATTATTATTATTATGTGCATAAATATTATATCGTATAAGCCTAACCTGACATTCTATTAATCCAACGATATGTGGATGTCGTATTCCTTTTAAAATAGATATTTCTGATTCCAAGTTTTCTAATAGTTTTCTTGTTAGTTTAGACCGTAATACTGATTTTATTGCAACTATTCTCTTGGTTATCTATATATATATTATTATTATCATTGTTGTAGAATTGTCAAAATTCATGTTAAAATAAAACATTCAAAAAAGAAAAAAAAAGAGAGAGAGAGATTATAAATGAGTTCATTAAAAAAAAGAGATAAGTACATATATAGAGTTTGATTTATAAAACAGACAATTAAAATTACCTTATGCTGCGCCTTATAAACAGTAGCAAAGGAACCTTGACCGATCTTTGAACTAATGATATAATCACCAACTAAATTATCTTGAGAAGGTTGAGTATTTAAATGACCATTATTAGTAGAAGAAGATATATTTTGTGTTTGTATTGGATTGGTTGGCATGGGTTAATATAACAAAGAGAAAAAAGATAATAATAATAAAAGTAAGAGAGTGTTAAAATAAAAATGAGTGAGTGAGTGAGTGAGAGAAAGAGGGGGAGAAAAAAGTGTTCATGCGATGCCACTGGTACATCCGATTATAGGTGGAAACCATTTTGTTTCCGAATTTGGAAAATCATCTTTTTGTATCACGCAATCAAAGTATAAAAAAAAAAAGAGAGAGAGAGGCAATTAATTAAGACTGAGGTAAAAAGAATACTAATAAATGACAACAATTAAATATAAACTAGGTTTCAATAATAACTATATAAAAGAAATTGTAGTTAATAAACTAGACATTTATTATTATATATCTTCCCCCCTGATAATGATACTTCTTTGATTAATACTATAGCAATAATATATATATATATATGTATAGTCTATGATAATAACCAATAGTTATTGTAAATAGATACATTTAGACTAAATATTCTCATTTTAATTAAACGTAGTTACCAGTTTATTTAATACATTTAAGTATTCCCATACGTAATAATTATTTGTTCTAATCTTCCAACCCCCCCGCAGATAAACCTGACACAACATCTACCGTAGTTTTCAAAAAAAAAAATGCAGAGAAGCCAATAATCCGCTGTGGTTGGTCATTGCTGTTAAAAAAATAAAAATAAAACCCAACTCAGAAAAAGAAATATATCATCAGTATAATTTAGTGAGCAACTCTCATGAAGCCAGCTTAATTCATATTATTTCTTTTTCCTTTTTTTTTTTCTTCTTTTTATTCTTCTTCTTCTACTTCTTGCAACTCTATACATTCATACACATACATGGATAATAATAATTCAAAAATGCCTTCTCTTTGTACTGCTGGTTGTGGTTTTTATGGCAATGAAATGTTTAATAACATGTGTTCAAAATGTTATAAAGCCAACCATTCTGACAAAGGTAAATTTCCATTTTATTTTCCAAACTTTTATATACAATACTCCTTATTCATTGTCCATTATTATATATATAACAGCTAGTGGTGATGTAAAATCCTCATCTACTTCAACAACTGAATGTTTTATGTCTAATAAAGATGACATACGTTCAACAATTACAATAACAGATGGTGCCTCTCGTGGAGAAGAAGAAGAAGAAGAAGAAGAAGAAGAAGAAGAACGAGTTTCACGAAAACATGCACGATCACCTTCACCTACTATAAAAGAAAAAGAACTACTTTCTCAAACACTACCATTATCAACGTCTTCAAATACTGACACACCTTCACATTCAGCAACAACAACAGCAACAGAATCAAGTGCTTCTACACCATCCACCACCACCACCACCACCACCACTACTACTACAACTCCTACTCTAACTCCTACAACTACAAAAGAACGTCCACCACAACTTAATAAAGGTCGATGTTTCCGATGCAGAGTCAAGGTAACCTATAAAGAAATCAATCATGTGAAAGTGAAAACTAACAATAAAAATGAATCAAATAGGTTCCTTTGGCAAAACAAACCATTAACAAATGTCGTTGTGAATATGTTTTCTGTGATTCACATCGATATCCTGATCGACATGATTGTGATATTGATTTTGGAAAATTAGATAGAGGTAACAATCAACCATTTGAATTTATATAAAGCCCCATCCCCTTTTATAAAAAAAAACACTAATTCACTTTTTTTTTAATAGATACACTTGCAAAGAATAATCCAAAATTACATGAAAGACCCAAAGGTGGACGCTCATTTCAACGAATTGATAGTTTATAATAAAAACATGAATAATTCATCCATTTGTTTTTTTTTTATGTATAAATAACTTTTTATGATATAGATTGGAAAGATGAGGATGGGATAGATGGTTTAATAATTTGAGGGTGTCATAGGAAAAAAGGAGGCACTCGGTAAAGGAAAAGGAAAGGGGTGGGGAGGCGGAGGGTAAAGAGAGGTTATCGAGTTCTACATCATACTAGATCGCATGTACAAACCTACATATTTATATAAGTATATATATATATTCTAAGATATATACTTATATAAATATCAGTAGATCAAAAATAATTATTTAGAATATGTATATGGATTATTATCAAAAGGAATCGAAAGATTCGTACGTAAAAAACGAAAGCCAAATGATTTAGTGATTATTCGAATTATTATTATCAGTACAACTGTTGTGTAATTCTTCTGCATGAGGAAATTATATAGAAAATATTCTTTTCTCTCTCTCATCCAAACAAATAAAAAAACCCTATAACATTCCTCCTCCTTTGTCTCCCCCCCCTTTTCCTTTACTCCACTTCCGAGAATACAACGCCGACAATTGGGGGGTGGGGTAGATTTTGCAACGCATGAGCAGGTTGTTCACGTTGTACAGGATAACTATATTTAATTGTATTTACCATTCATGTTTCAATAATAATAGAATTGTTTACTCTTTGAAGAAGAGTGAATGTATCTTAGTTCTTTCGTCCCCCACAACAATTTGATAATAATTAGATTGAATCAACAGCGTTACCTTGTTATTATAGGAACATATTAACTTGAAACTTTAATCGTATTTTGAGTAGGCTTACATACAAGTTTGAATTGTGATACCTAAGCTCTGATGAATTTGGGGAACAGCACATGAATATTTATTATATTTATTGTCTTACAAGTCCTTCTTTTAGTTTTATATTATGTATCACAGTACGTACCTACGTATGTACACCATTTTGCTGTTAATATAATATCACAGTGTATCATATGCCTGTATGCCTTTATGTACACGTAGCTGATGAAACCAAAGTGTAATTCATAATGATTTGGCTATTAAAAACCACATCCTATCTGGGTTTCTGAATATTTTGATGATCAGAGTCATATTATATAAGAATGAGAGAGTTTTATTGCCTATATCATTTTATAGTTTTACATGTACATTGAAAGTCATATTTCCTAATAGTAGTAAGAATGATATAATAATAGGTGTATATAATCATCTCACTATAAAGATAGTATACTATACATCATTTATAGAGATTTCAATATGTTTTAGGTTTGCATAGTTTACAGCAGTTTCTGTAATAAGTGGACAAGTAGAAATAAGAATACTTTTGAGATGAATTGCTCTATCCATCAAAACGATTAAACCATAATCAGTTATATGTTCAAGTACTTCAAGTTTAATATGGGTAAGACTTTTAAGTTGATTGGCAAGTCGAATCAAATGATCATCATTGACAATGTCAAGACCACCAAGACGAAAATCTGTCATTTTGTCAGATAGTTTGCTGATAAATACATTCAATCCTTCGGGTGAAATTCCAGATGATCGACTAATTATTTCAATATTGGTAATGGATTTAATATTGGATAGCGTGTTCAACATTTGATCCGTCAGAAAGTTAGTGGCATCCCATAAACCGAGTGTTTCAAGTGTTTTAGTATAGGTGACGTTTTTATTTGTTGATGATGATGGTTGTGTTAACATGTCAGTATAATGTTGAAATAATCCAAGTAAAGCTGTGTGATCATCATTTGTTTTATTGGTTGGTAAGATAAATCTTAACGTTTGTTGAGGTCGTCGTGCTGCAATCAAATAATCAATAAATCGAGGTAGACTCTTTTGAATGTAAATATTGAGTGTCGTCAATGCATGATAATCAGGAATGGATTGTAATAATGATTCTGCTACAGGGTGATTTCCATCATAATCAATTGAGAAACTCTTTAAATGGATCATTTTTTTCAATTCGGTGGTGTCGTAGGGAAGAATGGATTGATCCGGCGGCTGAGTGATGGTAGACCAATCTTCAATATCGATGGTATCCAATGTAGATGCGTTATTGAGTATGAGTGACATAATAGGACGATAATCAAATCGGGGTTGAGGTTCCAATGAATCAGCCGAGAAATAGAATTTTCGTAATCCATCATTTTTATCATCTATCTCATTCTTGTTCAATTCTGCTACTTTTTCTGCACCATAATTGTACGCGATAATTTGTAGGTTTGGACAGTAAAGATCCAAAAGATCCACAAAATCATCCACACATCTCTCTATAGTTAAACGGCGTAATTGACTACAATGTTGTAATAAAGGTTCAATCATACGTCTATTGATTCGGCAAAGTTGTAAATCCAAATCCTTCAAAGGATAGCCTTGATTAGTATCATTAAGAGAAGACATGGATGAAAAATCACCCATGGAATCCAATTTTAGGTCTGGTGTTATGTACACCAATCGAATAAGATGTGGAAGTTTATTAAGTATATCACTTATTTTGATCATCTTGGGAGATATCAATATATTTGAAAAGGCCAAATCCAATTTTAGTTCAGTTAAACTATGTTGAATTCGTCGAAATCCACTGGTTATCAATAAATTCCAATCTTCTCTTATTAAAAGCTCCATCATTTTTGCTATAAAAATATAGAAATACGTAAATAATAAAAATTTACGCAAGTAGTTGAATTAATAGCTTCTTTTTGACTGACTCATTTTTTTTATTATATCGATCCATCGAGAAGAAAGGGAAAATCCTGATATATAGGTTTATATATACCTGTTATTCGTAACGACTTTAAATTACAAAAGATTCCATTGACCATTTCCTGTATAATCTTTGAACAAGTTAACTTTCCTACCGTATCCAGACTGAGATAACGTACATTGGGTGCAATATCAGATAACATAGATTCTATCTGTGCCTCAAGCATAAAATTACTATTATTCATATTCATCGTGTACCATGCCATTGGACATGCTAATAAGATCTCACGCCATTTTTTACAAGTTTCCAAACATTCAGACTTTGACTCCTTGTTCAATTTAGCCAAAATAGAAGATGATAATTCCTTTGGTAGCATGGATATGAAATCAATTCGTTTTTCGTATTGTTCAATAGCTGTGTTTTTTCTTTGGATAAGATTTTGATATTGTTCCTGTTGCCGGTGATGAATACTATTTGGATCATTGTTATCATTTTCCTTTAAAGGAAGAGTGGGGAAACTATTTTTTAAAGCTGTTTCATATGTTTTGATAGCTTCTTTTTGTTTTCCTTGTATTGTATAGAGATTGCCTAAGCGAAGGTAACCCAGTGGTAAACTGGGAGCAAGGGAAACCATATGTTTTGCATCACAAATAGCTGCTTCATAGTTATATATGTTGCATAAAGCATGGATGCGATAATCAAGTACAGAAAATAGTAATGACTGGTTAATTTGGTCAATGGTTACGGAAGCACATTGGACGGCGTCTTTATAGTCATGGTCATCGACTGCTTTACTGATCTTGGAAAAGGAAGAAATGACTGGATCGACATTGAATTGATAAAGTGACGATGAAGAAGTGGATACGCTAGTGGTGGACGATGTCATTGTTAGAAGAAAAAAAAGGGTGGTTAGTGAGTGAGTGTGTACCTAATTTATATATCAAAGAGAGTGCAAGAAAATTTGGGGAGGGGGAGAGGAGAAGATCCAATTTCTTGGTTCGATCAGATATAAAATTTGAGATCAATATAATTTTTTGGGAACTCAAGTATAATTTTTGTTTGATCAGTGTAAAGAAATATAAATTTAATGGTGTACATCACTTTTACATAACAGTTACATACTTATATGAAGTATGGGTTCAGTTTTATGTTAACATTTCCTCAGCAACACTTTTTTTTTTCAACCCCAAAGCCCGCATCGACCTGTTCAGGTTCGGAAACCAATTTTGTTTTTGTTTTTTTTAACTTTTCAAAAACACAAAAAGTATTTCTTTTATACCAAAATAATAATAATAAAAATGTTGCGACATTCATTAATTCGATCATTCCATACTTCTCCTGTACGAACAGCCAGTGGATTCAGTCGTTTCAACCCATGGGCTAAACAATCAACAGTTCCACCTACACCTACGCAATCAACCACTGAACAAGCCCAACCAGAAATCTCCCTTAATGTCAACCATTATGAAGAAGAAGAAGAAAGTTTATAGTAAGTTAGGGACCGTAATAAAAAATATTTCTTTCTCGACATGTATTCGACAGCAAAAAAATACAAAAAGAAAGCGAAAAGAAAAAGAAAAGTATTCTGATTAGTATGCCTGTGTGATATCTTTCCCTTTTTTTTTTTAGCTGGTTAAATCAAAATGAACAAAATGTGGAGGATATTCAAAAGACTGTTCAAAATATTGTTATTGACAACGTTTCTGATGTTACTGAATCCAGCTGGCAGGATGTCCGATTCGACTCTGCTGATACTAAATTCAAGGTAAATATATACATATATATATATATATATATATTAGCCTTTTTTTTTGGATAATCACCAATGACAATAAAAAAAACTAATATTGACTTTTTTATGTCTAAATATTTATCAGGTTATCAAGGAAAGCATTAAGCAAACTGGTAAAGAAGTTTCTAATGTCGAATTAACTAATATTCAAACTGGAGCAGATTTACTTGCACACTTTACCAAATCAAAAGAATCAGTATCATCTTCACCACTTGGTTCTGTTCGACGTTACTTTAATGATAATGCCGATTCACTTCCACCCAACCTTGTTTTCCGTCAATAAATTATTTATTGTAATTATATAGAAGTTACATAACCACCATTTCATACAACATCCATCGCTCATCAATTTATAATATAATAAAACAATATATACATATAAGGAATTTTCATATAAAAGTAGAAGAAAAAAAGAGAAAAGCGAAATTATTTAGTTTTATTAATACCATAATTACTATTGTTATGAAGAACGTAAACATTCACTTGCATATTTGAATATTAATAACTTTGCTTCATCCGATTTGACAGCCTCCATAGCATAATCACGGGTATTTTCCAATTGTTTCACAAAGACAACATGCAAACGTTGCGAACAAACCCACATACTTATTTGTGTAAGGAACATTAAATTGATCCAAGCAAATGCAGAATTACGTATGGTACCACTATTATATACCTTTTTTGTAACTGCAGGCGGTGTAGGATCCATACCCAATGCGCTCAAATAAAGTCGTCGTACAAAGTCAATGTAAACACTGCCTTGGGTCGATAAAGGTGGTATGTCTGATAAATCAAATGCTGCTTCCATGGGTAATGCAACCAATCGTGCTGCTTCTTGCATATCATTATGTGAACTTGCCATTGAGAGACCCATATTATGTGCTGATCGATAGGCTAACAGGAATTGATGATTGAGAGAAAGTCGATGGGTATATGATTGCAATCGTTTTGTTGCTCCAATACGATCTCCCATTTGAGTTTCCAAATAAGCTGCCATGTCATAGATTTCAGGTTGAAGTGCTTCAATATCAAGTCCATTTCGTAATAACGTCAATGTGCCTGCCCTCTTGTAACATTCACAATGAGGTAATAAATTTAATAGTGTCTGCCATACGCCCATAAGTAAAGGCCGTTTTGCTCCATTGCTTCTTGCTTTTTTACTAAAATGACGAAGCATGGATAGTAATATATTAAGTGAACTAAGCTGTTCAGATCGAGATAATGGTGCCTGAGCTGCTGTCACAGACCAATCGATAGTAAACATGGGCTTGACAGTGGATGGTTTTCCATTCGTGAGAATACTGGCGTACCAATGACGGCAAATGGAATCAGGCATACGTCGAAACAGTAAATAGTACAAGACGGTCATCCACACAACGTAAATATCATGATCATCCAAGTTTAACGTTTCGAGTGAAAACATATCTACTTTATCGTTCTTGATGAATAATTCTTTTTTCCTCGTCAAAAGATAAAGTACATAATCCAACCCGAAAAATCGTAATGTTCTCATCATGATTTCTGTCGTGATACCTGATATCGCCTTGGCTTGTGCTATATATAATTTTTTTTTTTTTTGTGTGTGTAAAAAAAAAAAGGTGTTTAATTGTTCCCTTTTTTTTTCTTATATTTCTTTAAAAAAAACCAATAGATCATCTTATTAAAAAATTACTTTACCTGGGTTTTGTGCCGAAGCGCGAGATTTCGCTAGTTCATATATTAAGCCTTCAATAGTAGTTTCTTGTTGTTGTCGTTGTCCCGTACTTGCAATTGCCCGTACTTTGTTCCATATCACATCTGCTGCAAGGGGTATAATATCATGAATGGAGGACATATCATTTAAAAAATCTCGACTTGTGGGTCCATGACAATATAATGATAATTCAGCAAAGAGTCCCCACAAAAGCTCAGTATCCGAATGTGCTTTAGCTGCTTCTTGTGCTAATTGTTTTGCTTTCAAAAAGGATGGGTTACCATAGGCTCTCGTCATTTGAATTTCTCTAACATCTGATGGTAAGCTAGCAACGATTCCTTCAAGCGCTTTTTGAATGGAAGATGGTAAAGTATGAAAATTTCGGTGATTTCGTTGTAAAAGATTGTACAGCAGGCTATCAAACGCAAGATCATTTTCAGTTGTTTCTTGCTATATATAAATATATACCATGGAGGAGGAAAAAAAACAACCAGATCACAATTTCTGTAGATTAGTATCTATAGTTTATCCATGTTACACTCAAAATTGGGAAATTTTAATTATTATATTACCTTATGACTTGGAAGTGAAGAGGGGATATGTGTCGAGGTGGATGATACTACATCAGTATTCTAAACAAACCAAAGAGGAAAAAAAATCATATTAGATCACTGATCTGAATAAATATATGCTAATAATTATTATTATCTTACCTGTGGTACAGAACTTGAGGCTTTTCTTAACAAAACAGAATCCAACGCCAATGTGAATTCATCCACTGTAATTAATCGGGATGGTCTTGGTGGTAACCGTGTTACTGTATTTGAAGATTGTACTGGGTTTGGATCAGACTGAAACCGGATTTTAATAAATTCTTCGAGTTCAGAAAGATACGTTCCCAACTTCATTGTATCTGCAATTGGGTAAACTTCATTTTCAGTCGGTGGTGAAGGTGTATATGTTCTTTTCGGCGATGGCGGTGATGGGGCTTGTTTCTGAGAAAATGGAAGAGGAGGTGGTGGGGGCGGTGGTGGCGGTGGAGGTGGAAGTTGTGATGGTGGCGGTGGCGGTGGCGGAGGTGGTGGAGGGGTAGCGCGAGGTTTATGAATATGAATAGGTTGTAACTGGTTTACATCAGGAAATCGATGTCGTGATAATGGTGGAAAATGAGATAATGGTGCTTGTAGTGGTTGTTGCTGAAGAAGTGGAGGTCGAATTGATGTTAATGGTTCATTATTATGATACATATGCTGTAATTGAGGTAAGGGTACTGGAGGTGGATGCCTATATCCAATATGCTGTTGTTGACGCTTGTTTGGCGATCCCATTGAAATATCATGTAAATCGTAATCATTAGGTCTCTTGCTTTTTTCATATGAATAGTCATATTTGGGTCGCGAAGGTGATGATGAAATTGTCGTCGCTGGAGTTGATTTTGCTGCTATGGACTCTTTGAATTTTTTGTTCTTGGTTGCTGATATCCGTATTTGTAATCCCATTGCTTTTAGATTATAATCACTCTTCGATTTTTCTAGGTCCTTTAATTTTGAATCATGTTTTTCAATAGCTTGACGTAAATCTTCCATTTGTCGTTCAATTTCAGACAACACTGCCATATTTGCAATACTATCATCCATCTCAGAGTCATCATCCTCGCTCTCCTCCATCTCAGCATCCTCCTCTTCTTCTCCGTCAAAAGTATTCATATTATTATCGTATGTTGATCCATTATTATTGCCAACATGAGCTGCCTTTTCCTGTTGTTTCTTTTCCTCAATGGCTGCTGCAAGTTCTGCTTTATTTTCATCTATTTCTTTATCCATTGCGTCAATCGATCGTTTCAGTTCGGCTGCATCCTTCGTTTCAACAGGTGACACATAATTATCATCGATAGTAGCTACTCCTACAGCTGTTGTCATCGTTCCTTCTTTTCTTCCCACTATTGTCGTTGAAAAGGTTGTTTCTGGTATAGGCTGTTTCTGTTGTCGTTGTTGTACAGGGAGTGAATTTTGTTGCACAATTTGACGTTCAAGTTCTTGCTTTTTCGCTTTTGCTTGTTCACGTTGTGCAATCAACAATTTAAGTTTTTCAATTTCTAATTGTTTTGATACCACCAAATGACTTGACGGTCGAGGAGAAGAAGCAAAAGACGTGCTATTTATGGTTTGTGGTGTACTTGCCCCAGTAGAAGCACTGACAATGGGAGAGTCTCGTGGTGACATTACTCCATTATTAGCGACTGGGAATGGACCATATAATTCTTCAATACTTTCCCGACTTGAACTGCTGTTTCCGTCGTCTGAGGTACTACCGTCTTTATCATTGCTGTTTTGACTGTTATCACTCATGGTTGAATCCAAATCACTGTTGAGATCAATTAGGTACGGAAAACCTGGATCTACAGCTAATGGACCATCGATTATTAACTGAGGTGTCATGTCAATATCAAATTGTTCTTGTGCTGGTTGTTGTTGAGGTTGTTGAGGTTGAGGTGGATAATACCATTCGTTTTGTGGCATCATGGCTTGCTGTTGCTGTTGAGATTGTTGGTACAATGAATCTTCTTGTGATTGCTGATATGATTGCTGTTGGGCTACGTGTTGATATTGTTGGTAAGACGATTTAGTTTGCATCCACTGTGCTGTAGGATCTTGTGTAGTATCGTCATACTGTTGTTGTTGTTGGGGTGATATTAATTCAGATGCAAATACTGAATTTGTTTTCGTACTAGAAGAAGAAACAACTCCAAGTTCCTCATCACTATCAGAAATATCCATATCACTAACGTCTGATGCTTGTGACATGGTGTATATGTATATACTAATGACAGGGCAGATCAAAAAAGAATACTTTTTTTTTTCGTTTCGGAGAGAGAGAGCGGTGTATCAAGAGCAAAAAAATAAATAAATAAAAAATATTGATTGGTAAAAATACGCAGCTTTGACCTACGAAAAGAAAAAAACCAGGAACTTGAATGCATATATTTTGAGTTATACAAAAGAATTACTTTGACAATCACCTGTTTTCTTTATTCACCAGCAACATTTTTTTTTTTGCATATAAAAAATGGTTATTGAATTTATGTAACTTATGATAATAAGGTTTTTTATTTTTCAATACTACTACTGGTATTAATAAAGGTCATTTATATATATATATATATATACATTCTGTAAAACTTGCTATACAAAGAAGAAAGAAAAGAGGAAAGAAAGAGGGACGGTTTTCTTGGTACCGTCGGTGTGTGTGTTGTATACATGGGGTGGGGAAAGAGAGGAGTGAAGAAAAAAAAACAGTAACTTTTTTTGATGTTGTTGGCATGGTAACAATGATTATATGTTAACGTGCTTCACCACCAATACCACCCAGTTCAAAGTAAGTATTTTGGAAACCGGGTAAAATTTCATCAAATTCTTCAATCACTGTTTCTGGTTCGTTCCATGCTTCGTTAATGAAATTCATACATGCTTTTCCACCTGGTGCAACTCGGAAACCTGGGCTCAAATTCGTCACTCCTTTACTATTAACATATCGTTTGATTTGACGCCAGGGTCGTTCATGAAAACTCTGTTGTTGGTTGTCATCATTTGATGCTTCTTGTGCCTCCATGAATCCATTTTTATCTGTTATTTTCATCAAGTTGGCATGAACAAAGAGTGGATGGATCTCATCATTATCCGAATATTGTAACATAGTATGGCCACAAAATGTTTCCACTTCAAGTCCACCCATACCCAAAAATGTTTCTGTCATATAGTAAGGTACTCCAAGAGCCTAATAATGACATAAAGGAAAGCTCATCAACATCCCATCCTTTCCATACTAAAAAATATATCGCTATTGAAATTGATATGAATGACTTACTTTCCATGCATATTTGAAAGTATCCTTGTCACCATTAAGAAACTGGAAATATATGTCACTATGTTCTTGCATATACCAAGCTAATTGTAATGGCAACCATGATTTGGTTTTATCAATCACCATCTGACCAGACTTTATATCATATTATAATTTAAAATATAAATAGTTAGTGTTGCTTTACTAATTATGGAACGCAGTTTCTCATTTCATGTATTATATAATACAGAAGATGACACGAAGAATTTTCTTTTTTTCTAGTCAATTTTTCTTTTTTTTTTTTGACTTTACCTCTTGCTCCCATTCGTCTTTACAACTTATATCAAGCACTTCAAAAATCTTGTTTTCTGTATGTGTTTTCCTTTATAATTTGTTTTTTTGTTAATATGATTTATTTGTTTACTTTTCTAATCATAATCTTATCGTCACTACTAACCAAAAATCGGGCCAAAACATGGCACCAGTTGCTTTGAATGCACTCGTTTCAAAAAGGAATGACGGATTACGAGTAGGTGTATTATCTGAATCCAAATAAAGAACTTGTTCAAAATTTGCATTAATAATAGCAGCAGCTTTAATTTGAAATCTACATTGAAAATTAGTATAAAAATGATATCGGGATTAAATTTTTGTCGCTGTCGTTGTTGTTAATTAGGATGGAGTTAAGGGTACCCACTGTTTTTCTGTATCGCGGCGATATTGCATGGGACGTGGTAAAGAAGGTTCAGACAAGTCGCGTGGTACAGCACCTAGTTCATTTAGAGCCTCTAAAGTTGCATCGGATGGTAATTCGTCAGGAAGGTGCCATATTTCTACTGGCAAATGACAATCCTGACGCCGTAACACTTTTACTGACGTCAATGCACGTTCAAAAGTATCTCTATTGCCGGCTACCATAACGACACCTCGTGTTTGCTGATAATCGGGCTGGTCCGGTAATCTGTCACTCTTCATAAATGATTTCCAGTTCTCTTGATAAGCAGTAACAGATTCATTATCAAGACGTTGCCAAAAATTTAAATGAGCGTTCGTATGATTGGGATCTGCGTTACGGTTCACCGATTCTGCATTATTGCCGTGACACTGAGGTTCATCATCTTTGATATCTTCAAATGGTTGTTCTTCCTGTGGTGGCGACTGAGGAAGAATATCAGCAAAGGACTTCTGCTCTTTAACACCCTTGTTGTTCTTATCATGGTTTTTGAATAAATTTAATGTAAAATAGTCCCCATAATTATCCCCATCAGAATCATTTTGTTTTGAAAATATCATAGAATTGTGAAGAAGATAAAATATGAAAACATAGGTGAATAAAAATATTCCAATAAAAAATGTACGTTTTCGTGTAGTGCTCATAGAGATAATAATGATATATATAAAAGATAGGAGTAAGATAAGTAAAAGAGAAAGAGAAACTATCACAGATGATCAACAATACAAAAAATAAATAAAAATAAAAAAAGAGGGATGATCTCGAACACTGGTCGACAGATGACATTGAAAAAAAAGGGATCGACGGTTATGTTTCACAAAAAAAATAACTAGCAAATAAGTCTAAAAGCCTTGGCGTACATTTTTTTTAATATTTACAACCTTTTTTGCGATTAACAAATTTCTTTAATAATTTCAGATATATTATTAGAAAATAGATTAAAACAAAAGCAAGGGTTTTCCCCTTTCTGCTTTATGAAGATTTGGGTGGTTCTTCCATCTCCTTCCAAATCTTTTCTAATTTTGCACGTTTAGCGGCAGCCTTGGCCTTATTTTCTGCTCGAAGAATAAGAAACTAGAAAAAATAAATGGGATTTTGTTTTGAGGAGTGTTAATAAATGGATGCCTTTCTTTTTTTTTTTTTTTTTTTTTTTTTTTTAGCTCAGAAAAAAATAAATAAACAGGGCCTTCACAACTTCTAATAATTATTTACCTCTTCTCTCAGGCACTCGTCTAACTGTTTCTTTGTATCATTACAAGCTCCGGTAAAACGATTCATTAAACCAGCATTATGACATTCGTCAAGTGCTTGAATTGCTTTGAGACAACCTTCATGCTTATGTTCTGCTAATGGTGGATGCATTTTTTTCGAATAATTATGTGTATGACGTTTGAAATGAATTAACAACAGAGCAAAAAAAAAATGGACTAGGTCCTTATAAACATACGATACTAAAAACTCAGCTGCTTTTCCTTTCGGATCATTATTTCAACCGTTTACTATAAAAAAGTGAAACCGTTGTTACTGAGAAGCTTTCTTTTTTATTTAAAATATTTATAGCATTTTTCCTTACGACGGCTAAAATATTTATAAACTATGACTTAAACAGAGGTCATTTATTCACGAGAAGCCTATTTGAACATTTCACATTGTATAGTTTTAGTTATATAACTATTTGTATTGATATGAAATATATTACAAAGTAGAATAATTTTGTATTTACCTGGTAACATCCAGTATAATAGCCACTATAATACCATGCCATAAGTAGATTACTGAAATCTATTTTATTTATCACGCACACACACACACACCCAAAATGTTAGGTACTTTTTTTTTAGGTTAAAGTCTCCTTGATATTCTATCAGTTCTTACCAGAATCTGCTTGATTATTATTACTAGTATTATTATTATTGTTCCTATTGCTGCTACTCATGGTAGAAAATTGCTGTGCTAATGGTGGCGGTGGCGGTGGTGGATGAAATGAATCATTGTTGCTTGTGTTCCCATTACTGTTATCCTTCTTGGGTTTATCTTGTTTTAACTTTTTTTGATGACGTCTGGTTGAAAAAAAATATTGACAACATTTATAAGAGATATAATAAAATTAATCAGGTGCACTACTTATTTCTACTACCTTTCTTTTCCTCGCTCATCCTTCTCGTTACGCGAACTTGTAAATGGTGGTAGATCGTTTGAGATCCCTTGTGACAACTTTAATTGCCCAAAAAAAAAGGAAGCTTAATTGTTAATTGTTATTGCTATTTAAAAGTGTAAAACATTAAAAAAAAAATCTTTTACTCTGTATTCTTCCATTGCAGTATCCCAGTGCTCTATTAGCTCGCTGTCATCCCACACTTCTTCATTCTATAGATTAATTCACATAAACTATATTTAGTTTACGATTGCTCTTTTTTTTTTCTCTTTTTATTGTTTGAATATTTATTATAGGGATCGATTCTGTATATATATATATATATATGTATACCTGAGAATCACCAGCAGAGTAAATGACATCTCCAACTTGAGGTTCCCAGCTCATTTCATATGTGTTTCGAAAAAATAAAACGGTGGAAAACGATCGCAAGAGATACTTGCAGACCAAAAAAAAAAAAAAAAAAAAATCTCGGTTAAACCTCGCGACTGGTCAATAAAATTTATTATGCAGAAAAATGGGTAAATCAATACAATTTATTTTTTTCTATTGTTTTCCTGCTTTAATATAAGAAAGCGATAGTTTATAAGTCTCATTCTGTTTCTCATTGCTCGGAAGCAGATTTATAAAATACAATATCCAAACTCCCTTATAGCAGCAACCCTCTCTCAACAAAGTGCAAAAAAGAATTATTCATTTTTGTTATATATATTCATATCCGTCATTAAATAATTTACATATTGTACATGGATAATAAGTAGAATGCTGCTATAGAGAAGGTGGAACAAGTAATTAGAGATGTAGCACCTGGGAATGATCAACAGAGTCCACTTTTGCATCACTTGAAATCGATTAAATATTTCTTAGAAAATGTGCCAACAATTATAATACGAAAATATGATATGATAATGTTGATATAACAGATAAAACTCTATTATAACAAAAACCACTTGTATTTATATTCTTCCAAACTACTATTATATTCTTAGATAACTATAGTGACATTTGGCAATGAATAAGGACAATAAGTTCAACACACCCAACATCTTCTTTTTTTTTTCTGTGAAAGGCACAACGATAATAGTGGTGATTAAAAGAACACACAAATAAAAGAGCCAAATAATGGTAACCAATATATTTTTATATATTCAATATTCAGTTAAGTGAAGTAAGTCTTTGAGTGACAACCAACTATGCCTGATCAATCGAGCGAACATGTACAAATATCATTATAAAAATGATTTACAGAAAGAAACAATTGCCATATAATACCATATATGAACATAAAAGGAGATCCGAACGTAAAGCACAACAGTCATTTGAAAAATCGTTACTTATCATTGGCCGATCTTGGAAAAAACAAATTATAAATCATCATATAGAAGAATATTGTCAGTGAGTGTTATATGTTTATAATTAGGATTTAATAAAGATAGAATCTATCAATATAGAATATACTCTATAAAAAAGATGAGCAGTATAGAAAGAACAATACTTGTTAAATAAGATCAAAAAACAAGATAAGACTATTTTATAGTTACCATGCATAACAAAGAACATCACGAAATAAATTAACCCCCATTTTATTATTTGAACCAAGCCAGCAAGCAATTTTCAGTTTCAAACTCACACCAGCTGAACGAAACTCTACTTGTCCTTTTTTTTTTTTTGGGTCATATATAATAAAACACATACAAAAAAAAAAAATGTCGGTCGAGAAACGAAAAGAATCACCAAGTGTACCAGGTGGTGGTGGTGCCCTTGTAAAACGTGCAAAACCCGATTCCGAAGAAAAAGATAAAGAACTCATCCTTTCAACTGAACGATCCGGTACACACAATGCTCTTGTTGGAACGGTAATCTCTTTTTTTTAATCATTGGTGACCATTACGCATGTCATTCACAAAACACGACACCGACGAAATATTTTTTTAATATACTCATGTGTAATTTTCTTTTAGATCAAACGTACTTCAAGTCTTCAAGCACCAGTCATGCAACTTATTGGTCACGAGGTAAAAATAACAGATTAGCGATGAGCCAAAAAAAAAAAAAAAAAAAAAAAAAAAAAAAAAAAGAGCTTTTTTTTTTTTGCTTTTCAGATCGTCTTTAACGCCAAATTGATTTATACTATTATCTAGGGTGAAGTCTACTCTTGTAAATTTGACCCTTCTGGACAACATATAGCAAGTGCTTCATACGATCGACAAATATGTAAATATTATCTAATACTTGAAACAGAGCAAGAATAAAAAAAAATGGGATGGAAAAAGGCGGTTTATTTTATTAGGATTATTACAATTGTCTCATAAGTATTGCTAACAGGAAGGATATATTTTTTATAGTATTGTGGGATACATATGGTGAATGTAAAAACTATGGTGTTTTACGAGGACATACAAATGCGATCTTAGAATTACATTGGTCGCGTGACGGAAGGTTTGTCTTGATTTTGTATTTTTCTTTGTTAAAAATAGATAGCCTTTGTATACTAATATTAAAGTAAAAAAAAAAAATTAGTCAATTGTACACCTGTTCGGCTGACAAAACAGTGTGTATTTGGGATGCGAATACAGGAGAACGTACACGACGATGGAAAGGACATAATATGGTAGTGAATAGTTGTCAAGTAGCACGAAGAGGCCCAGAACATATTGTTTCTGGAAGTGATGATGGACATATCAAACTTTGGGATAGTCGTGAAAAAGATGCAGTTCAAACATATACCGACAATTATCAAGTGACAAGTGTATGTTTTAGCGATGCCGGTGATATGATTTACTCTGGTGGATTAGATAATGAAATCAAGGTAATATTGACAAACCATCTGAAAACGTAAAAAAAAATCGAAAAAGAGATAATATATATAGGAAGTTATTAATGGTGATGATGATATATATTTATATAATATTAGGTGTGGGATATGAGAAAGAAGGAAGTTGCATATACTTTAACAGGACACATGGATACCATTGCTGGCTTAGCATTAAGTCCGGATGGATCATCCTTGTTATCAAACAGTATGGATAACACGGTACGGATTTGGGATGTCAAACCATTTGCACCAGCAGACAGATGCACTCAAGTATTGCAAGGTGCTCCTCACGGTTATGAAAAGAACTTAATCACTCCTTGCTGGTCGACGGATGGATCTCAAGTGGCATGTGGTTCAGCAGATCGAACTGCTGTTATTTGGGAAGCAAGTTCTGGCAAGATTCTATACAAATTGCCAGGTCATAAGGGTTGTGTAAATGATGTAGATTGGCATCCAAAGGAACCTATCATTATGAGTGGCAGTACGGATAAGACCATTCTACTTGGTGAAGTGAAAGAAACAAAATAATCAAGAAGAAAGGCTGTAAAAACTCTACTATATAATACATAACAGCATATATACTAGTAGTAGCAACGATAACACAATTAGCCTGCATTTATATGTATATAATATATTTATATATATATACTCTCGAACACCACCTCATACAAAAAAAATACACAAAATTATACATCCATTGTTTTTTTTTTCTCTGTTCAAAAAAAAATATATATATGTGCTACTTTTTTATTATTATTTAATTTGTGTGTGGGGAGGAAATATGCGTATTGTACAAGTGCTATTATTTATGTGAATTATCATGCTGACAACAATGATGATGATTATATTTGTCGAGTTTCCCAATAATTTTTGATCATTTCTTTACATTCATCTTCGGTACCATCTGGGTGCTCCAATTGCCAAATCATTATTTGGTTCATTAGTTCTGACATGCCCGGACCAGGCCTAATACCTAATACGGTTGCTACTTTTTTACCCTATAAAGAAAATATATGTATTATTAGGTTGTTATTTCTATCTTGATTGTTTTAACTCAAATAATACAGTCAGTTTTTTTTAAAAAAAAAACTTACATTAAGCATAGTCTTCCATTGATGACAATGTGTGATACCATAATTTTCGGCCTTTTCATATAATGCATGATATTTTTTGCAGATCTCACTTTCTGTTACTAAATTTTTATAAAAAAAAAAAATACCAGTTGTTTTTTCGTCAAAAACTTTTTTTATCATTTTTTGATTACCTAATTTATGGTATAATAAATAGTTACATACCTTGAATCGTCTCAGGCTTATCCCATTGAACATCACTATGAAACTGAAGCAGCTCATTGACTAAAGAAAGTTTCAACGCAATCTCCCAAAGATTTCCCATTTCTCGGATAATCATGCCTATAATTAAGATTACTGTATTTAGTTTACTTATTCATCTCGATATAAATTCGTTGACTATATGTCCGTGCTTTATTTTACCAAGTTCACTTCGAGAAATTTCATTATTATTAACTGCTTGTTCAAACATTGGTACACCTCGAAACAATGTAGATGATGCATTCATGTCATTATTCGAAAACTATAGCATTTTGGTAAGTGATGATTTGCTTATATTTTGTCATAGCCATATAAGTATAAAAAAAATTAAAAGATAAATTAAAAAAGCGAGATCTTTCTACCTTGATAGAGTCCCTCAGGACCAAATGTACAGCTGGTATATTTCTTTTTTTAAATTCTGTCGATACACCAAGGAAAGGTAATAACGCGCTGTTTAGGTAAAGCGATCTTCGTTCATCAGCTGATTGTGGTCGTAATTTTTCAAAGTTTTGATTTGACAACCTTTTAAACAAATAAATTAAATAATGACTTAGATAAACAATTGGCTATCAAAGCAATTTCTCTTTTTTCTCATGATCGTTCTTTTTCTTACCATTGAACAGCACCAACAGCACGTACAGCCAAAGATGAATCACTTACTGTACCGGCAGTAATAGATGCAGGTGGTTCAAATACCAACTTGTATAACCCCAACTGATGCAACATTTCAATTGCATATAAAGGTGAAGGGCCTGTCATCATTTTTTCCAATTCGATACCGATACGTTCACGACTAATTTTGGTTTCCAAAGCCCCACGAATAACTTCGTTCTTCACAGTATCAATTAATTCAGGTACTAATTCAAAATTAAAGCGGCTTGCAAAACGAACACATCGTAAGACTCGAAGTGGATCATCTCTAAATGTTTCAAAAGGTTCAAGAGGTGTACGAACAAGGCCATGTTGAAGATCATAAAGACCTCTTTCGGTAAAATCCTCTACACGTTTTGTATTGACATTGTAGAATAAACTATTGATAGTGATATCACGTCTGTATGCATCTTCAGTTGGTGTTCCAAAAGCCTATACATATATACATATATATGATCATTAATTAATTTATCAATTGATTAAATAGGTAGGCCCTAAAAAATTATCAGTAGTGACAATGGTCTTACAATAGTTGTTGGTATCCTGCTATTTTCTTCATAGACTTCAGTCCGTAAATTCGCAAAATCGACATCTTGATCGAATAACTTTGTTGTTGCTGTTTCGAGATGTTTGGATTTTTCTGGGTTGCTATCAATTTTTGCGATAGATCGAACTGGATACCCATTTGCTTTGAGATATTCGTTTACATAGGTCGCAAATTCATATCCCATCATATCATTCACTGCGACATCCAAATCATGACAATCTTTACCTAAAAGCTATATTATTTTGTATATCAGTAAAAAATAAAAATAAAATTATATACAAATACAGAAAATTTATCTATATATGTTATATTTACCTTATCGCGAACCCAACCACCTGCTATACGAGATTCAATACGAGGAAGATCTGAGCGTGTTTGAGCAATGTAATCCGAGACCTGTTCAAGTAAATTACAAATACGTGCTTCTTTATCAGATAGCATTATTTTCATTTCGACGCCATTCTTGGCAACACCATACGATGGTTCAGCAGCTTGTTTCTTCGTGGGAGGAAGCATGGCGTCACTAAGAGAGGTGTTGCTTACGGAATTACTGCGACGTCGTTTATTATTGTATTTTTGTATCGCCAACACTGTTGATGTACTCAACGATTTGTATTGATAATATGTTGTTGCTGATTTATTAGTCGTAAATGGTGATTTAATGATAAGGTTCTGTCGTAGGATAGTACGCAGGAAAAGCGATCGTGACATGCAACGAAAGGAAAGAAAAAAAAAGTTATCGCGTTTTTATAAAAAAAAAAAATATCTAGAGTTAATGGATTTTCGGAGTTGCACTTTATCATATAAAGCCTCCCCAACCCCCATTAAATGATAAAAAGAATTAGGGTCTCGTGAAGGAAGAAATTGCTCATAATGACAGTTCTTGAATATCCTGAAAATGGTACTGCGGAAGTATGGGCATATTTTTTTTTACAATGAAATAGTAAAAAAAAAAGATACTTTTTGACAGATCACCATAAATAAAGTATACCGTTACAGTACCTGCTCTAGGTAATTGCTTTTCTTTGTCTTGGCTGCTATAGACTACGCTCACTCCTTTGACAATACCATATTTCCTGGTGATGTAAAGAACAAGTAAAATTATTTAGTTACAATGGAAATACATTCTATTATTAAGAAACCATTATGACTATATGATACCAATGATCATCGCACAAAAAATGACTTGCGCAGCACAGCTTGTTGATTAAGCCAAGAACATCAACACACCTAAATCTATATATGATACAATATATCTGTATACATCACAAGAGAAATACATGACGAAGAAAACATAATATCACTATTAGAATAACTAGTTTTCTTATCCCTACGTACGTACTGTAGAATATATAATAAATAAATAATAATCTTCACCGAGTGATGAAAATTTTAGTCTCTGACATGTATATGGGAAGGATGAAAAGAAATAAGTTACAAAAGAAAAAGCTAACTGAGGTAGCGTTGTATTAAACAAATAACATAGCTAAAAAAAAGTATTAAAATAAAGAAAGGTATCTGAAATATGTAAAGAACTAACGTTTTGTGTTTTTTTTTTGCTCGTTTGTTGATTTTTTTTTTGTTCTGTTTTCACGCCATAAACTGTGTATAAAAACATACGACAAAAGAAATTGAAAAGGATATTGTGAGTTTGTTTTAGATATTGGTTGCTGTTGTAATAGTAATTACTAATTAATAATAATAGATTATAATGGAAGTATGATTATTTTAAAGAATAGGTAAAGTAAACGGGAAAGTTGAATGAGAGAATGAAAGAAAATGTCTGACATGAATGTTGGCAGTGGGGTAAAGTGTAGTTTTTTTTTTTCTTTTTCTTTTTCTTTTAGAATTGTTGTTGATGATGATGAGGAGGTGGACTATAAGGGCCCATTAAATGTTGTGATGATATACCAGACTGGTTACCTCCAATAGTAGAGAATGAATCCATCATATCCCATTGTCGTTGTTCATCAATGGGAGGAATGACGTAACGTGGAGGAGTACGTACCTGTCCAGTTGTTGCGTTATAATTCATTTGGTCCTGTTCAACTCCACGAAGACCTTCACCATTTTTAGATGAATGATATTGTGTATATGAAGTAAGTGGAGATGATGGTTGCGATAAATCACCTCCAGCAGTTGTTGCAGTAAAAAAGCTTGAATTGCTGTTAGGTACTTGTCCTTTGAGAAGATCCATTGACATATCATTTAGCGAATATCTCGGTAATCCATCAGTTGCTCCTCCTCCTTCTCCAGTGGAACTAAACCCATTAGAGCTAAAGCCACCGTTACTCATTGTATGGTGTATGTTACCCATACTGCCACGGCTAGCTGTACCGTATTTTTCCCATTTTGAATGTGTTGTATCCATTGAGGTTACATTTCGAGCGTCAGTTGTGTTGAGTGAAGTGGATCCAGGACCAGATGATGATCCATTACCACTCATATTTGAAATACCCAATGATGCTGTCATACGCGGGTTGAGAACAAGTGCGAGTTCTACTAATAATGTAGCTGCAAGACCATCGTATGTCCATACAGCTGAGATAGCTAAATTCAAACCCGTGTTGCGAGTTATAGCATCTCGAAAAACACCATACATGCATAAAATAAAAGCAAATACCCATAAGCAAACGCAGCCTATCAGCATAATTGCTTTGACCTAAGGAAATGGTAGTTATTGGTTTTTTATGGAGCAAATTCCTAAATCAGCAACTTTACTTTTTTTTTTGTATGAATCCATCTGTTATTTTTTTTTTATTTTGCGCTGAGAATTTACCTTCAAAGTACCAGTCCTGATTTTAGCAATATTAACACGCAGATCGTGCTGCATCCGCAAATGATGGTTTAAAAGTCGTAATAAACGGACACCAGCAATTAAAACCATAAAGCCTAATAACCCACACCAAAAGGTCCACAGATAATAAAGAGCGTGAGTGAACTGTCCAGCCAAATAATCATTTCCTTGTTGAGCATAAACACCAGCAGCAATTGAGCAGATATTATTTGTAATAAAAGGTGCGACTATGAAGCCAGTACCCAATATATCAATACGTACTGGAGAACGGAACCAAGCGCTGTAAAGAGATTTACTGCTCTATAATCATATATGCATTTAATTATTACAAATTATTTATATCGTGGCTTAATATGTGTACGTAATGTATCTTTCCCGCCCTATTCTTTCTTGTACTACTAATCACATCAGTACTATTATTGGATATTTAGATTCTTACATCCCCAACGGTATGGGCAATACCGAATACATAGCATGCAAATGCTCCTATACCAAATTGCCATGGGATTTCATATATAACTATTGTATAAAAATAAAAAATATAAGAATAAATATACTTAATTTCAATACAAAAAAAAAATTGTCACCACTTTATTTTAATTTTTGGCGGGTCTGCTTACATGAGCGAAAAACGGGGTTAGGTGCTGCATCAGTTACTACGATGACTGCTTGTAACATTCGAACTAAGGTAACACAAAGAAATTAACTCGAGATTAGTTTGAAACCTTGATAATATTTTTAAACACTTTGTTGTGACAAGTGATATTACTATTTCACCGGTATTTAGCTTACGGAAATTAAAGATAATAGCCATGAAGAGCATAGCTTCAATAGGTTTTGGTCGAACGAAACCTGTCGGAGTCCGACAGTCAAAGATTCGTTGTTTTCGATAGAAGATACGATAGTAAAGGAGACAAATAGCTGAATGATGATAAAATGTAAAAATAGTTGTTAACTTATTTTGGAACGATGGCTGAAGTATATGAATTGATATATAGAAGGCGAAATCCTATATGGATGATATGTACCAATGACTGTGACAATAGCAGATCCTATTGCGTTGATGGTATATATAATACGCATTGGAGCATCTTCATAACAATCTCCAAGCGTCAATCGCCAATCGCAGTGACAATTTCCTTCATCATCACATATCCGCCAAAATGTGGTCTGTGTTCCCTCAGGATTAATCATTCGTCTGTAAGCGTATTATTATTATTATTATTATTGAAAAAAAATGGGTAGCTAAAAAAACAAACAAACAAAAAGGGTAAAAATAAAGAAAGAAAAAAGGAAAGAGAGAGAAACGAGGGGAAGAAAAAAAAAGAAATTGAAAAAGTTTACTCAAGACAAAAAATGCTATATAATCACAATATACACACATCGGCATTCACAACATGAACACAACTAGAGAATGAAAATCTCATCCGTTTTTTTTTTCTATTTCAAAAAAGAGAAAAAACTATTAATATTACAAAGTAACGGAACACGGATGATCATTAAAAGGTAAAGTGTCTTTTATGGTTTGTAATATCAAGTCGAATTCAGATTAAGATAATAGAGGCGTGAATAGAAAGGAGGACTAGCAGAACATTTTTTCTTATTTGGACAATTTGTTTCTCTTTTTCTTGCTCAACTGTCCCTGCGTATCTGCGCGACATGAGTAACTGACGTGATTAACTTTTTTTGGAATACCGTTACAGTACGCTGTATCACCATAAATTAATTTAAGAGACTTGAGTGACATATGGAAAAGCTTTTCCTATACTTTATTTACTCTCTTCGTCATACGAAAGTATGGTTGTAAAACTTCTGAAGGACGCGTGCAATTTACAATTACATTATGGTATATTAACTAAATTAAAAAAAGAAGAATAAAGAAATAGTTGATAAACATGTGTAATATACAGCATACGTACGTACTCTTTTTTTTATCGTTATTTCCATTATAATAAAATGATGGGCATACAAGCATTCAGTATACTACAACTTTATTCTTTTCTACTTTCTCTCCGAAGTTTTGGATTTTTCAAAGTGATCGGCGATACAATCTTATTCGTGAGAATGAGAGTAGATGATCCTTTTGCTGTTTATTATCCCGTAATTATTTGCTGCTTAAGTAGATCAGCGATGAAATCCACATCAACTGAAAAATAATTTCCCTCCCTTCTTTGTTACACACATGTTTATTTGACAAACATACCATGGTTCCCACAATAAATAACATAATATCTTTGACATGTGCTTTAATTAGCTTAACAGATTTATTGTTGGTTTATACTGGCCCCTTTTGTTCAAATATATAACATAAGAGAATATGTTTTTTTATGGTTAATTTTTGCATTTAATATAATAACAGACTTGTAAAAATAAAGTAATAAACTGCGGGGCAAACTACTAGTTGCACAGACGTTTTTTTTTTTGCTTCTAAATAGGCTTTTACATAAACCTTGTTTCCATTTTGCCTTCCGCTATTTGTATTCGTTTTTTACTGATTTACCTTTTTATATTCTTATATTTCCTATGGCAGAACAACCAAAAGAACTCAGCAGGACAGTGGTGTTATGTATTTTAATAATAAAAGGATCTGCTTCACCTAATGATATTGTTTTAAAAAAAGGTTTTAATAAAACGTGCATTTAGAGATCCTTTGAGTTATTTTTGGGCTCGGTGGCAAAATTGCTTACTAAAAAAACTAAAAGACTTTTACGTATGAATCAATCTTTTTGCGGGTTGTGATCAACAAGAATGATGCTATATAATATCTTTATACTATCAATGTATTATTTGTATCGCTTTTCTTTCTTACTTTTTTGTTGCGTATTTGACCATTGAATCCTGATACCAAGAGCAAGATAAAGAAAAATAAAAATAAATACAAATTTCACGAGGAATCATCAATAGAATAGTTAATTGTGGTTGATCACTCTTTCTTTTTTTTCGTTTTCCTTCCTTCTCAATTACATCGTTGGTACATCTGCTATATGACCCACTTGTTAATTATACTATGTAATAGGAGCCCTAGTATGATTAAAGTACTATATAGATTCAGGTTAAAAATAACTATCGTTCATAAGCCATGTGGTATGGGAATTTAATAGAAGTTGCTAGATATTTATTGTTGTCTAATATACTTTCTATTGTTATTAGGAGACAATAGCATATTGAAAAAATGTGGTGTTACTTTTTTTTATCTTAGCCTTTTCGCACACGTTTTTTCTTTACATTTCATCACATAACTATGCTTGTTTTAGAATAAACGTTAATAGGAAATCAAATAATACGATCGATCTACTAATACTTTTTTTGTATGTAATGTAATACTGCATTAGGGAATTGTATAGAGCCCGCAATGATGGTTCTTTAACTCTATAAGTTGCCGATATTAACACCGAAGCTTTTATTAAAGTTGTACTAAAACTTTCTAATTAAAAATATTTGTATTGTTACACCATTTAGCTTCCTATAATATGTTCATTACATGGTTTGTGTGTGTGAGAACTTCAACATTCTTTAATTGTTTATGAGAAAAAACTCAAATTCTCTTTTGCTGGGATCTAATACGTACGGAATTGATTTCATTTGAAAATTTGGTTGCCATTTCCATACATACAGTACTGTATTTCTCTATAATGTGTGTTTATTGCTATGATTTTCAGGGCAGATTTGTGGGACAGAATAAAACATGGGTACCTAAATAATTAACTGTCCATGCATTATACATAAAATACTTTTTATTATTATTATTCATATGGGGTCCGTAACAAAAGCAATAATTATTTAATCTATTTAATACTTCTTCTGTACTGTTGAGCTCTTGTTGTATATTGCTTTGAGAAAAAAGTTGATGATACTAATTGCAACAAAATTGGAAATAACTATTTTTAAAAAAGAACTTGAACTACCTTATAATAGCCAGCCATTATAGTAATAATAATAATAAATTTATAAACGACGAGAAATGTTCAGTATAAAAAATGAAATGCTATATCGACTGTTTTTTGAATATGAGTTTGCGTTGACATTAAAGGGTCAAAATAGTTTTGCGTTGCTTAGTAATAAATTTTGCGCCAAGGAAGTAACCAAAAAAAGATTGTGAAGGATGTCATTTTTCCACAAGTGTTTGAATGAGGAAAGAAATCTTTAAAATAGTCAGTAGGAGTGCAGCTTTCAACAGACGCACTCTGAATGCTCAATGAAACAAGTATTAACGGGCAGGTACTAAAAGTCGTGCCATCCTGCGGTCGTGCCATCCCCCCATGACTGCGTTTATTTTATTTCGGTGTGCTTGGTCGTGCCATTGATCCTTCCTTACTACCCTGCCCTGCCGTGAAAGTTGTACTTTTGCATAAATAATATTTTCCAACATATAATGACGTTTCGTTTTAAATAATTTTCTTTTTGGTTCAGTAGTATAATGATAATGAATTAACTTATTCAACTTACTAAAAGCACATGATGAATTAAAAATAAAAATATTGTACATCTATATTATATAATTAAATAGAGTACGAAATTATAACAGGGACGACGAACGAAATAAAATGATAAATAATGCGAAAGTTGATTAAATCTTTTTACAATATGTAACGGAAAAATCTAAAAATAATATAAATGTTAGTAGTAAAAAACCATAAACTAAGTACAATAGCTATTAAAAAAAGATAAAGAAGACCAAATGTGCATCTATAAGATAAACTATTTTCCTAAAAATCATATTTGGAATTGTAATAATGTATAAGTCAAGTTAACATACGTGACATGTACTTCCATTAACCAGAAGCAATACTTATATTGGTAAAGAGGGTTTGAGTAAAAGATATTCATTACGTATTATCTGATAAATAAGAATAATCTATCATCTATACACAGATGTGATCTTATTATTATGAAGCTCATATATCATAATATCAAGTGTCAATGGGTAGGATAGTAAGGCATGACTGAAGACAGCGGAGTCAAATTATGGGGGGATGGCACGACTTTTGGTTGCTCTAGTATTAACAATATTTTCTTGGCACGGCTAAAGTGAATGAGGCAATGAAAACCAATAAAAAGAGATTATGACGTTCTGGATTTAGCCAATCAATTTTGACTATGACGTGTTGCTGAGACTTAAAACAGATAGCATAAAGCACCAAGAGAAAAAGAAAGTTGAGAAGTACGTACATTATTCGCGTCAATATGGAAAAAAGGTTATTGCTGTCTTGGACTGCATCAATAGCTTCACAATGAAATATAACTCTAATAATAAAAGATGTGGAAGAAAAAACAGAAGGAAGAAACCCTAATGCCGGGAGAGAAACCAATGGAACAAAAGCATTTTCTAATGGAGAGTTCATGATTGCGTGTGGAGATAAAAATTCTACTGTTGTTAGTTATTCCAAGAACATTATTGTCGACAAACCGAACCATTAATAAGGAATCTACCATTAGTCGAACCGCTGCCATTAAATGCATCGCTGCAGAATCGAGTTTATTTGAAGTGATAAGTATGTCTTCAAAAGCGTTAACTGTAGTTTTGCAACATAATTTAGTGTTGACAGTATCAAATTCTATTATAGCACTACAAATATTTACAGATAGCAGCAGCAATAATAATCTCCTTGAAGGCGTCTGTAAAAAGAATTAAAATCATGTACTATTTGTGGCACCATTGAGTGTAAAGGGAACAACAAGAAAACAAAATACATGTTTTCGAACATGACCGTTTGATTACTTCGACAATTAAATGCTTAAACATCACATATACAGTACGTATAATGAAGAGCTAACTATTATCATTATTTTCTTTCCATATATTAAATATAATAGTCATTTTACAATAGAATAATCTCCCTTTCGCTTCGCTACTGGGGCCATTTCCTAATTGGGAACAATTAATTTGATCTGCCGCATACATGCTATCCGTGCTGTTCTTACCGATGACAAAGTCATCAATATTTTATGCAAAAGTGTCAACAATAGCCCAGAGGATCATTATTACATGGTCGCCCCAAGTGAATTCTTGGACAAAAGTGCCTGTGACGTGTTATACCTCCCAAAAATGTCCCTTAGTGAATATTCACCTATAATTGTAGAAGTCCAAAAAGTTGTGAATGAAAAATACATGTCTCGCGCAACACGCTACTCCACTTTGGTTTACGAGAAGTATAATAAATATCCAGTTATTATAATAACGAGCCTTCTTCACCTTCGCACCTTCGTGGGTTGAGCCCCTCCGCTTCGCTTCGTGTCAACCCCTCCGGAGCTGCGGTTTGGCGGCTCGTTATAATAATTGACGTATCCGCAGTAACCACACCAGTAACCAGCAAATTAACCACGGCGATAGACTACCCGTACTGCCTAGAAGTACCATGTCTGTTCTGGGCTAAACGCTGTTTAATAATGTCTTCTATAACATTATCAAAGATTGATCGGACTTGGCAGTTATTGGTATTTTTTTATGTTCACAAAAACTCTCAATAACACACCTTGACTGTGGTTCTGATAATTTTTCTGTGCAGCCCTTATATAAAGTGGCTCAACAACTAGCTGATGAATTGGAGGGCCCAATCCAACCATCTGTGATATTCCTACCCACCATCAAAAATAAATAATAATAATATACACCCATCTAACTCAAACATAATAATATCGGTTACTTCTCTATTATACCATATTAAGCAAATCATACTTATAATAATGTACCAATCATAATTATATACTAATAATAATAATAATAATATAAAAACATATCATGTATCAATATACTGAAACTAAAGCAACAAGTGAACCCATTATCATAGGATAGGGAAATTATATACCAAAGATATAAATATAGTCTTAAAATTAAATAATATAACATCATCTTTATCTTTTATCTTGATACTTTATTTTCATACAATAAAAGACCCAATTGATTCTCACAAGACTTCTACTTTGTTTTCTATTTTCTATCTCTATTCATTTATTTACCCTACCTTATTTTATCTATACTTATCTCCCATCCATACGACATTACCCCTGAAAAAAAAAGACCATCCTTGAATATAAAAAAAGTTTTCCTTGAAATTAAAAAACACCATCTGCGATTATAAACAGACCATCCTTGAAATCAAAAGCGTCATCCTTGGAATCAAAAACGCCATCCTTTGGAATCAAAAACGTCATCCTTGAATATAAAAAACACCATCTGCGATTATAAACAGACCTTCCTCGAAATCAAAAACGTCATCCTTGAAATTAAAAACACCATGGTCAACTTTTGAAAAATCCTGTACCAAAAATAGAGAACTCAGAAAAAAAATCACTTCACTATAAAAGGTAAACCTACTATAAAGGGTATACTGAAAAAAATTTAAATGCACCTAATGATGGCTACACATGTGTAATAACAATTCGTTGAACATTTTATGTTTTTTTTTTTCGATTTCTAACCTGGTAAGGGAAGATAAAATGTAAACTGTATACATGTATTATCAACTTAATAAATACGAATATTCATGGTAAAAAATTTGCAAAAAAAAAAAAATATTGACGCGATACTAGATATTTAGCAGGATCATTTTTATTTAGTACATTGGTAAATCTATTTAGAAATATTCTGCTAAAGACTGCTCTTGTTTTATAGAAAGGCAAATGTTTTATACGTATGAATTAGATGTAGTTTATATTATTTCTATTTATGTACGTATTAAAAAATCACCAAAGAAAATTAGGAGAGCTTTGTTAACTGTTCTACCAACAATTCCAACTGTGTACCACACATATATGTTGTTTGTGTGGATCTCAGGAAACCAACCATGTTAATATAGAACCATATAATACATTTTGTGTTATAATAATAATAATAATAATATACTGCAATTTTGTATTTGTCTACTTATTCACCTCTATTATATATTTTATGTACATACAAACTAAGCCAGAAATAAAATAAAAAAGAGAATGTTGGCTCTTCTTATATAATAATCAAATTTAACTATATATAAGAATATTAAAATGAGTGGCAATTGTCAACTCTATATAATAATAAAACCATCATTTTTGACATATTTAAGGAGTGACCGGGATAGATGACAATAATGTCGCAGGGGTATCATTAAGCGCCCATTCAGAGATATATGGGAAACTATCAAAATTTTGTTGTTGTGTTGGGGAAAGAATTGTTGTGATGGGTGTAAGCACGGGAAATTGGGATGTGAATTGTTGATCAAAATTGGATGTATCCGCGCGACTCTTAATATTGGGTATAAATGGTGCTTTGATTCGTTTTGCTAGTAAGTCCTTCCACTTTACGCCTTCAAAAAATACATGTGATCGAATTTCGATAGAACCTTGCGGGCCGCTTCCTAAGCGTTGCAATGGATCTTTTTGTAATAACTAATATAATTGTTACAAAGGAAAGTAAATAAAAATAAATAATTTAATAATAAATTCTATGATACAAGGTGAATGTGAAAATATATAAAATGAACACACACATACCACCACCACCAAACATGATTAATGTATTATACTTACAGCATGACAAATACTTTGGGCATCTCGTGTCAAAAAGATGGGACATTCCAACTCATCATTGATAATGGCTTCAAAAAGTTCACTTTCTGTATCTGCTTTAAAGGGTGCCTACCGTAATAGTAATAACAATATACAAGCCAACAGCTATTACAACCTTATTTCTATATATATAATTTCGCTATAGGAATTTGTATGTATTTCAAGCGATATTACGTACCTCTCCAACAAGCATTTCGTACAGCAAGACACCGAGGGCCCACCAGTCAACTGCCCGTGTATATCTTGTATCTTTAAGAATTTCAGGTGCCATGAATTCTGGTGTTCCACAATATGTAGTAGTAGTATCATTTTCGTTTCTTATTCCACTTTTACAAAGTCCATAATCTGCCAATTTGATATGTCCATCTGCTCCAAGTACTATATTATCCAATTTCAGATCACGATAAATGATCCCTTTACTGTGCAGATGCTCAAGTGCTAATAATACTTCTGCACAATAAAACCTTTATATATATTATAGTAACATTAACAAAACAAATCAATAATAGTAAAAGTGGTAGTTAATACAAACCTTGATCTAGGCTCTGAAAATCGAGATCCTTGAATATGTAACATAAGATCGCCACCAGGAACATACTCCATTACAAAAAATACTCTTGATGCAGTCATATATGTTGAATGTAATCCTACCAAGAACGGGTGCTTTTCACGATTGGCTCCAATAAAAACATCTTTTTCAGCTAGAATACTATATTTTGTACGTATATGCGCTACAATCAATTAGTATTCTCCCTTCTTTTCCTATAGAGATTTTCACACTTTCATTAGTTCTTATTATTACCTTTTCATATCATCATTCTCTATAATAGCTTTTTTTAGAAGAGCCTTGATTGCATACAGTTCACATGTATATTTATTCTCTGCAAGCATGACCTGAAATAGAATAAATATAAAATACTATTATTATTTTTTTCGCTATTCGATTCACGCAATCTTTCTGTTATATTGTATCTGTTTCTTTTTTTTTCTACGTAGGTAATAATTAATACCTTGCCAAAATTTCCACGTCCTAATACAGCAAGAAAATTAAAATCTTCAAGAGTCGTCCTTTGATTCACATGCATTGGAGTAGACTTTATATTTGTCAAAGAAAAAAAAAAGTTTTGATTCATGTATTTGTGTAAAGAATTTTGCATGAGATTTTTTTTTTCAAATTTCAATCATTCTGTATTATAAGGACTTGTTTTTCTTGTCTTTGAATTGAATATATAACCTTACCATACGATATGAAGAAATTTGTGAATTAGGACGTTGGTGTTCTATTGTTGATGTAGTTATTGGGCTTTGTATATCACTCCCAACAAGTGCTTTATCTCTACTCATTTCCCCATGCATCAACGCTTGTACTCCCTCAGCAAATGTTCCCTGCTGACAACCACCCATTTGTAACCGAACGAATATCTTATCCAGCTGTGAAGACCTTCGTCGATCATTTGTGGTTTTGTACTGTTTCCACATTTCATACGCTCTATCTAATGTGATGCCACAAAAATCTGGAACAAACACTTTACAACTAGAATGACATATAATCCCGCATTCTAAAAAGAAAAAAAAACATGGTTGACTTGTTTAACAGAAACAAAATAAACCCTTTATTTATTTGTTTGTTTGTTTACCTGTACACTTTTTTGCTCCACGATAACCCAATGGTAATATAAGTCCACAATGAGAACACCAATTTGTCCCAATAAGTGTGATATTTTCAAATCGATGAGGTATGTTATATTTGAATTCTTCTTCTTCATCATTCTATTACGTATTATGTATATAATAATAAAGTAAAATGTACAGAAAATTAAAAGATACATTTAATTTTCTTTATTAACATTTTGATTACAACACTATTTATACAGCTAAACTTACTTGAGCAGGAAGCTCTCCTGAAGTACACCTGGCCGCCATACGTATACAACAATCCTTGTGACAAGCCATATGACATGCTACGTACGTTATTTCGATTCAAATGCAAATAATAATTAAAATAATAATTAAAAAAAATAACATTTTGTCAAATACTAAAATAAATAGTGCACACATCGATTTAAATATTGCCTGAACAAAAACAAAATAAAAAGATATTATTTTACCCACCTGAACATTTATAGGTCATATAAACCATAAAATCTTTACATACAGCACAACGCATGACTTGGTAGAATCTTCCAGAGATGAATGTGTGCCCATTGACGTATCTAACTTGCCCTTCACGCTCCTTAAATGCGCCAGCTCGTCGAAGTTTATTTATTGGACCTGTTCTTTTAGCTTCCTTGCGTACTATAATTCAGCATAATAGTTGCCATATATCATTATCATACCAGGATGTTATTATAAAATTAGATATATATATACTTTGAACATAAAAGTATAACATATAAAACCTTTTATTACCAAAATTCAAATGTAAATGAAGTTTGCCGAATGGTTCAACGTTAAACCATTCGGTAAATCCATCTGTTGTGGAAACTATACTTGAAGAAGTATCGCTATACGAACTTTCCGTTTCACTATCGATGGTATCCATAACATTATTATTGTTATTGTTAGTGTTGTTGTTTGATTTGTTATGTTTTCTTTTTAACTGACGAAGGTCTTCAGCGATATCAATCATCCGTAGCCATAACATTCCTATGGGTAGATTCCGATCACCGGCTGCGTCGTAAATAACTATTTCAATCTCTGCCGCTTTGTTGGCATCAGTCTCAAAGGTATCCATCCAAGTATCATTACGAGACATTTTTGTTTTACATTCACGTTGACCTGTTACTTTAGCAGTAACATATGTTTGAGTGGTAGGAAAAGTATGTGATGGTGCATGTGTTAATTCACGTGCTTCCAATACTTTTAGTCGTAATTTTCCAGATGCTGGAACAAGTGTTGTGGTTCTACCCACAGAAGGTCGTAACCCTTGTTAAAGAAAACATAAAGAATTTCACTAATTTTAGAAGCGCTTTAAAGATAATATATGTAAATATATAAAGCTTTATGTATATATACTTATATTACTTACTTTCTGCGGATCCAAAATCGTCGATATTAAGGTTCCTATATTTTTGTATAGCTTTTTTTAATAGTATAATTTTTTCCTGATAATCTATTCGTTTTTTATGGGCATCTGCGTGCCATCGACGATCAGTACTAGCATTAATAGTTGTAGAAACTTTTCTTGCATCAGATTGAGCTCGTTGTAATATATGTAACTTATTTTCTAATTCGTGAAGCATTAAAGTGATACGATCACGATTGATAGGATTATTTGCTTTTAAAAGATCTATTGTTTATCTTAATTTGAGTATTTTTTTCGTCTCTTTATCATTTAATTAATTTTTAATAAAATAATAAACTCCTTACCTAGGCTGGTGCGTCTAGTATTATCGTTTCTCTTTTTTAATTCATGCGAATGACTAGTAAGTGGTGTTCCCACACTACTGACCACTCCTTCTTCTGCAGTAATCTTGTCTATGGATTGAACAGGTACTGACATTCGTTTAAATATTGATTGTCGTCTACTAGTATTACTACTACTGTTGCTGCTATCACTTATGGATGATTCTGTTTCTGTCAAACCCGCGTTATTAAGTTGTTGAAGCTCCTCATACAGATACGCCACATATTTTTCAGACTCCTTGATTTGTGTCTCACATTGCTCCTTCGCCGTCTTGTCTTTAAGTATCCGACTCATTTCAATCGCTTTATCCCGTATTTGTTCATTTTGTTCAATCTTGATTTTGATGGTTTCAATCTTGTCATTTCGATTGGTCTAAAGTTTTAAAAGTATATATATATTATATAGTATTATAAATATTGTTAAATGTAGAAATGAAATTAACATATATTATTTTTATTTTTGATTGTTGCATAATAAGTCCTGAGTATCAAATAAAACTTACTTTCATATTTTATTTTTATTTTATTACAATAAAGTTATAACCAAAAATAGAGAAGGAGGGAGAAGGAGAGAGAGAGAGAGAGAGAGAGAGAGAGAGAGAGAGAGAGAGAGAGAGAGAGAGAGAGAGAGAGAGAGAGTAGTAAAATAAATAGAATAGAGAGAGAACTAGAATAAATGAAATATTTAGACCGTTTAAAACTTATATGGAAGAAATGTAATGTTTATAACTGAAACGAGAAGGGAGGGGGCAAAAGTAATTTGTTGTCGATAATTGTTTATAATTGTTATTATTTTGGTACATTTAGGAGTGATTGGAGATATATATATATATTATTGTATATCACGGAACTTTTTTCATCCTCATTAAAGAGCGCCTATTGGCTTCAGGACAAAGTTAAGAAGCAGTTAAATTAAAAGAAAAAATATACAATTCATAAAGAAAAGGATAACGACGAGTTATTGTTATACTAACCTTCATAATATCAGCCCATAAAGCAAAGAGGCTGTCTAAGTTTTGTGTATCGTTTTTTCGTTTTTTCTTTCATAGCTGTTGTAACATATTATTTACAGGTTCTTATAAAAAAAAATGACAATACTTTTGAACTACCTGTCATTGCTTGCTTTTAATCGTGATTCTTTATGTAACCTGGTAACCAATCATCAGTTAAGCTAATCATTTTATTTGGTCTATGTAAAAAAACATTACAACCCTTCAATTATTTGTTTGTTATATAATATATTACTATGGTAATAAACATAAAATTATTATCAAGATCGAAAAGTTGTTATAGATCGAAAAAGAAACATCAATCCGACCATTTTGTACTTTTTTTGCTTGGATGCCATGCCCGCTAAATCAAATATATGAGTGTGACCACTTTTTTTAAAAAAAGTAAAGCAGGTTGTAAATTGAGGCCTCTTGTTGTTTTCGGTGCCTTCTTTTTTTATTTTATCCCGCCACATATACATATCCTTTCTAGCCATGTCAACACCATTCCGTCAAGGCCTTAGTAAGTTTTCTTACGTTCTTTAATATTGTCCTTGTTAATTTTTTTAAATGAAATAAGAAAAGGAAAACTTTCTTTTCCTTTGATAATATATGAACGGAAACCACTTAGGACTAAAACTCTTTATTATTATTATTATTGTTGTTGTTTGTTCGATAAATAGACAAGGTCTACCTTCCCAACATTGTTTTTAAAATGGTTCGATCGCCTAACCTTCAACCCAATCAAGTAGCTTTCCGAGTTCCACCAAGCTGTAATAAATTCGATATTCATTCTTATCTTACAAATATTTATGGTGTTAATGTACAAGAAGTACGAACCATGAATTATCCAACAGTTCACAAAAAGTCGCGTACTGGCAAAGTAGAAGTTTCTCAAGCAGCATATAAAAAGGCAATCGTTACTATTGACGAACAATTTAATTGGCCAGCAACACCAGAATGGTGTGAATTGGATCGAGAACAACATAAGTTGGGATCAAAGAACGCAGGACGTAAAATGAAGGGTTGGCGAATCCGTGGACCAGAACAAGAACGAACACGAATGAAGGAAATTAGTGATGAATTACATGCTCGTATGGAAGCCGAGCAAGGTCAAAAGAAATAATGAAAAGTTAATTTCGTTTTTTTTGTACAGTTTAAATAATAATACATATCATATATAAAAAGTTTCTTCAATAGATTGATTTTTTTCACATTAATATAATATATATGGTAAATAATTCATGTTCTTTTTGGCACTGATACTTAAGTAGGATGGAATTATTTTTGAGAAGGATTGGACTATGTGGAGTATTTAAAAAGAGAGGAAGATGAAAATGTAAATGTACAGCTTCAGCTTATATGTCTGGACACATATACTATTGTAGTGGAGAATGATTTTTGTTGGTTACTGGATATGCTGGTACATAAATGACTCTTTTGATTTGTTATATTAATATCGAAAGAGCATATCTTTACTGCTCTTATAAATATGTTTGTGTTTGGACATAATTTGATCTTATGCATAAATGTTACTCACTAACAAAAGAAGGTTCACGATGGGATGTTAATTTAGTAAGATAGTAGTAATAGATATACGAATCTTAAGTTAATTAAATAAGATAAACAAAAGTAGCGTCAACTTCCAGTATAAGATTATATTGAATGAGCCAGATACAGTATAAAAAATATTAGTGACTTTATCTATTAATCAAAGACATACATAAGGTGGCGAATTCCATGTGTTTGACCGATTCATTTAATAATGACAAATATTAATACATTATATATATTATATGGATATGAGAATTCCTGATAATGATTAATATCTATTACACTCTCTTCCCCTATTAAAAATGCTAGACTATAAAGAAACAAGTTTCTAAAATACGAAATAAATCTTTTCTTCATTCATTGTAAGTATACTACATACTGTGCTACGGTAGATATTGCAACAAGAAGCGAAGATTTATGCAAAACTACTCTACATAACCAAAGGAAGGATTTACATACAAAACTAAAAGCCAAAACAGGTATTCTACAAAAGCTCTTCTCCACGACTTTTTCCCCACCCCCCAAGAGGGCTCTTCATTTTCTAATTTCTTTTTGCTCCGTCTCAATTAATATATCTTCACAGACGCTGGATTATGGGAGACATTGAATAAAAACCAAATTTTCAACGTATTTTATCAAAGGAGTTAATAAATTCGCATTTGTTAATAGTGAACCAAGTTGAATGACATTTATATACATTGTACGTCATCAAATAGAATACATAGTTATTGATAGAACTACAGACTACCATTATATTGGGTTTAAAAATTACCCCACAGATAGGTAAACTTTTTAACCTTTCGTAATTTTCTATTATATGTATAATACAGAAAATATAATATCAGTCATGTTTATGGAAGGTGGTGTGTGAATGTTGAGATGTGTATATAAGACCAGCTGACTCGACTCGTTGAGTCATCCTAGTTCAAAAGTATAAAAATGTTCAGTTGACTATTCATTATAAGACGCCACCACCACTTACCAAATGCTTAACATTAACATTAAAAAGGGGTTACTTTTTTTTTTGTGATACAACCAATAAATAAGATTCCGGCTGTGTTTTATTCTTTTCCTGTTGATAGCATGCATGAGATGCAATAAAACATTGGTATGTATTTTTACCAGCTAACATTTTTTTTTTACTTCTATACTCTCTTCTGTTATACCAACTAATCAATTACAAGTACTATTCTGTACTACCTTCTACGCTACCGATCAGTTGAATACATATACTTTACTTTTCTCAAAAAAAAAAGAGGTTAAATACAATATATATTAGTGGAAACAGTTTGCCCTGAAACAAACAAAAAAAACTTCTAAGCCTCTCACACGTTTATTTTATAATGCGAGTGCTGAGTGATAAAATTTAACCAGTTGATTGTTTTTTTCTTCCCTTATGTTCCGCGTTTACATATAATTTTCAGAAACAAATTACCCATGGCAACCTAAAAAAAAAAGTTGAAATTTCCGTTTCAAACCCCATAACAACATTAAATCATTATATAAGATAAAAAAAATAAAGTAAAAGGAAAAAGAAACGATACTTGTGTTGGACCGTTGTATTTATTTATATATAAAAATATAAGAAGATGCGCAGCAATTGTAAAATAAAAGAGCCGTTCACGTTCTTTCCTAAAGAGTGTAAACTGTAATGTGTGGCGAAGCGGGGATACCCAATAGGTATTCTACAAATGGATTTGTGGGTGGTACAGTATATAAGATTTATAATATTCACTGCACACTCACACGGAAAGCAACAGAAAATTACACATCTTTTTTTTTTTTTTTTTTTTATCAAAGATTGCCCCATTTTTCCACTTTTTTCCCTTCTCTTTCGCACATTTTTTTTTTAAAGAAACTCTTTCACTCCCCCCCCCCTTTTTTTTTTGCTCCAAAGCAACCAACTTTTACCTTCCTCCACTTTTTATATCTTTTGTCCCAAAAAAAAGTTTTTATTTCTTTTTTTTAAATAACAAAAGGCAAAAGGAAGGTTACAAAGAAAAAAAAAAGAAGAAAAAAAGAGAAAACTTACAAGGCTTTAAACCCCTTTTCTCTTTCTCTGTCCAATTGGTACAAGAAAACACGAGTGATAAGCTTTAGTTTTCAATCGCTTGTGTTTTATATACTTAAGCAATCAAGTCTTCAAGCCACACTTTAAACGCAACCATTCCTCCACAAAGAACTATTCTTTCTTCTTCTAATATTCATCATGACTACTCAATTTGCTTATCAAGAAAAAACCACTTACTCGATCCACGAAAACCGTTGGTTGGGGAACAACAAGAGCAGCAGTATTCTGACTGCCAAACGGCATCACAACGGGCTTCTGCCCAATACGAAGAAGCCGTGTTTTATCCTTGCCTACCGGGAACTACCTCCATAAGTGATCATCATTCATCACCTTCTCAGCAAGAACAACATCAATTAATTCAAGATTCAACTACCAACTCAACAACTAACACTAATTATCTGGACGCCTCTTTTCCATCTACTCAAAGAATGTCGCTGCCACCTCTTGTCGGCAAGGATCTGTCTTCTCGTCGACATCAACAGCAGCGATTCCAACCTTATCCTCAATATCATCCTAAACAACGAAATTATCAACAACAAAGCCCAAAGTCTACCTCTTCCTCTTTCTCCTCTTCCTCTCCATCTTCTTTCCGACAAGATGACTATTATAGTCAACAACAACAACAACAACAAAAACAACAAGAAATCAAAAACAAACCTGCAACTACTAGTAAAGTAAAAGAACCAGACAAGTATCTTGACTTATTTCATGATATACCCGAACAACCTTCGGTATGGTATAATATAACAAGTACAACAAGTTTCCAGGAAACTCTCTGTGATGACGACACTATTTTTTCAGAATTTGCTCAGTTAACTGCTGATAATAATACTACTTCTCCTTCTATGTCATGTTTCGATGAATCCTTCTCTCTAGATGATTCTTGTAATGATGACGATTTTGTATTGTTTTCATAATCTCTTTTTTTTAATCTTTTTTATTCTTATATATCTATTTCCTTTTATTCTTTTCCTTTTTCTGCGTCTTTTTATTATATATAGTATAATATAGTTCCTTTTCTCTCTCGCTCTATTTTTTTTTCTTGTTCCTGTTTATTGTTCTTATTTTATTTTATTTTTGAAAATCTCATATTAAAAAAACGCACACATACAAATACATTACATACGTATATAAAAAATCAGTTACATAACAAGTGATTTTATATTATCTACTTTATCTAATAATGCTTGAGCTTGTCGTACACCTTCTTTACGTTGATGTCTTGCTTTTTCATCAACTCCAGTAAGAATACCATCAAAATCAAACAAGATATTCATTAACTGTTCATTTAAATAAACTCCATAATCTTGTAATTTCTTTTGTTCCTTTGACTTTACTTGTTGTAGTCCTCCTGCTCTTTGACTCAAAAACTCTTTTACTCGTTTTTCATATGATTCAATATCGGGTACAATTTTTTGATTTAGTTTTTCAGTTACGATTGATATTTGTTCTAATAATTGTCCTTCTACTGTTTTAGAAGCAACATTATCCATTGCCTAAAAAAAACCATTTTTTAATATTAGTTCATATTTCCCATTTCTGTTTTATATATTACATACACCTTCCCCTTTCCCCTCTCCTTTTTACTTGATATAAATAAAAATCTACCTTTGCAGGTGTAGCCATAAGTATCACTTTAGATCCATCCCGTATACCATAAGAGCTTAACCGTTCTTCATTATTTTTCATAACAGCTATTTTATATAAAATATATTATTGAGAATGTGAAAGATTGAGACATAAAAAAAAAACGTGTTTTTTTTTTCTAACATAAAAATAAAGAAGAATAGATAATATTAAAAACTAACCTCCATAAGCCAACAGCTTAATTCTTTCAGGATCGACATGTGTTATTTGATGACATTTTTGTTTTAAGTCATGTACAGTAGCATTTTCGAATTCTTCTGGTTTAAATTCAATATGAAATTGTTTTCCAGTCCATTTTACTTCAATATAAGGCATGGTTTAACTACTTTATAATAAGTATTTGTTTTATATAAATATGAAAGAAACAACTAAAAATAATTTATATTTATATTTGTTGCGGTTTTTTTTTTTTTTACCTTTGTTTTCTATTTATATAAAAGTTGTTACAACAAAAAAAGGTTGACAACGAGAAAACTCTTGTCTCGCAGCAACATTTTTTTATTTATTTATTTTATGCGTGTTGGAGCTTGAAAAAAAAAAAAGAGGGTTTAATTCTTCTTTCCCCTCTTCTACCAACATTATAATGTCAAAAGTTTTCAAAAGACGTCGATCAAGGTCCACTGATCCACGTGAATGGATTAAGAAAGCTGCACCTTTTACATTGTTTAACGTTGAAGACGATAATAATAACAGTCAAAAAGTAACGAAATATACACCAAAACTAATCAAATTGAACAAATACAACAAATCACGTCTCAATAACGAAACTACTACTACCTCTACGAATACTACTGTTGCGAGTCCATTGACATATGACTTATTTGGTTCTTCATTAAAAAAACAACCAAATCAGCAAATCCCGAAAGTGAAACAATTTCGACGACGACGTAAAGTTGACATTATAATAAATCCAAACAGTGATTTTGAAGAACAAGTACGAATTCCTTATGGAATGTCAAAACACTTAAAAAAACACCAGGTATATATATATATATATGTTTTTTGGAATGATAAGAACCTTTCAGTGTATATATATTTTATTCAATACTTTTATTGTTCTTTTTTAATATAAAGATTGAAGGTGTACGATTCATGTGGAAACATATTGTAGATCGTAAACAAGGTTGTGTTATTGCTCATTCGATGGGGTTAGGCAAATCAATACAAACAGTTACGTTTATTACTACTTTATTGGATACGATGGCAAAAAATGCTCTACTTGGAGCTACTTTGGATAGATTTAAAGTAAGTCCTATAAATATATATATACATGAGCATCCCCACATTCTGTTGTTAGTATTTATTATTATCATTATTATTATTTTTATAGTCTAAAAGAATATTACTTCTTGCTCCATTGACAACATTAAGTAACTGGGTTTCAGAATTTGATAAATGGAGACCTCCTGAATGTCATGATACAGGTGGAAACATTTACAATTATGCTGGTAAATATTTCCATAATAATTTTAGTAATAATAAAATAGTACTCATTCAGACCACTATTTTATAATAGCAACTACTGATGCATCTGCATCACGACGATTGGGATATTTACGACATTGGTACAATGATGGAGGTATTTTACTTATGAGTTATGAACAATTTCGTAGTTCTGTACTCAAAGAAGGGAATGATCCATTATTACGTACCATGTTAGTAGATCCTGGTCCTTCACTTCTTATAGCTGATGAAGCCCATCGGATCAAAAACAGTCAATCACAATTGACACTTGCTATACAACAAATACGAACACGTGCACGTATTTGTTTAACAGGATCACCTATACAAAATAATTTAAGTGAATTTTATTGTGTAGTTGATTTTGCTTGTCCTGGTTATTTACCAAATGAACAAGAATTTAAATACATGTATACCCGACCTATTCAAAATGTGTTTACTGATTCTTCTTCATCTGATATTTATTTGGCAAAAAAGCAACTGTTTAAATTACAATTATTAACTTCTGATATTATGTTACGGTAAATTGATATAAAATGGGAGATATATATATATATATAGAGAGAGAGAGAGATGTTATTTTTAAAATAATCCATGGTAATTAATTTTTATATGTATAGATGTGATGCAACAGTATTAACAAAGGACCTTCCTAAAAAGACTGAATATTATGTAGCATGCAAATTAACGCAGTTACAATATAAAGGATATGTAGCATTATTGGAACTTTTAAAAAGTTATGAAAATCCCATGATCAATCTATGTGTATTAAGAGCCATGTGTAACCATCCTTCAATATTTTATCAGGTAAAGTAATAGTAATAGTAATAGTAATAGTAATAGTAATAGTAATAGTAATAATTATAATCAATTGTGTAAATTATTAATAATAATAATTTACTTCTTTTTTTTTTTATACAAGATGACATTGGATCGCCAAACAACAAAAGAAAAACATAAAACTATTGGTCGACAAGAAGATTCAGATACCTTGTTTGATGAGGAACTGATGGAAATAGATCCAGCCATTATAAAAAATACTGAATTTTTACATTTGGCACAGAAACTATTTGAATCCCATGAAGCAGGTAATATAGATATTTTTTTATGCAAATACGATAGCAACAACGAATAATCTTTAAGGTCTTAAAGAGTACTTGCCATTTTAATATACAATAATTATAGAAGATGTAACAAGTGTCGAATATTCATCCAAAATGGCAGTTATTGTCGCTATTGCTACTGAATGTCGTAATATGGATGATAAACTTATTATTGTTTCACATAGTATCTTATGTCTTGGTAATATGAACAATCTTTCTATATATATATATATATATATATATATATATATATATATATTGATAATATAAGGTATATAGAGAAGAAGAAGAAAACTAAGTCAGACTAATCTCTTTAATTTTTTCTTTAGATTATCTGGAAGCATTATTTGAAAAATTACAATTTAATACAGTCAGAATTGATGGTAGTACATTCTCTTCGGTAAGAAACTATTCTTTATATAATTATTATAATAATATAATCAAGATTCTAATAATTAATTATTTTAGGAACGACAACCTATTATTGAAAGATTTGGCAATGATGATACCCAAGATATTATGTTACTTTCTTCCCGAGCTGGTTCTTTGGGTGTTAATATTATAAGTGCAAATCGTATGATTCTTTGTGATTCTGATTGGAATCCTCAACATGATGAACAAAGTGTTGGTAGAGTATATCGATATGGGCAAGTTAAAGATGTTTTTATTTATCGACTTTATACTTATACGACAATGGAACATAAATTATTATTTCAAAGTATACATAAACGTGGATTGGCAAGGTAAATATATATAGATATAATTATGAACTGAGTAATAGAACTTATATGAATATATATAGTCGTGTAGTAGATAATGAAAAATTATTACCTCAAGATAAACGTGAAATGAAAAAATATTATGCAATACCAGAAGAACCAAAAACAGAAAATGACAAAGATAATAGTAAATTATTATCCAATATTCCATTAGAAGAACGAGATCTTTTATTACGAAATATCATACAACAAAAAGAACAATATGTAAATATTGAGAGTATTGTAATAAAAGATGCATTGGATCATGGAGATAGAATGTTACAACCATCTGAAATGGAATTGGAAACGAATGATATTGAAAAGGCTAAACGAGAAGTTAAAGGGTATCTGAAAACGTATTATATAAATAAACAAAAATAATATCAAAATATAAGATATATCAAATTGAATGAATATAAATAAACAAGCATTTAAATAATCATTTCCCCTCCTGCCCTCATTTTTTTCTTTTTTTTTTTTGAGCGTTTTATAACGAATTTTGAAAAGTCCCTTTAGGATTTTCCAAAGTCAGGTCTCTGTGAACAGAGAAAAGAACCATATGTTAGAGAGAAAAAATGAAATGTAACAGTAAGGGAAGACTAGTTAAGAGTGGAAGATAGTGCTGGATGATAAAGATCGTAGTGAATAAAGAAAAATGGATGATAAATAAAGAGCTTGGATGGTTGGTTTTTTTTAACCGAAAATAGATAAGAAGATATAAGTTACAGAGAGAATGATGGTGGTGGATCTATTGTATCAGTAGGCAAAGGATGCGAGCTATGTTCCATCCAAAGTACAAAATCGTTGAGTGGTTTTTTGTTGACAATTGGATCAGGTTCAAATTTGTCTTTACCATGACAAAGTGCATCAATATTATTAAACATGAGTTGAGTTAGCTGGTTTCTTTATTTGATCCAACAGCTTCATTTATTAGAGTTGTGAGGTCGGATTTTTTGGCAGAGCTTTCAATTTAAATAATACTGAATTAAGAACTACATAAGGAACATCGAGTCGCCTGTGAGCATTGAGGCAATATATGTCATATTATTGGTGTGAGAGTTGATTTTGGTACATGTTACATCTTGTCAGCCAATTATGTTACTTACTGTAAATATATTTCCTTCTAAACAAATAGCATAATGATAAATAAGCTTTTGTCACCATTTTCCATCTAAAAGATTTCAATTTAAATATGTTCTATGATTGAAATGCTTATTTTTCTCGAATTCACTGTATTTTCAGACTTTTTTTTTGGTACATTATAATGTTCAGTGGATGGAAGAAAAAAAAAGTTCTTGAGATAAGAAAGATACGTATGGCGAGAATCAAAGGTACGTATACGTACGAGAAGAAAGGGTGTTTTTTCAGCCGATATGGAGACGAAGATAATGGTGATATACTATAAAATGAATTTAATTAGAAAGAGTTTTGTGGAATTAATTTGAGAGGTAGAAGGTGGTAAGAGAGGTAGTCAATCCACGTTAAAAACCAATTGTTGTTCTGAATCATTTTTGTGCACATATATTATGGTCGTCTGTTTGTCATGTTCTTTATGGATAAAAGCAGTATATTATAGACGGTCTACTGTATCAGGAATACGGACAAACCTATTGGATTTACCTTCGCTGGCTGAACATTAATTATGCCATGTCATATATTCCATCCACGATTGTTTCCAAATAAACTGTTCTTGAAAAAAAACACATAGTATAGAACTCGCGAAGATAATGATATGAAAATGTCTATTTTTACACCCATAAAATCTGATCCCATTGTTAAAATATTATTATACTTATGTAACAGTACTATTTCATTGATAAATTATTTGTATTGACACATCAGTGACATAAATGGTAAGCGTTAACAGCATGGCTTAAAACCAAGCATTGAACATTTTGTATACGTAGTTATTACATAGTGTCAGACTCTAATCTTTTTGGTCCAGAACAGTTGTGTTTATCTGGCGATCCAATAAGATACTCTTTTGTCTCATGATCAAGTCGTTACTGATAGCATTGTCTATCATCTAAATTTGTTATGAACTCATTTTGACACACAATTTCTTTTCTCTTTCTTTTTGAATAAACACCTTTCCCATCGCTCTTATTGGTATAAAGCTTAAGCATATTCATTATTTTATCTTCTATTATCATTCCTCACCTTAAATATCTACCACTTTAATCTTGTTTTGTATTTGTTACACATGTCAATTTGAAAAATTGCGTGCCAATTATGGAAAAGTAATATTCGAATGCCGTGATGATTTATGACTGGATAATTCTGATGTGACAAAAGCATGACTTGAATCGACGTATGTCCTTGTACCTGGAAGAGAAAATTTCTGGAAGATTCTTAAAATATGGAAGCGTGATGGGTTGGAACCTTACCATTAATACCGTGTGAACAACGACAGCCACTAGAAGACAAAGCGAACTCGACTACGTACTGTCACAAAGCTACTCGATAGTAGTATTCATATAAATAATAATAGTAATAATGGCGATCAAAGAAAACTCAACAAAATGAAAATAGTAACTTAATCAACATCTATCAAACTAAAAGGTCTTTTGTTGCTTCTTGTCAAATTTGCTTACTTATACAGTATATAACTTGCGTGTACATTACTTTTCAACGAGAAAACATGGTTAGGTAATCAATCCTTCAGGTACTACGATAGTTGCAATATTGCAGCACGTTTATTTATATCTTGGTTCTAAAACAAAGCAGCTCGACATAAAGAATGTAAATCCAATTATAAGTAAGCTATACTTTGGTGTATATATATGATTCTGACTTATATATGTATAATCGTGGCAAATTAGATACTAACCATTTATTCAACAGCCAATTAAAGAGTTGAAAAACATCTACCTGGACCAGCACCTTTACTTTCTCCACAAACAGAAGCAACATTAACAAGTTCTGATGAATCAGTGGTACATCAAAGCATCAGAACAAATTTGAAGCGCGAAGACATAACTTCATATTACATTCAATGTATCTGTTACAAATCAAGAGCCGATATTGAAAAACGTTACCCAAAGGTCTTTAGATATGATATAAAGGAGTATTTAACGCAGTACTTTAGGCGGTTGGTTCAGTGATCGAATGGACTACTATAAGGATTATGATCAATCGGAGTACATAAACAAGAAGGTCAACGATTGATCGAAGAAGTAAGAAATTACCTTCGTGCTAGCGATTGGAACGATATATTTGGGGAATATCAAAACGAACAAGCTGACCACATCAGCAGTGGTAGTAGTAGTCCCGACGAATTATCAAAGAAAATATGATGAAGCATCCACGGCTAAAAAGAAAATAAGCACACGAAAGATACAGGCTATGGTGGAAATTATCAAGCGTTTGTTGGATAAAGAGATGCATAACGCCGATGGAAAAACAATCATGGTGCACCATTTAAAAAACAGACCTAGAGCAAGAAGGTGAAGGTGCCGGTCGGGTATACAATGCATTTAGACCGTATTACTTTTCCCAAGCGAATGAAGAAAAAGAAGACGATAACAACAGCAACAACGATGACGATGACGATGACGACGACGACGACGACGACGACGACGACGACGACGACGACGGGGATGACGAAGATAAAACGGGAATATTAACAGTTCACTAATGTGCATCACTTGCTTTTATTACTAATGTACGTAACAGCCCCTTTGTTTGGTCCCCAACAAAAGCAATGGGTTGTATATCCGTGTAGTGATGAAGAAGATCATGCCATTCATATCTCGACTGACGTATTGTACACTCTTTTTTCCAAGAAATTCAGTATACAGATGGGTCATCCAATAGGTTACGATTGCAAGTTCAAGTCTTCCATATTTGGTGCCTTATTTAACATCCACAAAACCACACAAGCAATACGACAAAAGAAATCGGATCTCTTCTCTCATTTCCCTTATCGAATCATCTTTGTGAATCGACGTATGTTATGCGTATCGCGTACGAAGTATGTGACCACATGATTTGTTAAAAAGAAGAGCAAGACAAATATACGGATGATCACGATGGTAACGCTGGTGATATATATGATAGTGAGAATAAAATGATGGTGGATTCATCAAGTCAAAATAATACTTAATGTCTGCAACCACAATCACAACAACAAACGAGCCAACGTAATGTTTTAAAACAAAAAAAAAAAAAAAAAAGAAAAGCAAAAAGCGGTGTTACGACGAGAATCGAAGTTCCTCAAGAAAAAAACGGGCAACACAAAATAGTAATGACACACAACTCGAGAAGCAAATTGACAACTTGGACACTAAGATCGACAAAATATAGCAACTTGTTGATACATGATAATTTTTTAGACTAAAATACAAGAAGTAATTCTAATATCATTATTAACAGCACCAAAATTACAAGTAAACGGTAGTAATCCTGGTCATGTTGTGGCGGCTACGTACTGCAGTGTCGACAGATGTTTCAAATATATTTCAAGCAATCAAGAAGTTTACCAATGGGCTGTCAACTCCAACGACAACAGCACTAATCAAATCATCGCTATCACCATCACAACAAGAACAGAATACAGATAACAAGTTTACATTTTTACCTAAACAAAAGACATGCACTGCAAAAACAAAGAATTGTGTTACATTTGCCAGTAAGCGCAGAAAACGATGAGGGATATTTAAAGATAACAGTGATATTGACATCGCTAAAGGCGCAAAGAAGTACGCATTCGCGTGGATATCGTCACCGCTATTACCACCAAAAGTTAGCCAACAGCTGGTGTTCTCATCAGGGGGTACACACTCTGCCTTGCTTGGTGTGCTGGTAACAATCTCAAGAAACATCAAAAAGGTGCATGCAAGAAATTGAAACAAGAGCTAGATGGTCCTAAAACGATGATTTATTTATAGCAGATGAATACAAGACAAGTAAAAACCTGTCCTTTCTGTCATTGTAGGTTGACACTACAGAAGTATCGTAAAGATTAGATTGAAGGTTGTGAATGGTGCTTTTAGATGCATAAATATTGATTGCCCAAGTAAAGGAAGGAATACATTCAATAGAGATACTATAATAGGATTAAATATTGGTGTGAATGGGGATAATAAACTGATCCCCTCTCCCGCTTCCCGTTTCCCGCCGGTTTTATGTAACACCAGTCTCCGCGTTAGGACGTTTGTATTTTTTGATTCGGTTACTGCTTGGTTTCACTAATTTTTTTTTATCAGATGAAACAAAACCATATTTTTTTTTTGAAAGTCTGTATTGTGTAATTCAAATAATTATTAAAAAGGTAGAACAATCTTGTAACCTAGATAGAATAATATTAGGTTTGAAAAGGAAACAAAGTGTAATGTTGGGGGAGGGGGAAGGGGTTGGGGGTGGATTGAAAAGATAAAACAAATTGAATGCAAAGATGATTATTGTTATTGTTATTGTCGTTGTAAATATAAAATGTATTTGTTATTGTTATTTAAAATTGAATTGTTTTGTAAATTAGTTTTGATAGAGTTTTTATTATTATTATTATTATTCTCAAAAGAAAAAAAAAGAATCGACTTTTTTTTCTTTAATAAAAATATTTGTCAACGAGTCCATGGCGGCCTATAGAATATAAAACATTGGTCATTTTAGTAAATGTTTAATATATAAATAGAGTAAAAGAAAGGTAAAATTTTTTTTTATTACATTTGTTGTTCATCACTTCTTCGTCGCCATTGATAGTTTGGTTGCCATGAAGGTTGTTGTTGTTGTTGTTGTTGTTGTTGTTGTTGTCTTGGCGTATCCATGGGAATAGCAACAGGTTGTTGATGAGATTGTTCATGTTGCATTCGTAACATTGGCATAGCTTGTTCATGGGAAACGGGTGATCCATGTTGACGTTGTGTAATATATGTGGGACGTGGGCCTGTGTCCGGAATATCATATGCAGCTCGATTTGGAATATCCGCTCGAGTTTCGTCCGACGACGTTGCTCTTTCACGCGGGAAATGAGAAGGTATATTAGGTATTTGTTCACTTGTTGGGGTAGTTGGAGTATGTGGATGATGTGGATGATGCTGGTGTGAATGTTGTTGTTGCTGTTGTTGTAGTGGATGATGTGATTGATGATGACGTGACTGATGATGATGATGATGGTGGTGGTGATGATGATGTGGTTGTTGATGTGAATGATGTATTGAAGGAGTTGTATTTGTTGTAGTCGTATTAGCAGTAATAGTATTAGAAGAAGGAGAAGACGAATTAGGGTATACATAAACATTGTTCATTGAAGCAGCAGCAACTGCTGCAGCTGCAGCTACAGCAGCATTCGCAGTAGTAGCAGTTGTACGTAAAAATGGACTTGTATTGTTTTCACTTAAAACACCACCCGTGGTTGTCGTAGTTGTAGTTTCTGATGATTGATCTGTTATAGTTGTTTGATCTGGTAATGGAGAAGCATCATCCTCATCATCATCACCATTTCGTGTTCTTTTACCACTCTTAGTTTCTGGTTCAGAAAATGGAGTGTCAACATCATCAGAATCTTTTCGCCGACTTAACCTCCTTCGCTGACGGCGAAGTTCTTTCCGTATTCGAATTTTTAGCCCCTGATCTGCAAATGCTCGTGACAAAAAAGTGGATTCTTCCATGCCAGGAAACCTATTGAATATATCCACATCCTAATAATTAATAACCTTTTATATTTATCTCCAAATCCATTCATAAAATTCATCTTACTTTTTAGCTGAATAAACAATAAAAACATCAGATATAATTGATCTACAATGAAATACATCTTTACTACAAATTTATTACAAAAAAGGTTAATAACTTTGTAATAATAATAACAAAAAAAAAACGCGTGTTATAACATACCCAATAATCTCAAACAGGCTTAGTTTAAGACGATAATTTCCTTCAACGCGTACTGACAGATCAGGAAATACAAAGAATCCAGCATCTGAATTATCAATATCTTTTAAATGATACAAAGATGAAACAACTGATCCAGTAGTACTTCTTGTCTTGCCGTCCCGCAGCAGATGTAATTCTTCATCCAAATCTGCAGCCATTAAAGAAGCATACATAAAATAATAGGGATTTTGTAGATATGAACTATATATATATATATATTTGGTTGGGTTAAAAAAAACCCTCTTCCCTTTTTACTGTCAAAAAGTGACATAAATAACTTCCCACACTCCCTCCTTTTTATTACCTTCGATCAGCTGTTGATAGATTGGGATCATTTACTTTAAGTTGAACAATGGCTAATAGATTTATAAGTATTGAAATTAATAAATGGCTGTCAAATTATAATATTAAAGAATTGTTTTTTTTTTTTTTGAAAATAATAAAAATAAAAACTAAATAGAAATACTTACGTGGAGGATCTATTGGTCTTCGGTCAGCTATAATATTATTATAATCGAGTTATTCACCATTAAAAAAAAAAGAGGTTAGTAAAGATATTTTTTTTTTGAAAGGAAAGAGAATGAGAATAAAGTACCTTTTTCACCAACACCACACATGCGTGATTGTTTTGGTTGTTGACGTAATTTTAGTTGATATTCACTAATATTAAAAAAAAAGAAAAAAGGTCGCGCCACGGTCGAAATATATGTTTTCAATATGAGTTTATTAAATGTAATTGCGCGTTACTATAATAATATAGAAAATAAATTACATTTTTTGTCTGTGTTGTCGAGATTGCTTGACCGTTGCAAAATGATAAGAAACTTGGTCTTCCATTGGTTGAGATGCATGCAAAATAATGTTGAATGTATTAATAGGTTAGAAAAAAAAAAGAGATATAAGAAGTAGTTTTTTTTTTTGTTACTAAAAATCGAAAAGTTTAAAAACGAAGGAGTGTGTGTTATATGTGTGAGAAAGAGAGGGGGGAGAGAGAGAGAGGAGAGGGGTAACAAATAAATAAAAAGAGTTTATTATAAGATGTATATATCGGGCAAGTAGCTCTGTGGCGTTTAAAAATGGCTGGATATCAAAAAAAAAAAAAAAAAAAATAGAATAGAATAGAGACGATCCATGTAACCAGTCAACAGATTCATAACAACAAGATATATTATTTAATTAATATATTATATATTATATATTATATATTATATATTATATATATTATTTATAGTATATAAACTTAATAGGGTATACATTCTAATATAAAACTATACTTGTCTATTAATTATATTTGTTGTAAAGAAATGTTTGACAAAAAAAAAAAAAGATTTATTCTCACGATCAACAAATGATAAAATAAAACTGGAACATTTTTTTTAAATAATAAGTTTATAGGACTACTTTTACATTATATTTTTGTTTGATATATCCTTAATTGTTTATCTTCACCACCACTAATAATAAATTGTTCATTCCAGTCTACTGAGAATATTTTTTGTTTGTTTACAGAATCTGAATTTACTGTATATAAAGGTCCTTTACTTCGAATATCCCAAACACGTACAGTGGAATCATATGAACCTGAACATAAAAGATATTCAGAAGTTTTTGACCATGATACAGAAGAGATCCATGCAGAATGACCACGCAATGCTTGTTTTACATTTGTACCTTCTATATTTGTATATAAATAAATTATTATTTGTCAGTCCATATACATAGGATACTTTTAAATAGTAAAATATATATACCTTCTGAACGAGGATCCCATAATCTTAGAATATTATCAGTATGACCAGTTGCAATAAGTTTTGAACGAGAAGAATAATCAACATCCAATACTACTTTTTCACAATTCTAAAATAATATAACATTAATATCCTTTGTCAAAATTTAATTTAATTTAATATAAAAAAAACCTTATTTTTACCTTTGTAACCAAGTTAACTTGTTGTTCTACATTCCATGATCGAATAGAATGATCCCAACCACCTGTATATACAATACTTGAATCGTTACCATCAAATGAAATAGCATTTACTGCACCAACATGTCCTTCTAAGGTAGATAAGTTGGTCTAATAATAGTAACAATAATAAACATATTACATGCAGTGGAGTAAGTAAATAAAAGAACGAGATTTCCGTTTAGTCCCATCTTGAAAAAAACACCTTTATGATTTCTAATAATAACTAATTTATAAATCCCGGTAATATTTTTTACCTTAATTTTTCTATCACTCTTTTTTTCAGTCTTTCTTCGTTTTGATTTTCCAGCAATAGATGTTGTTGTTTCTTGTTCTTCATCTTCTTCTGGTTCATTAGTTGACCAAATTTTAATTGTACTATCTGCTGAAGCACTTGCAATCTATATTTATATTATATAATTTAATAACTTGGCACGAATGAAAGGGGGAAGGGGGTTAATATATTATATTAATCTTACAAGTTCTTTTTTATTATCAACAGCAATAGATTCGATAGGACCTTTATGTCCTTTACATTCAAATAATTCACGTTGTTCTCCATTTTCCAAAGAATACTAATAATTCGTATATATATATATAAGATAAGCATTATTAATACAATAATTATTATCCAATTCTTTGAGGGGGGGGAGTTGGTTGTTCTTTTACTACAACCTAATATATACTTACAGACCATGCCAATAAAGAATGATCCAAAGAACCCGAAAATACAACTGCTTCAGAATCTATTATAATATTATATCAAAGATTACAATTAATTTTTCGAACCTTGATGTAGAATAAATATTATCTTACCATTAGATGATCCAAAAGCAACAGATTTAACAGAATCACTATGACCACTGAATGTAGCAACACATTCACCTGATTTATTCCATAATCGTACCATATTATCATATGAACCTGTCAAAAACAATCTATAAAATATATTTTAATATTATTTCCTTGTATATACACTATCTTTCTCTTCCTTTCTTACCCATTTTGTTCCTTTACTGAACTAATCCAATCATCATGTTGATAAGCACTAAGTGATGTAGGTGGAAGCATAGATTCAACATATTCAATAGTAAGTGTATTTTCCTAAAAAGGGAAATAATTATATATACAGTGAATAAAAAATATATATCAGAAACTTAATTATTATTCTAACTTACAGTAGATAATCGTTGTTCAATGAGGTATTCAGCAAGACTTGTTCTCAAGATCTTTCCTTCGAGAAAAAAATCAAATGGAATTGGCTTTTCTATATATCGTAGTTTTTTTTTTAATAAAAATATAAAAGATCAATCAGTTAAATAGATAGATCGCGAATCGGTAATGTTATACATATTGAAAGCATCATAAAGAAGTAAAAAAAAAAGCTTTTTTTTTATTACCATGACTGAGAAGGTTGTTTACAATTTCAGATAAACCAAAACGTTTAAATGAAGTAGGTACTCGAATAGGTGCTTCTGGAACAGCATATTTTTCTTGACGACTAACCAATCGTACTTGAATTTGTTCTTGATCCACCTCCATTATTGTTATATTAGATAAAAAAAAAGGAAACGCGAGTTGAAACGACAGCAATTAAATTTGACAACTCTTTCTTTTGTGGGTATTAAAAAATTGGTGGCTGATTATAGCCAATTAAAATTCATAATATAATTTTATGCAAGAAAATGGGGGGGGGGAAGCTTATATATAACATTTCTTGACCTTGTATATCTATAAACTGAAATCTTCTCTTTATATATATAAAGTCACTAGGACTACCAATAATACTAATAACAAAGGCAAAGAGAATGAAATATATAATAGCCCTAAAACACTTGACAAATGTCATTATTCATTATTCAACTTGGCATTACTTTGAATAAAAACAAGGTCAGCTGTTTATTGACTTTTTATATATCAGGTTATCGTGCGAGTGTGCTGAATGAAGAAAGAATCATAATTATATTATTCGATATAGTCTAAAAAATTTATCTAGTTGTTTTATATCTGATATCTGATATTTCATTAAAAAAAAGGAAAAGCAAATAGTAGCGATTCGTGACAAAGTGTTTACCAAGAACAGTCATCATCAATGGCAACATCAACCAGTTATAATAGAAATAATATGAGTCATGATTAATAAGAACAAGTGGTACGCATGTAATTCACTTCAAAGCGAGTCATTCTCAAAAATGACGCGCAAACAGTATTGATTTTATGAATGTATTCTCAAGTTATTAGACATATAGTGGGTTATGATAAATACATTATAGCAAAAAAAGTTATTACGTAATGAAATAGTACGTACAAAGAGTTGTTAATCAATTATCTTGTCTTAAAAAAAGGCTATTTTAGATATTGATGGTTATTTTTCTGACAAGGTAGCTGAACATTCAGTGTAGAGAGAAAAAAATTAGGAAGCTTTTTGGTATTATGGACATTATCAAGTTCATGAATGAACAATCAATGAATCCCAGAAAAAGATTAATGAAACAGATGTTCTCTGATATTTGGATTTATTGCCACAGATATTATAAAATATTATGTTAAATTTGTGGGATCTGACGAAGTCTATTTGCTTATTATGAAATAATAATAATAATAATAAGGCTGTATATTCTAGTATATTTACTATTGCTTGTGATATCATGCATGATAAATAACATTTCTTGAATATCTCTCATATACATACGTACAGAGAGAGAAGTGGTTAATAAAAGGGGAATGCGTTACATAAGAGCACTATCATCACAAGTCCCATATGTATAACATGTGAATATCTAATTATAATCCGAGATAATATTTTAAATGATAAAGAGAGGAAAGTACTTGTTTTATTCAATATGATTTTATTTAAATTTTTTAAAAAAAAGTCAACGATTTTTATACTGTTTGAATATAAAGGTGTTGTGTGTATTGGAAAAAAAAGCATCATGATAATTGAAAGCAATAACAGAGGAAGGAGGATATGTATCGTAGTATTGTAGTTGAAAGTATACTTTTTTTTACGCTATTATATAAATGTAATTGTGTATACAAGAAGAAAAATACTTGAATTAAAAAAAAAGGAGGATTGTATGTGTGTATGTGGAATGCAAAAAAAAAAAGAAGAAAAAAATTAATGAAGTTGAAAAGCGTATCGAATCATTGTTTCCAAACGATCACTTGAAAAATGAAGAGAAAGCATAATAAATTGATTTGCAACTTGTGGATCAGTCTTTCGCATATGATCAAATGATTCTTGTGTCAATTTCCAAAGTACTGAATCTTGTTCTGCAATTAAAGAGCGTGTTCGATGAGGACCACCAGTAAACAATCCAAGTTCACCTACAATTGTTCCTGGTAAAATTGATTCAACTACAACATTATTTTCTTTAATATTATTGTTATTTGATGCTGATGCTGATGCTGATGATCTTGTTGACATTAAGCTTCGTAAAGACCCTTGTTCTAATACAATAAGACAATCAGCACGATCTCCTTCTTTCCATAAGCATTGACCACGTAAATAAGTCTCCTTTTTAAGATATCCAGCAAGTTTGTGGTAAAATTCCACGGGTATTTCATCAAATGTTAATTCGCTAAGTGCTTGGACCATTAATAGCGTTGGCTGTGATAAGTTGGAATATACTTGTGGGACATTGGCATCTATCATAATAAGTCAGTATATATGTTTTTTGTATAATTCTTACTTTTTTATTTATCAAAGGGTCTAATTTACCTGGAATTAATTGTAGAATTGCCTTGGTTACCATTTTTTGACGTGGTGATGCATCTGCAATCATATCAATATGGGTTTCTTCACTTACAGAAGTACTTGTATCCTTAATAGGTACTATATTATAACCAACATTTGAAAGATTTAGAATTTAATACACTTTTAATAAATCTAGATCATTGAACACAAAAAAAAAAATATGAATATTATAACAATTACCTGGAACTCGATGATGAGGCATACGAGCGAAATAAGCACGAAGAAGTGTATTTTCACACCATTCTAATGCATCATTTAAGTATTCAAAACATTTCAAATCATCGCCCTCATCCAATTCATCTGCCCACATTCCTGCTTTCATCAATGCCTTGGCTTGATCGGAATGACGAGCAATATTACATAAGATCATATACATTTCTCTATTCTTCAATAATCGACGAATTCGAACAAACGCTTCTGCTGCACTGAAATCGATGCCTTGAACCAATTGCAAATCGAGAATCAAGAATCGTACAGGACTCATTTCCCAAGCTCGTTCATCCAACATATCACGAATGGCTGTTTCTACTTGATTAATGGTACCAAAAAACAAATAGCCTTGTAGTTTAATGATTTGAATTTGTCGACCCACATGCTTAAGAAATTTCTGTTGTCTATAAAGACGTCGAACAGTAGATCTTAATTCTTGACCGGTATGCATGGAACGAATAGCATCACCTGACCGAGCATTTTGGACAACAAAGAAAATACATGCCATGACAATACCAAGCAAGATACCTTCGACAAAGCCCAAAATTGCCATGAAAAAGATAATCATACAAATGGTAATGTATTCCAAATAATGAACACTACCCCATGTATCATAGAGCGCTTCTTTGAGTAAATCTAATCCTAAATGGAAAATTAAACTACCAACAACAAGGGTAGGAACATAACCAACAATCCATGGTCCCACCATCCAAAGTGCCATAGTTGCTGCTGCAAGCATTAAACCAGCTAATCGACTATCACCTCCCGAACGAATAAACAATAAACTATTTGTGTATACCAAATAATCTATATGTTTTTAGTAGAAAAAAAAAAGAAGTTAAAAAATCAATAACTTTTCTTTTTTTTTTCTCAAACACATAGATTACTATATAGCTTGTATTAAACTTGAAAAAAAAACTTACTTTGTACAGATCCTAGAAAACCAGATAGAGCATTGGACATACCATGAGCGATCAATTCACGATTCACATTGACATCATCTTTATTAGTAGAAACTCCAAGTGCAGGAACATTAATTGGAACATGAAGAACGCCTATTATTAGAAATAAATGAATATTATGCGACATGAAAGATTATCTTTTTACTGTGGTGGTTGTAAATATGACATATACAATTAAATTAATAAAAAAAAAATAGACATACCAAAAAATGTTAATGCTAACATCGCCGGAATTGTTTTACCAACAGCCTCCCAATCCACCATTGCAAAGTCAAAATTGGTATAAAAATGCCAAAATGGTAAATCACTCTCTACCAAAGGGAAAATCCATCCCCCATCACGTACTTGATTTATATCCAATCGAGCAATTATCAATACTAAATAAAAGGCAATAGGTAATATCATATAAAACGCAGGTACTACCAATGCGTTTGTAAACTTTTGTTGAATTAAACGTAAAAATAAAGCAGCCCCTAATGCTGCAGTCCAAAGCATCAATGTATGCTGATCCAAAAAGACTTTTTGAAAAATAGGAATGGTATAGTTGAAGTTTTCTTCGAGTCGACCTGATACTTCAATACCGGTAATGACCAGAAACCATCCAACACCACCGATCGTACCTACAAGAATATGTCGTGGAAAGAATCCAATCAAGGACCCCAAGTTGAATGCACCCAATAAGAAAAATGCGAGTCCGGTCATGATACTACTTAATGCAAATGCAACCATAGTAGATGAAATAACTTGTTGTTTATGTTCTGCTCCAACAAAGGTAACAATCTGTTCGGCCATAATATGTAAGAAAGGTACGACTAAGTAAAAAAAAAGAAGAAGAAATTGTTATTATTACATTACTTCTATCACATAGACTTTGTTCTTTCTATAACAAATCATCATTGCTAATATAATCCTAATATTTGTTTTGATAGATTCATCTTTTTTTTTTCCAAAAATTGCTTAGATTTATTATTTTACCTTCGATCATCATACTATTATTATAATTATCATTGTAAATTCAATAATGATGAATTCATGATTCATGCAAGATTATAATATAGTATAATAGTATAATTTTTGAGTCAATAGCATGTTTTTTTTGTTGGTTCTAATAATACTTTTGTTGGGGCAAAAAAAAAGTTACTCTTACTTACCTTCCATTACCACCAGGAAAAATACTTCCGCCACATGAATAAATGACCTGTGCGACAATGCAACTATCAAAAAAAAAGGGAAAAAAAAATTATATAAATGAGTTACACTATTTCCTTTTTTGTTGATATACTGTACAACGTCGCACGTGTTTTTACCTGACAAAAAACATTGAAATACCATCCGGTCCAAAGGATGCGAAGATCGGGTTGTTAAGCGGAAATGTAATCATACCTAAATATCGTTAGTATCACTCTTTTCTTTTTTCTTTTTTTTTTTTTTTGGTGCATTGAATGATTAAATCCTACTCTTCTCTTGCCAACCCCTTATTATTATTACCATATGAAATAGCATCTAAAAGATTAAGTAATAGTCCTAAAATGACAGCTGGTATACATTCAAGTGGTCTTTTGATCAAATTTATTATAAAAGATGTTCCACTTTGTTTATGATTTATTGAAGGTAAACAATCCAATAATCGTTGAGGTAACCATGACGACGAATAATAATGCTGGTGATGATAACGTTGTTGTTGCTGCTGAGATTCCATATTATTATTCTGATGAGATGATGGGTATTGTTGCATGAATGATGTATTATCTGCGTCTATAGAGTGATATTGAGTAGATGAAGTACGACCCGTATCCACATGTTCAAGTAGTGGTCTAGATTCTTCATCTTGTTGTTGATAATGATATCCCTGATGTTTGCTTGTATTCTTATTTTTATTTCCATGACCATTTTGTTCATCGTAATGATGATGATGAAGTAATGTTGATAAATTACTAACACTTGGACTTGCGGGTGGGTGGCCTTTAGTTGGTGTTGATGTAATATCTACCTCAGTTCCTCTTCTTGATCGTGTAGGGGTATCATCTGTCATGCATAAATCACCCAATGCGACTGACTGAGCGCGAATCGATTCAATTGATGCAGAATATCGAGCATCAATATCTATTATATATATTTATATAAATAATTCAAAAAATTTATACCAACAAAAGGCTCAAAATAATTAAATAAAAATGATATTTATTCTTGGTTTTTTTTTTACGTACGAGGATCGTAATTGACATGAGAGGAGAAATAAGAACGTGAAGGTAAGTCATGAGTAGTAGTTGTGGAATGACGAGAATTTATTGGGGAGATTATGTCTCTTGGTGACGATCCTAATTGTTGGTCTTCGGGAATAGGCGGCAATGAATCCGCGTCTGTCGATTGCCGTCTGTCCATTAAAAAAATAAAGAAAAGAAAAAAAAATTACCAGAAGAAAAAAAAAAGGGAAAAAGAGAGCGTTATGTATTTTTTTTTTATATGAAACAAAAAAAAAAATGATAAGATAACAATGAGAAAAAAAAGAGAGAGTCGAAACGAACCCGATGTCTCCTGTTTCCCTTTTATAATTGTAATACATAGATAAATACATTGAAAAAAAAATCTCGGAGTCCGGAAAATTGAAATGATATCCATGTTTTCTTTATAATTGGGAGATATTACATAGCCAAGTATTATATTTCTATAATATATTGAGTTTAATTCATAATAACATAACCGATATCTGGATTTTAAAGATAATTATGCAAAGATAAAACTTCATAGTACCAACGTCGCCCGCGTGCGCGTTTAAGATGTATATAGGTCTCGCTGGATGTCAATTTTGTTAATTAAAACCGACATTATTGTTAACAGTTTCGTTAAAAGGATAAATGAAAAGTTTTGGCTCAGTTGTTTACTTCTTGTCTTACACGATATAAATAATAGTTCACTAAATAAACATGTCACAGATTGATAGTATTTTAAAAAAAAAATGTTGTGTTCCCAAGGAACCAAAAAAGCATGAGCAAATATTAGATGTGCGTAACTCAGCACTTTATTTTTTTTTTCTTTTCAAAAGCCATGTGAGAGATCAAAGAGGAATACGTACTGTAAAAAAGATATTAAGAAGGCAGGACAATAAACGTTTACCTTGAAATGTTTCAGTCTGTATAATCCTCTTCTTCTTTCATAGTTTCAGATTTTTTATTTTGAAAAAAAAAAAGATATTCCGACTTCTTATAAAAAATCTAGGTTTTAGAAATAGTGTGGTAGCCATGTTAATGATAAGTATAGGGAATTTCAGAATATGTCAAGCTGTCAAAGAAAGACAAGTATGGGTTTTTTTAAGGTGGTATAGTTGTCAAGAAAACAATCAAAAACGAGATCTTAGATAATCTGGTTTCGTTAGATTATGAAGAAAAGTAATAGAATTGAATATATAAGTGTAAACAGAAGATCCTACTCTTTTGATTATATTATTATGTATGTAGAAATACATACGTGTCATTTTATAAAGTGATGTTTAGTGCTGTCCAAAATAGGATAACCCCATCACCTGGATGAGATAGAAAAGAATCTTCTGTCAATTATGTTGTTTGTCGAATGTGTGACATAACCTACATATAAAGCTAAATTTTTAAAGTTGCTGATGAATGAAAGAGTTACAGTACTTCACAGTATAACTTACATTGAATAATGTAGTACGTATTGGCCAGGAACTGCATTATACTCTGCAAAATAGAGAAATATTCCTTTTCTTTTAAACGTTGCTATTAATACTATAATTGATACTTTTTTCTGTCATTTGTCTACTTATTTATATTGTAGCTATAATATAATATAGTGGAGTATTTATAGTTAATTTCATATATAAACATATTTTAAGCATTACTATATATAAATATGAATACTATTTAATATATAATTCTGTGAAAATTTTATATTTGATATAAATGATGATGATATACCCAAACGTATAAGAAAACAATTAATTTGTAAAGTGGCGTGGAATCACGTATTTTTAATGCATAACTTTCAAACTGTATTTTAAAACACGATATCGGCCAGTCACCTCTCCTATTTAGCCTCATACTTAAACGGCTGTACCATTACTTTCTTTCCAACACACTGTAACACTTTTTATTATTATTGTTAACTTTTTTTCGCTCTCTCTCTCGCTGCCTCTCTTTATCTTCCTTATTAGCGAATACAATAACTATATAAAACACTATATAAAAGTAATTATATAATAGTAATCAGCAAAGTAAATAATCAATTTTCAAAGAAAAAAGTGAAAAAAAACCTGCCTCAACCATGCCATCCGGTGCCAATAAACGAAATCAACTAGATGACATCTTGTCAGATAAAGTGTCAGTTATGGAAACTGAAGAAGAAGACTTGAACGAAGATTCTGTGTTATTAGTTGAACAAGAAGCTGAACCTGGCTTTTGTGTAGAATGCAAGGATCAAGCAGTAAGTTTGGTTTTTCTTTTTTGTTATTGGGATAATATTGAAACGAAGAAAGGATCGCTTTTATTGGCTTGTCGAGATCAGTTGTCTTCTGTTTTCTTTTATTCAATAATTTAATAATAGGCATTGATTGAGGGACTAATCGTCTAGTTATATAAATACGAATATACTTTTAGGCAATCGTGTTTTGTGAAAATTGTAATGAACCTTTTTGTGAAGTTTGTTTTGGTAAGTTTTTTCTTCAAGTTAATTTGTAATTACAAGATTGAATTATTTAATAATAATAAATAACAATAAAAGGTATGATACATCGAACTGGAAAACGAGCAAAACACACTACCAAACCATATACTGCAGAAAATAAGACTGTCGATAAAATGGAAGAAGAAGATGATGATACTTTGGTTGATAAGGAAGAGGTCAGTTATAATTAACGTTAACGTGGGAGCATTGTTATTAAATTTTCTACTGTATATACAATGATTATTATTATTATTTACTATAGAAACCAACAAAGGTAGATGTAAAAAGTACACCAGCTATTAAAAAGAATGATTTTGATATTGGAAAATGGATGGAAAACAGGTAAAACAAAAATGGAAGAAGCTTTATGTTATGGATACATGTATACTATCATATATTGGACAAAGAAAAATCTGACACATATGTAATAGGGCAAAATATATTCCATTACGATTACATATAGAAGAAAGGAAGATGTTAAGATTGTAAGTGTTTTAATTCTATATATATAGGTAACGGAGGAGAGTGAGAGGAAAAGAATTTACTAACATAACAAACTAACATATTAGATTAGAATCTGCACTTAATGTCAGTGAATATACAGGTATATTATTTTTTATAGAAAAGAAAAGGAGGGCGTAAGGTTGAGGAGACAATAGTTTTTTACTTAACTGAATTATTAGGCTGGAGATAAATTTTAAAAAAGTATTAACTCGTAAAAAAATCCACTCTATATATTCGAATAGATCATATTGATAATGAATCACATACAAGTAAAGCTAAACGAATTGTTAGTCAAATCAAGGAATTATGTGCAGTATTAACTGGTCTTGTACTTGCTTGTGACTATAAGAGAGGTCAAGAGTTATTTGCTGAACGTACATTTGATGAAAATGAGCAATTTTTTCAACGGATCTTTGAAATTGGTCGCCGGTAAGTTAATTAAAAAGAAAAAATTTGTCATTTTTCTATATATAAAAGAGAAAAAGAATGAGCGATATTCTAATGAAATGAATGGATGGATGAATTATGTAATAGACATAAGATTATGAACCCTGAAAAAATGCGATCTGCCTATGGTAAATTGATGTATATGTTATCAGTAAGTAATATATTTTGTTGCTACATGCGGGTATCATGACGACAAGTTATACAATTAATGTCTCTGTTTGGTTTATTTATGCAAATGATTTGTTTATTTTTCTCTAGGATTCAATGATTCCAGAAGTTCAAGAGATGCTTGGGTTTAGTTGTGTGGCACCTATCCTTACTGTATATGAATTCCTCAAAGAACGACGAGGACTCGGTGTTCTTCGGGAAGATATCATTATATTAGCAACACGAGAAATTATACCTGAAGGAAAGAGTCGGTCACAAATCCAAGCTGAAATTAGACGTAAAGAAAAGTCAATTGAACAGCTAAGTCGAAAATATCAATCCAAATATTTGTCAGCCGATGAGATTCGTCATTGTTTATATAGTATTGGTGATAATAATGCATATCTTCGAGAAAATCGGTAAGTAATTCCATTTAATTTTTTTTTAAAGTAAAAAATAATCAAGAGAAAGAAAAAATGAGAATTACTATAGGTGTTCATCTACTAAAATATCTTTTATTTTTATTTTTTTGATAGCGACCCTTGCGAAAAAATGATACATTATTTAGATGAATATTTCAATCCAAAAGAAGAATCAGAAGATGAATATTCATTATCAATTGCAGCAGGTGCACAAGGTCATCGTTTAAGTCATGATCATGAAACTCAATATATCTATGTAAACCAAACATTAAAGCTGTGGCGGGAGATTCTCAACGAAATGTTTATGCTCTGGACGCTGGCCGATCAGGACATGCTTAGCACATCTAATCCCTATCGACTCTCACAGACAGGCCAGGGTTTGCATCGCATACAACCATGCCCTGCAGTTTCCAGGGAGATGCATAGGACATTATTTAAAGCGCAAAAGAAAGCTGGCACGTGGATTGGAAGTAGTGTAATTCATTTAGGAGATAAAAATGTACCTAATGCCTTAATATTTATTGACAAGGTAAATTAATTATATTTCTAGCTTAAAAGAGAAAATATGGATTTACTAATAACAAACTTTTATAATTTAGTATAACCAAGTTTCACGTATTCTTGGACCTATTTGTCTAACACTTGATAAAATGGATGAGTTAACAAATCACGAGGGTGGAAAAAAGTTCCTTGAGCGAAAATTTGGTGGTGTGGATGAATGTAGAAAAGCTATACTTGGTAATAATAATAATAATAATAATAATAATAATAATAATAATAATAATAATAATAATAATAATAATAATAATAATAATAATAATAATAACAGTAATAATGTATTTTGATTTCCTTTTTTTTAACCTATTATAATTATCTTTATATATATACAATTAGCTGATTTCTTTCGAGGTGCATTTGATGGCTCTGGTGCAGATAATTTCTATGATGCTGGAAGCTGTATTGATGGTCGTTTAACATCTGCATGGAATTGTAAGTGATCCAAGTTTTTTGTTTTTTGATCAATTCTTCTCCTTTTTCTTTCTTTTTCTGTCTTTTTCCTCCCTTATGAACCTACTTTTTTTTATTGATACATGTTTACTTGTAATATATATATAGGGTGTTCACAAATTGAAAAGAAGCCATATTTTCCAGTTTTTCTATTGACGGTAAGGTTCTTTTTCAATATATATATATATTTAAAGCTCTATAAAAGTTACATATATAATACCCAGAACAAGTACAAAAATAAGTTATGCGAGCGGAAGTTAAAAAAGGAAAGGGAGAAGTTATTATACTACTTAAGGAGAAAAGGTTAAATGCTTAAAATTCACATGTTTTATATTTGGTTATTTAGGGATTCTTCGGCTTTGATGGTGGAGGTTGGAGTTAAAGTATTATAAAATAAAATATAGAAAACTTTATGTAGAAATATACAAATAAATAATAAAAATCCTTGATAACATAATATATACGACCGTGTAATTTCATATTAAGGGAGCTAGCTACTTTACATTCACTAGTTATTAGTATCACATATATCATTTATATTAGGGGTAGAAGAGGAAATCATTTTACGAATAGTATCATTATGTTCAAAATGATTACAAACGTATAAATAAGGTAATTAAGAGTGCATTGGACTAGTTCGACATTTAAAGGAGTACAATTTTACGGTAGCTATGTACGAGCAAAGTCTTGACCTATTATTATTTTTTTGGAGGGGGGAATGGTGAAGTCTAAGGCTTGTTTATATAATTATCTATTATGTGAAAGACCAAATGATATGTAAACAAGAGGTGACTAACATTTCCAAAGGAGGATATGTAAGAAAATAAAACACGTGTGTCATCAACGTTTAATCGTAAAAAAGTATATTATTATTTGGACTTTGAAGAAAAAAAACTTATTTACACAATGAATTATAAGTATCATTGTCGTTTCTCCTTTAATGGCGCATCTGTTTCCCAGAATCGACCACTCATTTTATTGTTACACAAATGTATTCATTGTAAATATTTCATAAATGTCATCTGTCGTCTTTCGTTTGTTTGTGCTACACACATGCACAAAAATGTGGCAAACAATCAATTTATAATTATTTTTTTCTAACTTTATTAGTATCGACCGAAAAAAGAAAGAAATTGGTCAGATGTATATTACAGATGGAAATTGCTATGATCTTACTATGTTTATCTACATAAAAGAAAGAAAGAATACAGTAGTTGCCTCTGCAGGCACCTTTGATGACTTCTCAGTGTAATGTTTATTATAGAGAGAAGTTAAAAAAAAGAAAGAAGTTTTCACATTTGGTTATTAAAAATGTTCGTTCTACTACTCCTTTATTATTATTATCATTATTATTATGCATAAAGAAAGCATTTTTGTGTTACTTTCTTGAAGAAGGGACCATTCTATTTCGTACATCTTAAATTGATCATAAGTATTCAGTCACAGTATCATCTTATATAAGCTATTATTGCGACTGATGAAAGAGAATACAATACGATCACAAATTGTAGTATCCATATATTATAAATATAATATACTAGTCTATTTACGTATTAACTTGACGACAAACAACGACATGTGTATTTGTAAATATAAATAGAGATCAGCGCCCCTAAAATAAAAAGTAAGTTTACTAGCATACTATGTTGATATAAGGTTCGTCCTTACATTTTGCTGTAATTTTTACTTTTCTTATTACTACGTATTAAATAGTATGTATTTTTAAGCAGTAACAAAAGTACAATATTATGTTTAGTATACGTTACGTTACGTATACTATATGCATATTATTATAAAAGGGTACATGATGTAAGGTTCTTAGAAATCTATGCGCTTGCATTTGCATATAAAAAAGATGTAATTGAAAACTTCTTATTACATATTAATATTAGACATGGATTACTTTTTGATGGATTACATACTTATGCAAATTGTTAGATATCCCAGGAGAACGTGCTATATGCATTTTTTTTTGTTCTCGCTCTTCTTTGCAAAAATTAGGTATAAGTAATAATAATATATATTAACATTATAGTTACATAGTATATGATTATAGCACACCAAAGTCTCTGTTTTTTCTTTTGAAAAAACAACTTGTTTAATTACTATTAGATACGCAACAACAGGAGATCTTTTTTCATAAATACTGTCGTGACATAACAAAGTGATCAGCACAATAGTTTTAAAACTCCTTGGAAACGCAATAACTTTTTTTTTTCTTTTTTGGTAAAGGTTATGTGGAGGGTTGGGGAGAAGAGGGGGCAGGGGAGTTAAAAAAAGAAAAAGAAAGAGGGAGAAAGAGAAGAAAAAAAAAAGGGGGGGGGGGAGGTTGGGTACAGAGAGAGGGAGAGGAGAAGGCGAAGTAGAAGAAAGAAAGAAATAGAAAGTGCAATAAAAAAGCTAAAAACAATAACACATAACAATATATCATTTTGATATAGTGTAAAAACACAACAGCTAATAGATAACCAAATCCTCCTTATTCCTGCACAACAGTTTACAAGCGAACGTTCTCTTCAGGGATTGATAATATAAATAAATCGTATCAAAAATCTTATCCTATATATAAATATATATAACTAGTAACTGTTTTTACTTACTCAGGTTTTTTTGTGCACAACACTTACTAAAAAAATTTCTTCAATCAAAGAAAAGAGGCGTCTATCACTTATTTATTATTAGTGTTGCTTAAACACAAACTCTATTATCATTTCAAACTTATTTTAATTCGTGTCAATTTTTCTTTATTATTTCAATTCTTTATTTCTCTTCTTTTACTTTTTCTTATTGTTATTTGATTTTTAAAATATTTGATACAACACATATCCACTAATATATATTCACGAAGAAAAATAAAGGTTTGTAATAGTTTTTTTTTTCAACTCAATACCTTATTACGTCATCCTTTGCTTCTATTATTGAAATGATTGACATATATCAACAATACTTTGTTGCTACGTGACTACTAGAATAATGCTGGCCAACTCTTATCTTCCGATTCCCTCTTGTGCTGATGGGTAAATAATAAAATAAATAGAAATAAAAATGCCTGGTCCTTTTTACATTTATATTGATGATACTCAACTTAATTTTTTTTCTTATGGTAGCTCATTTAGTGAACCTTCGTATACAAACGATAATAACAATTTTAATACAAATATACAAAACCATTCTAGTAATCGATATCGGCAGCAACATTCACAACAGCAAACTATTTTAAGTAGTAATAATGGTAATGGTCGATTTGACACAACATCATTAACAAACCATCATCATGTTCTACCAACAACAACTAGTTTGTCACCGATTTCATTTCTCAACAATAGTGGGAACTACCCCGCTCGAGCCACCACTAATGATACTACTGAGGCACCTGGCGTGCCTTATTCTATTGACACAACTATCCATCATCCTGTATTTTCAACAAATCCATCACCTTACTCTTCTTCACCCTCATATTTATCAGGAGGACCTACAACAATAGCTCCATCTCCTCCAACAAGTTGTCCATCTCCAATTAGGTAAAATAAATCATAAAACCGTTCGGAATCTCTTTCCCGATATATATTATATGTGTGAAAGAAAAGCAGAAGAAAAAGAAGGGGTGTAATAGTGTGTTTCTAATGGTGTAACCCATGCGTGAGGTATTACAAAAATTAGTAAAGAATAAAGTTTTTTTTAACTGACGTGTGGAATTTTTGTTAATGGTTTTCTTAGTCTCCGATACGATATTATTTTAGAAGGTATAGTAAAGCAGATCTTTCTTTGGCTTCACACAGCAGTTACGTTTCTGGACTGTTAAAATTACTTTTTTTTATTTTCCTCTTGATTCCATTTCTCGGTTTTTTTTATTGTTATATGTTGATGCATAATGTAACGTACTAACTGTTAAATATGGGGTCACTACTTAACATAATTATTTACTACATTTAGCTCCTCCAGCTACTGCACAAAGATCGGAAGAAACACAACTTACTTATCTAAATAAAGGTATGTATTATTATGCATATCTAATTTATTATCTAAACAGATATGCTAATACTACTAATATTTTTATATCTAGGGCAATATTACTGCATATCACTTTCCGATAATGAACAATATGACGGTATTCACACTAGTACTTTGGCTTTAATGTTTCATGATGATTCCCACCGTCGGTTAGCGCTCAACTATTGGAGATTCTGGTTAGGACAACAACAAGAACCCGAAACTGCACGAGCATTAGAAGCCAGTAAGTTACTAAAAAAAAAAGAAATAATATGATCCTCCCCCTTTTTTTCCATTCCTTCCAGACCATTTAAATAAAACAAAACCTTTCTTCTCCTCACCCTTATCTTTTTTGTTTTGCATCCCTTTTTTCTTCTTGGATTTTTTTTTAACTAGTTAATGCAAAATGAGAATAATTCAATAACAAAAGCTTATTCAATAATCCGTTTCCCCTCTCGTTCTTTCTCCTTATAAAAAATTATTATAGATCACAATAGATGTTCTGGTATTCATAATGTACAATGTGATTACTTTGACCGTATTACTTTTGACTGGCATGGAAAACGTGGTGCAAAAATTTATATCAGGTTCAACTGTTTATCTACCGATTTTTCACGTATAAAAGGGGTTAAAGGTATTCCTTTACGATTGCACATGAAAACACAAGTTTCAACGTCCACGGAACATCAAGTACAGCAACAGCCATTGATTGAAGCCACATATTGTAGAATTAAACTCTTTCGTGATAAGGTTTGTAATTTTCTTGAACTCTTTTTTTCTTTTTTTTTTTTAATCTACATATACTTCATGCTTATTTTTATTCTAATTTCAAAAAAAAATATACATACCTCTATGTATTATTATTATACATTAGGGAGCTGAGCGCAAGAATAAGGATGATCAACGTCACATAGAGAAGCAACTTGAAAAGCTTCAAGGTATACTTTGTTTTTTTAAATTACGTAAAAAAAAAAGAGATCTACGTACTTTATTTTTTGTTTCTGTAATCAACCTGTCAAACTAACATATTTGATATACTCTATACTACAGGAAACCCCGAAGAAGCGCACCCTTTGTTAAATGCTCTTCGAAGAGAAATAAAGTATACAGTTTTTTCAGATATCGCCGAAGAGTTATCATCACCTGTCATGTCATCTGTTGCTCTGGAACAAACTTATTCTAATACTACGACTGCTGAGCGGTTCAAATCATCATCATTAAACAAATCATCGACATTTACGTTTTCAACAAATACTTCATCACCGACTTCATCTTTATCATCATCATCACCACCACCTTCTACCAATATTTCTCCTGGAATTAGCTCTCCAATTTCTCCTCGTGGAATCAAACGTTCTGCCGCTACTGTTTCTAGTCAAGATTATTTCTGTCAATCACAGCCTAATCCTACTATTCGAACAGCAACTTATAATAATAGTGGAACATCATCCCTGTCACCATCAACTCCTTCGTCGTCATCTACATCATCTTCTCCAACTTATCCACCTCATTATTCAATGTATGATACCGGTAGTAATAATGGTCCATTGGCAGTGAACGGTATTGACCCAAATTACATTCCAATTCGACGTCGTCGCCATGCTGGTAAATATTATTAGCGTGATAACTCTCAGTAATAAGTATCAGCGTTATATCTAACTATTTTTTATATTCCTGTTTTTCAATATTAGTCCTTTCATTATTTGCAAGGTGTCCCAATGATGAATATTATAGAGCCATTTATCTTGATGAGCTTAGTGTTCAAAACCTGATCGACAAGCTTTCAACTAAACTCAATGTACCAGTACCAATCAAAAATGTCATTCGACATGTTTCAAAACACGATGGTGATGAACCCACACAAGGCAATGTTATCGCTGTTCGTGTAGATGATACAATGGTTCGTGATATTCCAGAACAACAAGATATGGAAGTCGAAATCAAATTCAATGATGATGGCTTTGCTACAGTCATATTATGCTTTTAAATCATAATTATATAACAAAATCCGTTCCTTAATATGTTGCACTTGAAAACACGCACATATAAGATTCTTATTTGCTTTACTGATGGCTCGTATCCCTTTATTTCAACTTTTATTTCTCCTCATTTTTATTATTATAATGGTTCTTTTTCCTAAAAAGAAAAAGTAAACCCCACACGAGCATTCTTTTTTTTTTGATATCTCTATTATTTCTTTCCATCTATATCGGCTGATGAAGATAATGTTGAAGAAGCAGTAGTAAATCCTTTTTATTACAAAAATATGTACAAAAGAAACATCTTCCACTTGTATAATCAATTTTTTTTCTCTCTCTCTCGTATCCATTTTTTCTTTACTGTTTACTGACAGGCGCAACATTTCGTTTTGTTTTGTTCAAGTTGTCCATCATATATATTATATTCGCGCACACATTTACCTTTTTTCTAAGCCTCTCATATCTTAATTTTGGATGGGAGTTAGCATAAACTTTTTTTTTGCAAGTAATAATATTCTTTTACCAAATTTTATTTGAATCATCTTGCCTCCTTTTCTCCTGATTAGAAAAGAAAAAAAAGTCCTATTTATAAAAATGATGTTTTTTCTTCTGTTTGTGTTACAATAACAGTAAATTGTATTTTTACTATTCTAGTGTTATATTAAAAATCAATAACAACAACAACAAAACTACAGTAATGTGTATAGCTATAAACAAATAAAACTGTCGTGAAATGTGTACCTCGTCATCATCATTATCAAATAAAAAATTATCAGGTTACAAGAAAATAAAAAAAAAATGATCGGGGGTTTTTAAATAAATGCAAGCAGTTAGCAAGTTCAAATGGGTCTAGCTGTTTTCATGTCCCACACGTTTACACATAACACTCGCATTACACAATCATCATCACTTAAACTCAACCAAACATAAAAGATAAAAATAAATAGTCTCACCCTTTCTCTTTCTCTTTTTCTATTCTTCTCCTTTTTTCTCTTCTTCTTTTTTTTTATTGTATTTGATGTATTAAAGGCCGTATATAAAGGAAAATAAATAAAATGGATGATCATAATAATTTGGATACCTTGTAAGCCTTATTTTTTTACTGATTTAAATGAAATTCCATGTATAAACTAACGCCGTTTTATTTTGTGTTTGGTGCTTGATCTTATTTTTTTTTTATGTTTCGAAAATAATATAGAACATTAGTAAAATGTGTATCACCAATACTAGTTATACTACCCGGTATAATATATCTCGGGTATCATAGACATTTGGAACCCGAAACATCTACATCAACACACGTTACATTATTGATGAAACAATCTTCTACATATTTGGCAACTTATGATCATCATTTTCACCATAGCAGTAATAATTATAATAATAATAATAGTAATGCCAAGCAAAATCTGAATTATTGTAAAAGTCTACAAATTACATTAAGTAGTATATCTGTCTTTGGCTGGATCTATTATTTATTATCTCTACATGAACTATCAGAATCTATAAGATGTTTAACTTATTTTCTTGTCTGGGTAAATATCTTTATTCTTGTGTTACTTGGTCTTCTCGAGAAACGATTTTTTTTGTTGGGATCGGGATAATGTACCCCTTTCTTTTTGCATTTTTGTTATAATATACTAAATTTGTTTATATTTACATCTATTATAAAAAAAATACAGATACTTGTATTATCAATAATATTCATTTCACCTCCATATTATATGTATGGCGCAAGACATTATATTTATTTTTTGGTATTTACATATGGATATTTATTAGCAGATGCTGGATACCACAACTATTATGAACATGGGTATCATCCTGCGGAAGAAGGAACAACAAGTGCAGACATCAATCAGGGTGATGGCAGTAAAAGTATATGGGAAAACATTTATTTTGGTTTATGCTGTGTTTTATTTGTTATTTCGGGGACTACTCCACATCCCATTCACCCGTTAGATTTAAATAAACAAGTTAATAGTAAGGTATATACATATATATAAATATATATATATTAATTTCACAAGGCGACGAATCGGAGAAGGGGAAAGGGCCTAGGTTTATTCATGCAATCCAATACTTATTATTATTATTATTATTATTGTTAGGGAGATCATCAGACATGCCACAGTCCCGAAGCGTGCGCAAGTATTTTCTCTTGGGCTGTGTTTCAATGGGTAAGGAGAATGCATTATAAAAAACAAAAAGTTTCGAACAATAAAATAATAATGATATAATATACGTATAGGTTAATCCGTTAGTTACTTATGGTTTTTCGAATCCTATTTCTCGAGATAATTTGTATCCATTAACACATCAACATCGTGCACGATATGCTCATCAAAATTTTACAGCAGCTACAGATGAGAGTATAAAACCAACAACCACAACAAGACGTTCGATATGTTTATTATTATATAGACTTTACAAAGCTAATGAACGATCTATTTGGGTCCAGGTCATTTTTTCAAATGCAGCAGTTTTAGTATCTTATCTTAATCCTTACTTTCAACAATTATTCTTGGAGTATATTGAACAACAAAAAGAAGAAAAAGATGATTCAAAACCACAAACTACTATCCGTGTTGCTTACAGTTATGTATTAATGATGTTTCTTGCTGCAGTCGGTAAAATGTTTCTCACAAGTATTCAGCTATTTGTCGGTCGGCGATGGAATATACGAACACTGTGTATGTTGGATGCAGAAATTTATGCAAAATCATTAAGACGTAAAGATACATATGCCACATCAGAGGCAGTGAAAAAGGATGGTAACGTGGAGGATGACGAAAATATTGGAAAAGATGAACATAATGACGAAAAGAAGGATAATGATGATGGTGGAGATGATGGGGATAATGCAAATGACGGAATTGGAAAAATCACAAATTTGATGAGCTTGGATGCGGATCATATCGCAGATTTACCAGCATATATTTTTGTAAGTTTCTATCGTTATCATGGTAAAAAAACACAAGATTAGATGTGAAGGAATTATAATTGACATGTGTCGATATTATTACGGTCAGCATGATGGGAAGGGATTGCATAGTTCTAAATCCAAGCAGATATAAGAGTGAATAGTCAGGCGAATATATTAATAATTGCCTTTTATAGATGTTTTACAATGTACCCATTGAAATGACTATCGCCATGATATATCTTTACTATCTTCTTGGCACAGCAGCTATTGTGGGTCTTGGCGTATTGGTTTTTTTCTTTCCTATGACTTATGTGCTGGTAAACAAAATTCGCCAAGCATATATGAAGTTATCACGTGCAGAAGACAAACGAAATAATTTAGTAAACGAGCTTTTACAAGGCATTCGTATTATCAAGTATACAGCGTGGGAAAGAAATTGGCAATCAAAAATCATGGATGCCAGAAATGCAGAACTGAAACAAATACGCCGGACGTGTATACTTGATATCATCATGAGTGTGGGTTATTTGACAATGCCAGTGCTTGTATCGGCATGTTCTTTCATTTGGTATGTCAAAGTTTCTCAGCGTGAATTGACAGCAAGGTAGTTATTATTTTTATATATTGATATCTTATTCATTTTTTACGGATAATACTCAAACTTATTGACCAGAGAAAGGTTTTAAGATAATAACATTTGAGTATTTAAATTAGCGTCGTGTTTGTCAGTATCACACTATTTGATATGCTCCAAAGCCCAATTATGCTAGTCCCCGATGCTATTAGTGCATTTACCGAAGCATATGTTAGTTTAAAACGTATTTCAACCTATCTTAAAGACCCAGAAGTTCAACCACCAACAAGAGATGACAACTCCTCTAGTTCGGGCCAACCACGCGTCGGTTTTGAGAGTTCTATATTTGAATGGCCTAACAACAAAAACATTGAAAAGCCATCAGCATCTGAACACATTATCCCAGACGAATATATTAATGAGCGTACACCCTTACTTTCAAACAATAGCAATGATCATTGTAACAAATATCTAAGCAACACTAAGACCAACAGTAATGACGTATCATCTATCTCCCAGCAACAAAAATTTATACCATTTCAATTACGTATACCCTCTGCTTTTGATTTCCCATCCAATCAGCTCAGTTTAGTCTATGGCTCTACAGGTTCTGGGAAAAGCAGTCTTTTGCATGCACTTTTGGGAGAAATGGACACTTTGAAAGGAAAAGCATATCTACCACTGAATGGTTTTCCTCATAATAATGATACGACGGCATCTACGCAACATTTACATGCCAGTGAACAAGATTGTTATGATGAAGAGGGGCAAACGTTTTACAGTGGAGCTATTGCTGCAGCATTTTCTAATTCAGTTGCTTATGCAGCACAACAGCCGTTTTTACTTCAAGCAACAATACGTGATAATATTCTTTTTGGTCAGCCTTATGAAGCGGAACGATATCAAAAAGTATTATGGCAATGTGCTCTTGTAAAAGATTTATCAATTTTGCCTCACAGTGATCAGACTGAGATTGGAGAAAAAGGAATTTCTCTTTCAGGTGGTCAGAAACAAAGGTAACAGCTTTTTTTTCCCAGCTGAAGCTATTATTACTTTACTAGAAGACATGTGGGGGAAAAAACCGATTTAACCTAATTAAATTCGTATTTTATCAGAATATCACTTGCACGGGTTGTATATTCATATGCCAATGTCGTACTATTGGATGATTGTCTAAGTGCAGTAGATTCACACACATCTCGTCATATTTTTGAACACTGTGTTAGTGGCAGTCTGTTAAAAGGTCGTACTGTTGTCATGGTAACACATCATATTCAGCTTTGTTTACCAGCAGCCGGTTTTTTAGTTCGTCTTGATCAAGGTGGTACAGTCGGAGCATATGGTACAGTTGAAGAATTACAACAATCTGACAAGCTAATTGAAGCTTGCTGTGTAGCTAGTAATGCGGTCAGTAGTTCTGCAAGTTCTTCTTCAACAACAGAGGCAGAAGATGATATTATTGACGATAGAACACATCATACAATAGCAGATGAAGACGAGCATTATTTATCGAATAAACAACAAAAAGATGAAACTATAGGCAAATTAATACAAGATGAACAATCAGAAAAGGGCCATGTTAAAGTCAAAGTCTACTTAACCTATTTACGCGCTTGTGGTGGATGGTTATTTTGGATCGCACTAGCAATATTCTTTTCTACATCACGGGCTCTAGTGTTTGCTGAAAACTGGTAAATTAAACTCTTATTTTATGCATTAAAAACAGTATTAATGTTCTGAATCGATTAAAAATAATAATAATAATCGTACATATAAACAGGTGGTTAAGAATATGGGCAGCTTCTTATACACCAACTGGCCCAAAGGAACCATTCAGTAACTCGTCATCCTTTACTCATTTTGGTGGCATTCTCAGTAGCAACAATGATGAAAACAACATAAATATGTTTCACATTCATGAGGATTATAGTATCACTAAAAATAACACTAGTAATAATGAACTTTCAACAAACGCCGCTGCTGATGTTCCGGTCGATTATTACATTTCAGTGTATGTTCTTATTTGTTTATCCTTTGTGATGTGTGATGCATTACGCAACATTCTACTTTATTGGGGATCTATTCGTGGAGCAAGGGCTTTATTTGTACAATTACTCGATCGAATCATTCATGCACCTTTACGATTTTTTGACACAACACCTTGTGGAAGAATTCTTAATCGTTTTGGAGCCGATATGTCTGTGATTGATATGCATATGGCACGAACAGCTGGAGTACTTATCGAATGTCTTACTGGTATGGTGGCTTCGTCCATTATTATTAGTGTTATTACTCCTAATTTCATTATAGTAGCGCTTCTTACTGGTAAATATTTTATTATTTTTATTTTCTCGGTCAGACAGAGCACAAAGATAATATTAAACACTATAAGAAACTTTTCCGGCATACTGACGTTACATCATAGCAATCATATATTTAATCATTGGCTTACTATATTTGCGATCATCACGGGAACTAAAACGATTAAATTCTGTCAATCGATCACCTATATACACTCATTTCACCGAAACACTTGCTGGAGTGACGACTATCCGAGCCTTTGGACAACAGTATCAATTTCTATCAGCAATGTACGAGAAACTTGACACTTATATTACACCTTATTATCTCCTCTGGATGGTCAATCGATGGCTACTTATACGTATGGACACAGCTGGAGCTCTCATGTCATTTGGTGCTGGCATCCTGATTCTTCAAAATATCGACTCCATTGACGCGGGCATGGCAGGTATCTCACTCATTTATGCACGTACATTTTTAGTGCATGTCTATTGGATGATTCGTCAATACACCCAAGTAGAGATAAACATGAATTCTGTTGAACGTATTCAAGAATATCTCGAATTGGATCAAGAACCACGCAATCAGCCCAAACCACCCAAAAATTGGCCAACAACAGCAAAATTGCAAATACGCGATTTGTATATTCGATATGCGCCTGATCTTGATCCTGTGTTGCACGGTATTTCATTTGATGTTCAAGATAAGGAAAAAATTGGGATTGTAGGAAGAACTGGTTCTGGGAAAACGACGCTTGCCTTATCCTTATTCAGATTTTTGGAGCCATCTTCTTCTTTTGTTGCTACAGATGGTGATAGTAGTAGTGAAAATGAGGGTAAAATCATCTTGGATGGTGTCGATATTACCAAGATTGATCTGAAAAGTCTTCGATCCAGCTTAACAATGATACCTCAAGATGCTGCTTTATTTTCGGGTACCATCCGATCCAATTTGGATCCATTTGATGAGCACTCCGATGATGAATTATGGTCAGCACTTGAACGTGTTCACATTAAATCCGTGATTCAAAATCTTGATCAATCTGTCAGTCATGGTGGACAAAATTTCTCGCAAGGACAACGGCAATTATTATGTATGGCACGTGCTTTGTTGCAATCCAACAATAAATTGATTGTCATGGACGAAGCTACAGCAAGTGTAGATTTTGATATGGATGCCAAGATACAATCTACAATCCGTCAAGCTTTCCAGCAATCGACACTTATATGTGTAGCTCACAGACTACGAACAGTGATTGATTATGATCGTGTTCTTGTAATGGACCAAGGTCATGTCGTAGAATATGATACACCTTGGAACTTATTAAACCGAAATCCACCGAGTCTTTTCCGTGCCATGTGTGAACAAACTGGCGAACTTAATATCCTGATAAATATGGCAAGGCCAAAACAAACTCCCAATGATTATAAAAACACTCCTCAACCCCTTCCGAATCAACCATAGTAGAGGAAAACATCCATTATTTCATCCATCTTTTCTTTTTCGAAAAATAAAACAAATAAACATGTTAAACTATGCAAAGAAATTATATATTTAAATTATCTATTTTTGTTTCAACAAAAAAAACCAGAACAATACAAAAATGACTTTTTTTATTATTATATATTATTACAAAGGGTGTTCACCATTTTTAATTAAACAATTTATTGACCACCCATTTCCTTGGCGAGTTCTTCAGCACGCTTGATGACATCGTTGACATCACCTTGCATGTAGAAAGCAGATTCGGGAAGAGCATCGTGCTTACCATCCAAAATTTCCTTGAAGGAACGGATGGTATCTTGAAGCTTGACGAGACGACCTTCATAACCAGTGAAAACTTGAGCGACAGCGAAAGGTTGGGACAAGAAACGTTGGATCTTACGAGCACGTTCGACGACCAACTTATCTTCTTCAGACAATTCATCCATACCCAAAATGGCAATGATATCTTGCAAAGACTTGTAGTTTTGAAGGATTTGTTGGACACCAGTGGCGACAGCATAATGTTCATCACCAACAATACGGGGATCCAAGATACGGGACTTGGAATCAAGGGGATCGACAGCGGGGTAGATACCCAATTCGGCAATGGAACGAGACAACACAGTGGTGGCGTCCAAATGTGCGAAAGTGGTAGCGGGAGCAGGATCGGTCAAATCATCAGCAGGGACGTAGACAGCTTGGACGGAGGTAATGGAACCGTTCTTGGTAGTAGTAATACGTTCTTGCATACCACCCATATCAGTGGAAAGGGTAGGTTGGTAACCGACAGCGGAGGGAATACGACCCAACAAAGCGGATACTTCAGAACCAGCTTGGGTGAAACGGAAAATGTTGTCAATGAAAAGCAACACATCTTGACCTTCTTCATCACGGAAGTATTCAGCAATGGTCAAACCGGTCAAAGCAACACGAGCACGAGCTCCTGGAGGTTCGTTCATTTGACCGAAGACCAAGGCACACTTGGATTCACCTTCGAGTTGAATGACACCAGTGGCCATCATTTCGTGGTACAAATCGTTACCTTCACGGGTACGTTCACCAACACCACAGAAAATGGAGTAACCACCATGAGCCTTAGCAATGTTGTTGATAAGTTCTTGAATCAAGACAGTCTTACCGACACCGGCACCACCGAAAAGACCAATCTTACCACCACGAGCATAGGGAGCGAGCAAATCGACAACCTTGATACCAGTTTCCAAAATTTCGGGAGTGGGGGATTGATCAATGAATTCAGGAGCTTCAGCGTGGATAGGACGGGAGCTCTTGGACTTGATGGGACCACGTTCATCAATGGGTTCACCAATGACGTTGATAATACGACCCAAAACTTCGGCACCGACGGGAATGGTGATGGGAGCACCAGTGTCAATGACCTTTTGGCCACGGACAAGACCTATTATTTTATATTAAAGAATATGCACTTAGTTTTTTAACGTCTATCATCAAATGTCTTTCTTCCTTTTTCCAGTCCCTGTCATAACATATACATAGGTAATACACCTATCCCTTCCCAATTCATCAATTATCGTACCTTCAGTACCGTCCATAGCAATGGTACGGACAGTGTTTTCACCCAAATGTTGGGAGACTTCGAGAACAAGACGACCACCAGCATGATCTTGAACTTCCAAAGCGTTCAAAATAGCGGGGAGGTTTTCTTGTTCGAATTGAACGTCAACAACGGCACCAATAACGGAACTAGATAATAAATAAACAGGTAAAAAATATCAGTTACTGTTATTTCCTTCATTCCATATATTTTCTCCCTCCCCTTCCTCCCCACGTCACTTTTATTATTATTGTCGTATACATACCGAATTTGACCAGAGGTGCTGGCTTCAGTGGCGTATGAGCGAGCTAAGAGAAATAATGGGATTTGATTTGTTATTATAATTATAATTATTAAATATAGTTTTTTTTTTCATCGCCTTTTTTTTTTATTTCCAAATTCGACATTTATTTTTGATTGTCGTTCAAAACATCTAAATATTACTCACCCTTAACAGCAGCTTGAGTACCAACGGGCTTGACAGCAAGACGGGCCACAGGAGCGGCACGGAAGGCGCTAGTGGCGACGCGGCCAATAGCACTGGAAATGAACATTTTTGAAAAGGGTCGAGGGAGAAACAGAAACTATTTTGAATTGTTTCCCTCATTATACACAGTTGTCTTATCGGAGCTGAAAAACATATCACCTCTGCCAGGGTTAGCCTGTCGAGTCAATTTTTTGGTGCCACGGGGATAATTTGGACTGTCAATTTTTTTTTTTGTCGGCTTTGCAAAAACGGTTTCGCGTATTAAAAAAAAAAGCTTTATCACGAGTTTTTTTAAACATTTACGATGGTGTCACCTATTGCTATCCAACAATGTCTTATGTTACCACATAGTATTTGTTATACTTAGTATAATCAATATTAATAAAACCATGGATCCAATCCAAAAAACAAAATAATGTATTGAACCTCGTTTTTTTTGTTATTCTACTATTATGATAATATTTTAATTGAAAAGAAAGTACGGGTGATGGTTTTGTGGTATGTGCCAAAAAGATTGTGAAGGTGAGTGGTTGTATGTAATTTTAAGAGTAAATGAAACAAACTATAATAATGCTGGTAAAATTTAGTATGAACCATTGCTAACCTAATAAAATAAAAATAAAGAGGGTGAGAAAAGTTTTTTCAGATGAGAGACACGTTATACATATTACTTTGCATTAACAGTTAATTTAAATAACTTACTCTGTCTTTAATATGCTGTAAGAATTGTTGATAACTCATGATATTATCAGTCCTATCCTCTATCAAATGAGACAAGAACCATAATCGTAAGTATGGGTCACCATCTTCTTTGATAAGATACAGAGTAGGATAATAATTGCCACGACGCATTTCACGTATTTTTCCAATAATCAAGTTGACCTTTTTATTGATAGGTGTTTCCAGTAAAGGCATTGTGATTTTCCCGCCACGAAGTCCATCATAAGATTTCACATCGAATAGATCAACACAAAGCTGTGGAACAACACCACGACCGACCCACAGATATATGTTTTGTCCATTTTCTAACAAATAGCAGCCATGAGGTTCCAAGTTTTCAACTGTAAGATTTAATGCAGGCGGGAATGTGACACCATTTTCTGAAATTTCTCCTGCCTATATAATTAGAGCTTGATTAGATATACAATATTCTTCCCCTTACCTAGTACTAAAAATAGTGTGTATATGTATATTTATAAATGCACTCGCACTTTGTGCTTGAATACTTCTTTTTCATACCTCTGGTGACATGTTATGTAATGCGTATAAGTTGGGATAAAGATAAGGTAATAAAAGTTGAAGAGGCATGGTTCGCAGAAGATTCATGGCATTAGCACGTAAATCCGTAGGTATTTGAGAGCTTTGACGTAAACCATCCTAAATTAAATTTTCATTAAGTTAATATTACTATTATTTCATTTTACTAATAATACAGTTACAGTGTATATCAAAGCTTACATGTTTAATTAAACAAAGTGCCAATAATGGTAGTAATTTCAGATTACTAGGTCCTGTCAATTGTGGTGTAGACCCAGGTCCTGAACCTAATACATGTGTTTTATAGACACCAAAGATATCAATAGTCTTATTGACAATAGCATCACGGGCATCATCTAACTTGGAGGACAATGCGCGTTCGACACCTAATAAAAGAAAAAAAAAGAACATATGATTAATATAGTGTACAATCTACATATGATAGCTCTTTTGATTATTTATATTATTACCTTTATTGGCAAAATAATCAGCAATAGCCTGTTCGTTCGCATTAGCATAAATCTCAGAAATCGAGTTAGTTACGGGTAAACACAATGTAACAACACGGATACGGCGTTCACCGTGACATGTAGTATGTAGCAAAGCTGTTTGGAAACAGATAGTAGGTGTTTTGATGTCATCTTCAATAACCACTTCGACACAATAAGATTGGTTTCTAGGCACATTAGGTAGCGCCAATAAGTCAGTAGATCGAATAAAGAAGTTACCATGGAAAGCGTTCATACGTAGGCCACGAGATGCTCGAATACGAATAACTGCTTCCAATCCAATTTTTTCAGCCAATAACTCAGAGAATTCGTGTGCAAACTTAAATGCGTCTTCTGTACGAGCTGCATTAAATCCGGGATAATAGTATGTTTGACCTCCCGTATAATGTGGTAAACAGCCTAACAAGTAAAAAAGAAGGTAATGTAAATATAATATACAACATTTTCCTCGGAGGCAAATGATTTCTCTTGGCTTTTGTTACTTACTTAGGGTTGCCACGTCCGAATATTGACCACCAAAGATCAACATATCACAGGAAACTTGAGAGCGTGAACAATCAACTGCAAAAGATTTATAGAATGGCGAAGCAGCGTTGAGAAGTGTTGTTTCCTATACATATATAATTCCCATTCAATATACAGAACACATTAATAAACTTAATATAGTATAATCATCATTTTCATATATAAAAACCAACCTTTGGCGTTCCCAAAAGCTTGACATCTTCACGAAGTTTGAGAGTTCCAACGCCTGCATTAGGCAAAGTTGATTGTAGACAAATAATTTTACCTCCTTGGTTGCACTGAAGTGCATATTTTAAAATGATAATCAATTAGACATAGATATAAATGAATCTAGATACCATAATCATCATAGTATACATACCACCAATTTATATGCGGCTTGTAACGCACTACCCAAAGCATTGTTTACATTAACTGTCTCTTTGAACATATCAGGTAATCGTTCCAACAGAGACTTGATGGATTCCATGTTTTTTGTTAGATTAGCAAGTAATGTTCCAGGGTGAGGAATAAATACATCGTCAATATCTGAAATAACAAGCATTTCAGCTTCACCCGTTTCTGTAGTGAGGTTATAAAAATGCAACGAGCTATCAACAGTAATGATAGCGATACTTGTACGGTTTTCTTTGTTGGGAATTCGATCTAATGAATCCAGAATAGTTCGTGCTGCTGTTGCAAGCATTCCAGATTGAATTGCCGAATGGGATACATCAATAACAAAAACGTATGCTGGTGCTTGAGGTGGACGTACCTATGATAGTAATCAGTGACTCTCTCAATAAACTGATAATATATATATCAATTCATTATTTATATAAGTATTAATTTTTTTGGAAAGCTCTTTACCATATATTCGGTGGGTGCTACGAATTCTACACAACCATAATTCAATTCAGAGCGTTTCCAGCGATCCATAGGTTGTTGATTTACAGCATCATAATCGAAAGCAGCAGGAACTAAATAACAATCAAATATGTTAGGTACAACTTACATAATATCCCAGTAGCTACATTCATACAGAAAACATAAACAAGTAATATTTACCATCATTAAGCAAGAAACACATATTACACTTCCAACGTTGACCGCCTTCAACGAATGTAACATATGGATTGATATATGTTCTACAACGACGACATCGTGCAATAACACCATCAGAAACCACAGGAACTGGGCTCTGCATAAAAAAAAAAGGAGTCAGCATTTATTTATTCTTTTTTATATCAAATAATAGAATTAACTTACTTCTCCTTCACTAACAGTTCGATAAGGTGCTAATACAAGTGCGAGAGGTAAACGAGACTTTTTCAAAAGTTGCTCAGTAGCTGGAAATGCATTCAATGTCGAACATTTATAGGATGGATCGCAATTAGCAAAAGGTGATTCTGTTATTGAAGTCTAAAGCAAAATGAAAGAAAAAAAAAAGATAATGTCAAAAACTGGCTATTCTACATATACATTTTGTTTTTTCATTATATCTTTTAAAAAATCATACATTCAAGAAAATAACAACTTACGTTTGGAGGCAATCTTATGGGTGGTTGTGGAGCCATAAGATCTGAAATTTGTGGTCGTACACCGGATAGGGCAACTGCTTGTGGCATCTTCTTTTCATATTAGTTGCTGAAATTACACACATCCATTACATACTAAAAAAACCCCGCTAATTTACTTACAGAAGAAGCAGCAGATCCACTTAAACTCATATTTCCAAATTGTGAGGTCATATTGTTTACTCCACTATTAACGCCTTGACCGTATCCATATGAGCCCTGTTGCTGTTGCATTGGTTGCTGTTGGCTATATACTGGAGATTGACCGTATGCAGGCGATGATGGATTTATTTGAGGTTGTTGCTGTGTTTGTTCACTAGGATCGTCCATATATGCTTTTGTAATTTGTTGAGGATACATCCTTTTACGTCTATGGTGGTCTGTATGTAGTTGCTGTTGGCTTACCGTAGGTGAAGTTGAATTTTGTAATGGAGATGTACCAGGTTGTAATTGTTGTTGTTGAGTTGAGGGTGACATTGTGTGATCGATCTGTTGTTGTTGGGGTGGTATACCGCCCCCCGGTTGTTGTAATGGTGGTCTACCACTAGCAATAGTTTGTGCGGGTACAGGAGGAGATGGTGTAGGACGAAATCCTTGAGTTAGCTGTGGATGAATTTGAGGTTGTTGCACTCCAGGTCTTACTGGTGGGACTGTGCCAGTACCCATGGGAGGCTGTTGGTGACCTGGTGGTAGAGTTTGTCTCATTGGGGCACCTTGAGGGTAACTGGGAGGTGGAGGACGATTTGGATCGCCCATTGGTTGTTGCAGTGGTCTTTGATTGACACCAAAAGGAGGCTGTGATGGTCGCATGGAATGTTAACTAGCTTTTTTTCTTTTTTTTTTTTTTTACTTTTCGCGTAAAATAAAAAAGGAGAAAAAGTGAGAGTAAAAAGTGTTATAATACGTGGCAAGCCGCGAACAGCAAAAGTGAGTGGGGTTACAAATAATTCTCAAAATGGAAAACATATCCTGCAGCTGAAGTTGTTTTTTGAAATGCATAATTAATATGAGTATAACATTTCAAACTTGATTATAGCTGCTTAAGTGTGTATTTTTTTTGTTAATATACGATTCAAGTTTACTATTAATGTTTTTAATAGAACAAACAAGAAATATAACCTGAAAAAAATTAAATTTAGAGTATATAAGGCACTCGTGAATATAAAAGAATTGAATTGTTTTGCACTTTATAATTGTTCTTACGTAGTACAATTTTATATTCTCTTGATATCTCTTTTATATATAATAGTGGTATACTACGTATTTTTAATCCCTTTTGTACTAATGGTATACAATCTATATGCTACCCTTTATTTTAATGACAGAAGAATGTTAAAATGAGTGATACGTAGCCTATACGTATTGAAAATAGTTTTGTCATTTAAAAGAACGTCTTAGTTTGAAAAATTAACAATAGTGCGAAGCAGAGTAATAGAGGGAGCAGAAACTGTCCAATAATAAGAATACTAGCATTGCCCTTGTATGTATTTTTAATAGTAATCACTGTTGTCTGAAGGTCATAGCTTCGTGGATTTCGATTTTTCCAAAAATAATAATAATCGCCAAGTGTTCTTTGTGATGTTTGTCACGTTATGAAATACTTTGAGAATATCGATATAGAACAGTAAGTAATTTGTATAAAAGAGCTTGCATAATGGTATTGATTTTTTGTAATCAAATTTTCTCTTAAATTTATACATGTATGAGTTAGCTCAAGTTTACTTTCCTTTGTGATTAATCTTTCTTTACACTAGTGCTGTTTCTGGTTACAACTGTCATTTATACTTTCAAGATATTCATTGCTCAGAGTAAATGATTATCATTTCCTATTTGTAATAATAATAACGGTGGGAAGCACTTCTTATGTTGTACATAACAAAGAAAACTAACTTTTCTTCTACTTTTTTTATTCTCTGGTTCGTTGGGTAATCTTTGGACTTACGTACTAAATTCTTTGAAAGACAAAACGCTTAAAAACCAAGGACATTTATATTGTTTCTTTCTGAATTATAAGATTTAAAAGCATGTTGCCAGCAAAAGCTTCGATGACGACCTCAAGTGTTGTGGAATGTTGTACTGTCTGGTTCGTGTTGATGCATGAATGGGAACCGATTACTTTTGCTCTTTAGAACTGTTGAAAGATGAGACGATCCTATGCTTGTATAAACTGATTGCTTATTTTCTTCAACTTTGAAGAACTACGTACCATGCGTTTCTTTTTTCAAAACTCTTATATGGCATGAATAAAAATTTACTAGTATCATGATGTACCAACAACTTTTTATATTGATAATATTATCAATTCATATTATTATTATTTACATGTACTACCCTACGTATCTCATAAAGATTATTATATAAAGCCCATATAAGTAATCTAGATACAAACTTGTTGAGTCAATAAGTCTATTATGCTACGTATTCCATCTTTACGGAATAGAAATACGTTTTAATAGTAATGCAAATTGATTTTCTTGCTTTTGATTTAAAACAAATGTTCTATAATTACTTTAATAAGTCTTTTAACTATTATATAACTGATTGGCAACATTTTCTGCTATATATCATACATGTAATAAATCGATACAAAAAGAAACCGTGTTTTTTTGTTATTGTTGTTGTTGTAAAGTCATTTACCTACCTCCCCTTTTATATAATAGCTAATTCGAGCTGAACTAGATTTTTTCTATAAACTTGATCATTACTACAAGGCTACCAATGGCATAAATTATAAGCTATTGAAAAAGGCAAAAGCTTACAAATGTGTCAAAATAATAATGCTTTTTCGTTTTTCGGATCTTAAAAGATACAAAAACAGGCCCTGCCAACCTTTCTTCTTTTATTTTTATTTATTTATCAAAAACAATATATACAACAAAATGTTGAGAGGAATTGTACGATATACAAGTCAAAATGCACGTCGATTGCAATTGACAACTCCTACTGCTGCTACGAGCACGAGTATAATGCGTTTAATGTCAACACAAAGAAAAAGTCAAGATCCATATCCCAATTTAGACATTCGTCATGCACCTCAAATGGAACTGGAAACACCCTATCCCAACTTGCCACCCATTCCACGTCCAAATGAACCTTTGGAAAAGAAGCGAGCACGTCTGATATATCAATCCCGTAAGCGTGGTATTTTGGAAACCGATTTATTACTCTCGACCTTTGCACAAAAATATTTAAAGGAATTCAATATGGAACAGTTAGAAAAGTATGACAAGTTGTTGGATGAACCTGATTGGGATATCTTTTATTGGGCTACGGATAAAAAGAAAGTTCCGGATCATTTGTTGAACAATGAGGTTTTGGATATGGTGCGTCAACATGCAAAGAATGAAAATAAGGTGGTCCTTAGAATGCCTGATTTGGAAAATGGCCAATAAGCCCGGTTGCTATGGCTTCTTTCTTCCCCTCTTTTTTTTTTATTAAATTTTCATTAATAGATAGCCTACACGCAGTTTATCTACCTAAACACCCGCACATACATACACTCATCACTCCGATTTGTTTTGTAACATAATAATTATAAAATAACAACACTCATTACTATTTTCTGTTCCCAAAAGAAAAAGTTTAAAGTCTTTGAAGGGGTTTTTGATATAATGTAGCGAGCAGGGGCCCAGGAGCGGGGACGGAATAGAAAAACGAGAGCAAGGGTGTATTGTGCAATACTGGTATAAAAAGAGATAGTTGTTAATCAATTTACCAAAAACCCATACTATATCATAACTGATATCTAAGAATGACTCCAACTGACTATATATCATTATATCACTATCTTTTCCTTTTTCATCCCGACCTGCACCAATGGCGTAACAAGCCGGTATTCCGGAATACAATAACTTGAATGCCAGCATGTTCAGATGAAAGAAAAGTTTTTGGGATTTTCGCAATTTTTTATCTTTTTTAATCTTCTTTTCTTTTTTCCACTTTTTTTTGTATATAACTCGTATATCCATATCAATTTATACTATATTATATTATATTACATATACATTACTTTAATTAATAATGATTCCCACTTCAGAACCTACTACAATTGATAATAGTAATAAGCCCATTATTGCATTTATTGGTGCAGGTAATATGGCAGAAGCTGTCATTGGCGGTTTATATGCAAGTGGACATCCTCCCTCTCATTTACGCTTCTCGGAACCTTATGATGAACGACGTCACTATATGGAATCCAAATTTTCTCAATGTATGAGTGGTACAGATAATAACAAAATAATCAAAGGTGCAGATGTTATTATTCTTGCTGTCAAACCACAAGTAATTCGAGAAGTAGTATCTGGTTTGAATTGTGAAAGCAACGCTTTGATTATTTCAATTGCTGCCGGTATCAGAACTGAAGATATTTTACGCTGGTTAAAAACTTCCCAACCATTAGTGCGTTGTATGCCAAATACCCCAGCATTGATCGGCGAAGGAGCTGTAGGATTATTTGCGACAGGAAGTGTTAGTGAAACACAACGTGATACAACAGTGGATATCATGAGTGCAGTTGCCAAGGAAGTAATGTGGGTTGAAAAGGAACCTTTGATCGATACTATTACTGGTATGAGTGGTAGTGGTCCTGCTTATTACTTTTTGTTCATGGAAGCTATGAGTATGTGTTATATTATATTCTTTCTTTCTTTTCGTTGTTGTTAGAAGAAGTGGATAATGGTGTTTCTTATTAACCAAAAAAATGTTGTTCTGTGTTGTTTATTTTAGCCCAAGCAGGTATTGATGCAGGCTTACCAGAAGAACAGTCTAGAGCATTAACTATTCAAACATGTTTGGGAGCAGCCAAAATGGCACAAAGTTCTGAACATGATCTGTCAACATTAAGAAGAAACGTTACCTCGCCCAATGGTACAACAGAAGCAGCTATTAAGTCGATGGAAGCAGCCAATATTCGTCAAATTATTAAGGATGCTGTATTTTCAGCTGAACGTCGTGGAAAAGAGATTGCTGATGAAATGGGAAAAAATTAATCAAACTCCATATAAAAATAAAATATAAAACTTATATATAACAAATATATAATAACGTTGAAGGTCTGTGTAACCATTTCTAAATCAATCTTTTTCCCTTTATATATTTATATAAAATGGACATCATTTATATTTATTTATTTTGTACAGATGAATGTGGGGTAATGGCTGTGACAAATATCTCAAGTTAGAACTAACTATAATTTTTTTTTCTTAAAACAAAAGAAAAGAAGAAAAAAAAAAGGATATTTTGTGCTGGTAATAAAGAAAAGAACGAAAGAGGAGAAAAAAAATAAGGGGGGAAGGGGGGATGTATTGTTTGAGAAGAAGGAAAAAAATAAAAGAATGTTTTATGTATAGTATAATAGTGCGTTTGGACGTCTGGTGTGTTATGTATGTAATGTATATTGCTTGTGCGTGTGTGTAGTGTGATACGGACAAAAGTTAGAAATATAGAAAGATAAAAAAAAGGAGAAGAAACCTTTATAATATGTAAGAAGAAGAGGGAAAGAAAGGGGAGAGGGGGGGAAATATATACTTTCTTTTTTAAGTACTTATTCAGTCTGTACGCGATTGATGAGTATGATTATTGTGAGTAAGAGCAGCTGTACACAATTCAGTAAGACGTTGAAGATGTTGAAGTTTTGTGGCATCATCATCTTCATTCGATTCAGGTGAAGAAGTGGTACCAGGTGAAGTAGATGTACTTGGTACAGGTGATGAATTTGATTCCTGTTGTTTACTATCCTCTTCTTTTTTGATTTCATCATCACCATTATTATTACTATTACTATCACCATTATGTTTTCCTTCTTTCTTCACATCTTCATCTTGTTCCTGCTTTTGTTCGTTGTCCCGATGATGATTATTATTTGCTGCTGCGTCACTGTTATTCCCTGGCAAGATCATGGGGTAACCCATTTGGTATACCGAAACATATGGATGGGCCATCATCTGATCCTTGTTATGGTGATAAGCTGCAGCATATTGACTATACGCAGCAGCAGCTGCTGCATCATAAGGTTGGTATTGGTTTAAATTGCTTGGATAACCATAAGGCACATTTGGCGGGCGCATTGCTTCATATTGACTTGTAGCTGCCACTGCTGCTGCTGCAGCAACAGCTCCTTCTGTTGTTCCTTGATGTTCCTGTTGTTCACCTTGTCGTTTTTCATTATTTTTTGTTTCTTTTTTTACAGACTTGCGGGGTCGAGATACATGATTACTATCACTACTATTACTACCTTCTTCATCTATTATTATTATAGAAAAAAAAAGAATTATATTATTATTAATTGTTTTGTTCCCCTGTCAGTCATCCCATCCCTTTATTTTTATTTAAGTTATAAGCAAGTTTCCTTATTAGTTACCTTTTTGTCTTCTCTTGTATGGACCACGTTTAATCCCTTTCTTGCGTTCTTTTCGTACTGAATTGACACAAGAAGTTTCAATTCCATACTTAATACAACGAGGGCATGGTCTTGCATCATCACATTTTTTACATGCTTTTTGACAATTGGCTAATTATTGATTATAACATATATATTTATAAAGTGATTAATCATCGTTCATTTATTTTATTTTTATATGTATATCAATCATTCCAATAATACATATATAATAATAAACTTACTACAAGCATTTTTTACTTGTTTTCTCTTTTGTTGTGTCTGTCCAATATTTGTTTGAGTATTGGTAGCTGGTATGGGTGTTGGAGTAGTTGTAGCAGAAGCTGCGAGTTGTTGCAATGAAGATTGACTAATGAGAGAAGTAACAGCAGACGTCATTGCAGCATCAATACCACCATCAGTAGCTGCAGTTGTAGTCGTAGTAGTTGATGAATAAAAAGGAACTGTTTCTTGCTGTTGCATTATTATATTATATCCTTAAAGAAGAGAAGGGACTATGAAAGAAAAAAAAAGAATAAAAAAGAGAGAAAGAGAAAAGAAAAAAAAAAGATAAGCCATCCTTGTTTATATAAACAACATAAAAAAAATTCTTTTTTTTTCTATACACACTAATAAATAACAACACATAAAACAAACATCTTTCCCCAATCTTAAAAACTTTCAACATTTTGACACCATCTTTTTTTAAAATGCATAAAATAGTCGGTCAGTAAACGCGTAACAAAGAAAACGCGCTCGCGTTAATTTGAACTGTGTTTGCCTTTCAAAAAAGCCCTCTTTAATAATAGCGGCGCTTGGAAAGCTGACTTTTTTACATGTGTCGTTTGTCGCTTATATAAAATAAACGAATAAACGAAACGCAGAATAAAAAAAAATAAAGTAGCAAAAATAAAAGAAAGTATCCGCTCTTTAAAGATATTATAAGCTCATAATAAATCCCCCCTTTTTTTCTCATATAATTAATTATAAAGACCATAACTTACTTTTTTTTGTGCTAGTTCTTCTTTTGAAAGAAGTTCTTTACCAACAAAATAAAAGAAGAAGAAACGAAAAAAAAAAGAAAAAAACAACAAAATAAGGAAGCAAATGTCCAATAAGATACAAGCATTAGCGGACTTAAAAAATCATTTTTAACTCCGGTTTTTTCGGAGATATCTTCAAACATGTCCACAGTAAATATAAAAATGTTATTTTTTGATAATTGTATAGTTTTTCTATAACTTCCTTTCAAAAAAAAACAATACTATATTCCATGCTTAATAAAATAAACCATGTTACGGAGTTTTTTACACTAGTAAAACAGTAACAAGCTTTTGATATGTGTGTAAAAACAAAATTAATGTCAGATTATTATGCAGCACCACAGTGGTTGCTATTTATGTATGGGTTTCTCGTGTTCAGTTTATAATCTGTTACCCCACTTTGCTTGACATCACTTTTAACTTACTGTTGCTTGGTAAACTACTGGATTAAGAAACATTATTGCTAGGATATCAAAACTCACCATAGTAATTAAAATCTACATAGTTCAAAAATAATTACATTTGCTGTACAATGGTGTTATTAAATTTATAATTGAACGCCATAATTTCATTCCTCTCCAAAAAACCAGTTTCTCGCTACATTTTTTTACTTGATAATGTTTGATACTTTATTTCAAGTTACAGTAATGATCCCAATTTTGTCAGTCTGGCTAATTGTACAAGGAAGGTATCTGAGTCGACTGTTATATTGATCTTTTGGGTATAATGTTTCTTCCATAGCCTGTGTACACTGATCCAGACCATTATCATTACATAGGTCATTCTAAAAATAAATAGTTCCTTTTATGAATGCAAACCATGAAAAAGGTGAACTTTACATAAAATGAGTGAGGGGTTTTTCAGAAAAAAGAAATGTATGTACCACAGAACTTCGATCAATGTTAAACAACAGAAAATATTGTGCTTACCCAATTTGTGTCATGAAAAACAAGGTACGCTAAACCATAAGTAAAAATTCTATATTTGGTTCTCTGATCACTTGGCTTTTTTTTCTTTTTCTTATCGATTTTTGTTATACAATTAATCCGAACTGTCGTGCAAAATGTATAAACGCTATTGGAATAATTTATTTACAAAAAACAACAAAATATCACAAGACAACCCATTAAATATTATATTAACGATGTTCTCTTCTCCAGGTAACCATAGTATTTCACCAATAATACTGAATATATAAGTAGCACTTCGTCTCAAGCATTATTAAATACATTTCCATCTTCTGTTGTTCGAATAGTATATACAAGTCGCAAAAAATTACGTTTTTCTTCTTGAGGTACCAATTGCCATTACTGCTAATTAACTGTAGACGGATTTCATCCAGTGCATATAGCACCCCTTAACGTATTTCATTCCATGCTCTTGTCCTTAAGTACACATTTTGTATGCTAAAAGAGATACATTCCTTTGCGCAGCAGAAAACTCCATTATCATACTGAGGAAGCTATCTTCAGATGTAAAGTTGATTTTATAAGCTGTGAAAAAAGCCAGGAAGTACTGGTGGAAGTACATTTCAGTTAAGCCCCCAATGATTGCTTGAAATACTAAAATATTTCTTCTGATTGAAGTAAAACACAGAGTGGATAAACAAAATTATTTCTTATGTTCACCAGAGTTCTTAACAGCCTTGAATGTGACAAATTTAGACATCTCAGGTGAATGAAATGTGATAATGAACGCATCCAATATTAGACTTTCAGAATATACATACCCATGATAATTGTGTTGAATACGATCAAAACCTTCAAATTAATCATGTACTGTTTTTCCTGTGCAGATTCGTACCTTCGGTTCGATTCCTTTATCTAAGACCATCCAGAGCGGTGGTTGTTACAGTCGTTGTGATCATCCAAACTATCTTGATAATATACATCAATACCTACGTACTCATCATAATTTTTATTATATTAGCAGAGAGAGAGAACAAAATTGAAACAGTCGGATTGATGCACCTCTGATCTGTTACACAAACTCTTCTGTGAGCAGATACTGGTACTGAAGCATAATGTTGCTAGGCAACTTGGAGGCCTAGTAATACCGTGTATTTATCTTTCCTTTATGCCTGCCCTAAGTAAATGTAAATAAAATAACAATGAAAATGTGGTACCTATTTTGGTCCTAAATCCCATATCTTTATTTTAAGGGAAAAGGGTACTTCTGCAGTGCGATTGTTTTCTCAATATAGTGGTACAGTGCCAATACCCATAGGCAATCCTCTTGTAACATTGGCAGTACGATCTCGTTAACTAAACAGACTTCATAAAAAAAACCTAATATGATGTATTTTTTTTCTTTGTATAATAAGTTCTTATGAATGGTGTTAATTTTACACTATTGAAACCATTCTACTAAAATAAATAATATAAAATACATTAGCTTTTACTGCTCACCAATATCAACTTGCCACTGTGCATTATTTTCTTGAATTCAAGGATCAACTGCCAGACAGATTTTAAGAATTTGAAATAGCGGCCAAATTTTATTTCTTGAAAGTTTAAAGGATCAAAAGATTAGATTCAAGGATCCTTTGGAAAGCAATAACTGAAATTTTGTTGTGGAAATAAAATAAAACAAAAAAATCATATGCTTCTACAATTTATTTACTTTTTTTGTTATATTTTAGCATACTTTATTAAATGTTTCTTTTGCTATTTTATAGCATTGTTGTATGATTTTTGAGGTATTAGGAAAATATTCCCTGGGTCTAGTTAAAGGATCAAAGGATGAGATTCAAGGATTAACTCTTGAAAGCGGCAACTAAATTTCTCTGATTCTAGTTCAAAGATCAAAGAAGGATTGACTCTTGAAAATATTTAAACATTCAATGATCCTAATTAGATTTTCAAGGATGGGATTGGGCACAGTGTATTGGTTGAATACTGTATTATGCACAAAAAGGAGATAATATTTGCTTTTGGACTATTTGATTAAAATAGGTTTACGTACAGGTGCGATTTTTTCTAATTCGCTGGCTCGTTAATTGTTTACAGGTACAATTATTTTATTAACAATAAGACTGAGCAGAACTAAACCATCTATTTATTTGATATTTCTATATTGATTTATTGATCTTATCAACACTAATAACATTGTTTCAATATAGCAATTGATATATTATCTTCATAGTATCGAGTATCATTCTTCAAGCTACATTATATTATTAAATGTATTACGTACGTAAAAAATGTAATTATTATTCTTATTGCACTACTTACATAGGTATTAGTTAACGAATAGGTACAGTCATGTGAGCTTTCTTCAGAGCACATGGTAGGTGTTCTTTAATTAGTTTACCGTAGCGTTGATATTTCATTTTATATGACCCCGTTTATCTGAGATTTATTATCAATAAAAGACTTAAAATAACAGCATCAAAAGAAATGAACTTTGAAGTATCATACAAGCTTATAATAGGAAAAATAATTACAGAATTACAACAATTGAATCCAAGGATAGGTAATATTATATATTCAATTGACATATCCCATATGTTACCATAATGATCATCAGAAATGAAATATTCATTTATCTAACACCTTCTGCTATTTAAAAACCACACAAATTGTCACGACCTGAATCTGATAATACAACAGCACGTACGTTACTATCGTTACCAACGTCAGTAAAAGCTTGAAGAATATCACGTATCATTCTATCTATTTTTTATTAGAGAAAGACATTTTTTATCATTTTGGATAAGTCGGTGTATATGGGTCATGTCGATAATAACTTACGCATAATTAAATGCGTTTACACTTTTAGGTCTATACGTTTCGACATGAGCAACGCCATTAGGAAATACTTGAACTTTGACTGCTTCGTATTCGTATGTTGGTAAAGTCATTATTTAAAAGTAGATAATGGAGGGAAACAAGTAAAAAAAAGGCTGTAGAATGGAGAGAAAAAAAAAGACTTTCTTTTTTTCTCTACACGTATATTAAAAAAAAAGAAGGGTGCATAAATAACATTTGTCATTTGGGAATGAACTTCCTTATTTTCCCTCCGCCTTTTTTTCTTTTTGGTTATTGAAAATACCTCGCGAAAATTGAAGCCCTTTTTTTTTCTTTGGAATGAAGTGCCCGATAGTTTAACCTTTTTTTTTTATTTTGTCAACATGTTGTAATTGTATTTTACACTACAATTCAACAATAATAAAATATCAAATCGAATCCAATTTTTCTATTATTATCGAATTATTAAAATTCGATTATTTTCATTATATTCGTTCTCTTTATTTATACAGAGGGAAAAAGCCGTAGATAAATTGAGTAGTTATAAATATTATCGTATTATTATCATGTTTTACAGCTATCTGTTGTGTAGGTGATTTACTCTCATCAATATACAAGTGAAACAATCATTGACATTATAAAAAGAGTTGGGTTATATAAGTGATTTGAATTCGTAGTGTACAGTTAAGTTCTATTACGATCCATGTGCAAAGGTGTTGATACGTTTCGGTCGTATAGTAATATAATTCCGAGTATATGACCCAAGAAAAAAGGATAAGTTAAAATAAATAACTTATAAAAATAAAAGAATTTGCGTTAATTTAATGACCAATCCCGATTGTAGGGTGAAAATAGAAACTAAGGGTGGGTGAACTAAGTAGTTTATTATACGTAACTTAATAGAACCTTGTAAAACTTGGTAGAACTATGTAAAGATTTCATTAAGGAAGAAAGATGTCTTATTTAAACTATCTATCCTAAGTTGATAATATATAATGAAAAAAAGGGGGAAAGGGAAAAAGGGGTAACAGTGTGCTTTCTATAACCTTGGGATGCCAACATTTATTGCATTTAGATACTTATAATCAAAAGGGTCAATATCATAATTGAAGAAAGGAATACTTATAACAAGTATGTAGGAAATAGTGTGGGGATATGATTGGTCACAGGTATTAAGTGTTTCTTTCGTGTGATACTGTATATAATGATGAAATGGGACTTTTTTGTAATGATTATAATCAATAAATAAAAGTGCTCTACTATTTTGATAAGAAACACCTGAAAAATTTACTTACAGTTGAAAGTCTCACGTTTTCTGCTGCATTGTTATGAATAACTGTTATGTAAACCAAAGTGATGTGATTAGGTACCCTTATTTGTTTTTAATGCATTTCTTTACTCGGATCGCCCTTCCGTAATTTTTTCCAAAAAAAAGAAATGTCATGTATAGATCTAAATCATCAAATTAAAGACGATATACGTCGTATTTCTTATTATCATTATTATCTAAGACATATACAATATCCAAATATCTACAATTTTTTTCTTTCTACGTATATATTTTTTTACTCAAGATAACTACGTAGTTACAGTTATTAACATAGTGTTTAAGATATATGAATGTGGGGGGGGACCAGCAGGATGATGGTTATGCATAAACAAATAAACAAACATGTCAGGAAAATCATTTGAAAAATGCGGAATAAGAAAACTAGAATGACTAATAATCAAACAAACTTACTTTTTTTATTTATATATATGAGCAATCAATTTTTGTTGGTAATGTGTTTGTAGGTAGATTAACTCTCCCGTTATTTTCATTATGACAACTACTTCATCAACAACTGCTTTTGAATATCAATATGAAACATTGAATGTCAAAACATATCCAGATGGTGTAGCACATGTTGAATTAAATCGTCCTGATAAACTAAAAAATAGTTTTAGTCCAGGGTATAACAACCTCTTTTATATATCTACATATCCAATGACCATTATAATATAATAATAAGCTTTTTGAATATGTAAAATCAGATAAATCAAACTCAAACTATTTATAGACTTTTTGAAGACATTTTTCAGTATTTTACAACAATGAGTAAAGATAGTGATATTCATGCCATTGTTCTTTCCGGATCCGGTCATATGTTCACTGTTGGGATTGATTGTAAACTGGTGGGGGGTTTACTCTCAATCTTCAATCAAAAATAATAAAAAGAAAAAGTGAAAAATTAACTAACAAAGGTGCTTTATTACAAGGATCAAAGGATAAAGATTTAGACGTTGCACGACAAGCATTTGTCAAGCAAGCCCATCTTAATGTAAAATTTCATTTACATTGTCTCATTATGAATGAGAAAAAAAAGCAACTTTTTTTTCATTGTACGTAACAAAATTAAATGACAAACAAACGTATTAGATATTAATACTTATTATATATATATATATATATATATATATAGTATCTTCAACGTTCGATTTCTTCACTTGAAAAATGCTCACAACCTGTTATTGTTGCCATGCATAACGGTGTACTGTAGTCAATTCATCTTTTGGTTCCTGACACTAGAAACTATATTCAGAAAAAAAGTTGGTTTCTGTCAAGGTGTGGCCTGTAATAATATAAATTAGGTTCATGAGAAATAATTGTCGCTGCTCCCCTATTTTTTAATTTTTTCTATCTATGTATCAAACTTTTATAATTAATATATGAAAACGCTGTACTCTGTGAATTTGTTACGCTTGTTGATGTTTATACCAACTTTACTTATTCAGTTGGCGATATGAAGTTATAAAAAGACCTCCATTACTACATTACGTAGTAATATGGATTAACCATGGGCTCAGTCGTGGTAAGCACTCGAGTTTCTTTATTTGTTACGTATAAGCAAAATTCGTGATGCGTGTCTAATAAAGAGATATTTATTGTATAATATAGGCCGTTATGTTTCTCAACTTTACAAACTTGTGCGAATATTGCTGTGGTGCTTTGTAAAAAAGAGTATTCTCAATTCATATATCCTAGTCCTTGATCTTTCATTGTTTCAAAACACAACTCTACAAGCGTGACGATTCGATGAATTGTATAATACCTGAGAAACCGACAGAAAGAAATTCTGGACAAGGAATAGGAACATTTTATACAGCTTCAACCAATTACTAGTTCTTACAACAATGAAGCATGTGGTTGGTGACGTAGATATTGCAGTCGCAACAAGTGACGAATTCTGCCACGAACATTCAATAGTATCAACATCGTCATGAAATTGTGGATGAATTTATTAAGAAGAAAAGAGAAGAAAAAATGATCAAGTGAACACCGCGTCTTAATAGGACATAGTCGCTCTAGTCAGATCTGATCATCGAATAGGAGTCGCTGCTCGATGTAACGATATTCGATATACCAACAGAGTGTTGGTGTTCAAGACACTCTAAGCAGGGAAATATCGTTAATTCTCTACGTATAATGATTTCCGATAAGGGTTTTGACAAAAATAACGGTCTATCGAGCAGACTATTTATACTTTAAAGAAGGAAATGTTGCTGATTGCAGGATATTTTTTGGTCCTCTAACTTTGGGCTTTGAGCTTTTTTTTGTTAGGAATTGAATAAATTAAACATTTAATTTATCTTCAATCCAAGAAAATAGAATAAAATGTAGTACTATCCTGCTTCTTTTACTTCGTTATGAAAATCATGCTTTGTTTTTCGTCCACTGTACAAGTCTGGCTTTTCCTTTACAATTTTACATGAATTTATAAACAATATATGATATTGATACTGTAGTGTTTGGCGTTTCGTAAAATACTCAAGTTTTTTTTTTCTTATCGGATACGTATTAGCATTAATTATATATAATAAGTAATGTAGTTGCAATTCGATTAAAAGTAGTAAGACAAGACATATTCAAAGAACAAAATCTGGGAAGAAAAATATGTTTTTATATTATTATATTGTACAACTCTTTTACAGTATGAACTAAGGTATGATGATGTACTAGAGAACATAGCGATCCTTGTATTCCCTAGTAATAACTCCATGAATATAAAGCGAACCCACTCTTCAAGAAGACTACGTTCCTTGTATTCCCTAATACGAACTCCATGAATATAAAGCGAACCCACTCTTCAAGAAGATTACGTTCCTTGTATTCCCTAATACGAACTCCATGAATATAAAGCGAACCCACTCTTCAAGAAGACTACGTTCCTTGTATTCCCTAATACGAACTCCATGAATATAAAGCGAACCCACTCTTCAAAAGATTACGTTCCTTGTATTCCCTGATACGAACTCCATGAATATAAAGCGAACCCACTCTTCAAGAAGACTACGTTCCTTGTATTCCCTAATACGAACTCCATGAATATAAAGCGAACCCACTCTTCAAGAAGACTACGTTCCTTGTATTCCCTAATACGAACTCCATGAATATAAAGCGAACCCACTCTTCAAAAAGAAGATTACGTTCCTTGTATTCCCTAATAAGACTCCATGAATATAAAGCGAACCCACTCTTCAAGAAGACTACGTTCCTTGTATTCCCTAATACGAACTCCATGAATATAAAGCGAACCCACTCTTCAAGAAGACTACGTTCCTTGTATTCCCTAATACGAACTCCATGAATATAAAGCGACCCCACTCTTCAAGAAGACTACGTTCCTTGTATTCCCTAATACGAACTCCATGAATATAAAGCGAACCCACTCTTCAAAAAGAAGATTACGTTCCTTGTATTCCCTAATAAGACTCCATGAATATAAAGCGAACCCACTCTTCAAGAAGACTACGTTCCTTGTATTCCCTAATACGAACTCCATGAATATAAAGCGAACCCACTCTTCAAGAAGACTACGTTCCTTGTATTCCCTAATACGAACTCCATGAATATAAAGCGAACCCACTCTTCAAGAAGATTACGTTCCTTGTATTCCCTAATACGAACTCCATGAATATAAAGCGAGCCGATCTTGAAAATTGCATTTATTTGTAGTAAGAATATAAGAAATGACGGGTCTTGATCGCAGTTGTGAAATGGGAGTTTTTTTTGCAAAAATGAAAAAATATGTAAAACCCGATTGGGTAGAAAAATTTAGATACTTGGTGACTTTTTTACTTTTTGGCTGCCCATTTGTAGCTGTACATTTCAATGAATTTCCACGCACGTTGTTCATAATGAATGTTGTGCTGTATTGGGATTCTTTTGGGTCTTTAATACGATTTTGTAGCGATTCAAAAGAATATCTACCTTCTTCTCTTGCAATCCAATTGCATTCACAATTATTCTTTGAATAAAGGCTTCTTGCTCAGTTTGTAAAACTTGTTTGCGTTAAAGTTTTGCTTTTTATTTCCTTTGATATAATTGAATTACCAATAGTGGATCGTTTCTTTGATCATGCCGTCAAAATTATGTGTGTAATTTTATGGATGTAAGAATATATAATCGAGATTGTATTTAATTTAAGTGAAATGGTGGAAAACTCAAATGCAAAAAATGTTCGCGTCCCTGCTTAAAATTTTAAAACAGTCCCCACTTTTTAGGTTACACACTGCTTATCCCTTTCCCGAAATATTGGCATTACATTTTCTTCCGTAACATCTCTTGAGAATACCTTAAGTTAACATATATTACGCCTCAAAAAGTTCATATCTGCATTTCTGACAATTTTTTGTCAATTCTTATCCCTCCCCATATTTTGACGGTTTAAGTCAGAATTCACCTTACTTTTTTTATTGCTGCTTTTTACCCAAGTTTTTTATTACTACGCTAATCCACTTATTTCAACATGGATTATATTTACAAATTCAGTGAGCAATGTGAAAAAGATAATGTTATTCCAAAATTATCTGAATTTATAACAAAGCTTAAAGTTTCCGTGCTTACTAATGCTGAATATACTGAATAAATTGTCACTTGGAAAACAGTGAGACAGTATTGGACGACTAAGTTTGAAGAAGCTCTTCAATTCAAAAAGGTTAAGGTAATACCTTTCAAAATGATGGTGTAATTTATCTTAAAAAATACACAGATCAATGCAATCTATTAATCGGTTGGGGTATTATAGGGATCAAATGACCGCTGGGTAATTGATTGGGATGAGTTATCCAAAAGTATTAATGAGAAGCAAAGAAAGCGTAAAATGGAAGAAGCTGCGGAGGTGCTTTCCAACGATATAACGAATCAGGCGATAAAAAGAATCAAAGTACGTAATTATTTTGCCTCCTTAACTAACGAAAGTTGATATGTTGATTAATTTAAGATTCTTGATCACTTTCATATTAATTCTAGATATCTTGCAAAGATGATGATGAAAACCCATTCCTAGATAAAGACAAAACAGCAGTTGATTACTTTTCCATTCTTAACAACATGAAAAAATATCGAAATAATTCTAACAGACCTAATAATGAGTATGTAAAATGAATAATAAATGCATAATAGCATAAGTAAACTGTATTAATCTTTTTTTTAGAGCATGCCCAACGGACTCCCCAAATTAAGATTTTTTATTTCAAGGCACAGAGAGGCTCCCGTAATTTAGAGAATGGTAACTCTGAATTTGGGTTTGCTTTTCATTTGGAGACTCCGTTGGGGCAATGAATCTCCAAATCGGTTCTCCAAATCTAGCAAATTTCATTTTGTTAGGCATGCTCTTAGCCTTGTTACCCACGATATTCTAGATCTAGCGTCAAAAGATCAACACACCTTAACAAGGGATGGTCTGGGATCAACATTTGATAGTTTGTATTCAAATACAAAAGAGCTTATTAAACACAATGATTGTATGAATTATTTGGACGTAGATCCACAAATTGTGGGATCATACACAAGTGCATTGGTAAAAGACAAAGTAAATATAGTAATCATAGCGAGGCTATTACATAGTACTTAAGTACAGCCATCTGTGTTGTAAAACCAAATCTCATTTTTTTTTTTTTTTTGCTTTTTTCCCTTTTAGAACGAACCCAACAAATTAAAAACTATGTTGAATGACACAAAAAGGGTTTTAGAAAAAAATGAGGATAATTCATGGATCTCACTAGTACTGAAGCTTGTAAAAGTATAGTAAGTAAAATACATCTATTCGTCAAAAACTATATTCACATGGGCTGTCAATTAATATTATATACTATCTAATTTAGTATAAAATAGTAACTTAGGAATGAAAAAAATTATTTAAAACGGGATCAGACTGAATATAATTATATCATGTCTTTCTGGTACCCATTATTCCATCGATTGTTAAGAGATGATAGTAGATACTAGATAATGTGGTATGATAGTCAACTTTTTTTTTGTATATCTGTATTCCTTTTATTTTCTTTTATTCATATTGCTGATTGTTCATTTATTATATGTTTATTGTTTGGTTAGGGGGGAGGGGTCGCTCCGCGCGGCAAAAGAAATGGATGACAGAAAGCTGAATGATGACGAAAGAAGGTCTAAGGGGCCCACTACAGATGGTATTATAATCTACGAATCATCCGGTCTCGAAGTAGCGATCATTGAAGTTAGTGGGCCACCACAAAATGGACAACATATACATTTTGTTGGTGATAGGAATAAAATTGCAATCAACTTAAAGAAGACGATGAAAAAAATTCTTGAAAAACACCCCAGTGCTAACAAAGCCGTACTATCCAAAATTTCACTACTTGGTGTTCAAATATATAAACATCGTCTTTATTTATACTCATTAACGATGCCAGCATTAGGCCTGTACGTGTTTACAGAAGTTCAAAAAATACAATTACCAGTCAAAATTTACGATGCCCATAAAGATTTACCATCGATGATATCAGCCCTTTGGATGATCAAAATTAGTTTGGATCAAATTTTGAACTTATTAGATGAATCAAATACCGATTATGACAGTGACGATAATGCTACAATTGATGATTTCAACTTCGACGATACGCCACCAAGACCAAAAAACAAAAAACGAGTACAAATCTCCCGCTTATCACCATCACTATCACCTTAAACCAAAATCATCTTTTTATTCATTATTAATTTCAGCTTATTATTTCTGCATCATTCACTACGTATTCATACCAAAAAAAATCATTGCTATCTTAGTTACTTCTTAATCTGTTAAACACAAAAATGATTCAGATTCAGAATCAGAATAAGCGAAAGTATAGGAGAGCCAAATTACAGCGAATTAGATTAATTACAAATAGTACTATACACAACAGTTGAATAGAAATTAATTTCAAATATACGTATCTTTATATTGAAGCGTTTCTTGTCGTAATAGAGAGCTTCGTAATGTGTAATTGATATGATTTATGTTAAGAAAATATAGTAAAGGTTATAATTAACTTAATAATTATAGATAAATGGTATGTGGGAGTTCTAATATTCAGGAATGTTACGTCTGAAACCACAAAAAGAGAAGTCTTAATAAAATTACTAAATGAAAATCAAATAAAAGGATTTATTTATAAAAGATAATTTATTTAAAAGACAAGACAAAGTTAAAGATAAAACTTAAGGGAAAATAGAACTTAAGGTGAAAGAGAACTGAAGAAAAGAAATTTGAGTGACAAAGGTCGAGTATTTATACTATTTGCTTTTGTAAAAATATTCAATAGCTTTTGTAAAAGTAACCAATAGCTTTTGTAAAAATAACTAATAGCTTTTGTGAAAAGTTACAATTGCTTTTGTAAAAAGAAGCAATAGCTTTTGTGAAAATACTCAAAAGTGGGATCCAATAAAAATGGCACAATGGGTTTTTATACTATAATAAGAATATTTGATGATAACATGTGACTATAAACAATAATAATAATGATAATGAAAGAGATAAAGATAATAATAATGTTATTTATAATGGGGATTATACTACTATTCGAGATAATATATATGAATAAAGAGAAAAAAATTGGGTAACGGTATGTACGTTACAATATAAAGAATATTACGTCACCTTTATTTTACATACCTTTTCTAACTGATGATATCGCTATGTTCATTGTGTCATCAAAACATATGTTTCTCCTTTATATCTTTGTTATCCCAAAATACATTTATTCAATTTGCAAAACTAGCTCTTTTCTTTTTTTTTTTTTTTTTTTTTTTTTGAGTTGTTGGTTGTGAGATATAACATATTAATACATACGAATGGATATTGATAACGAGCAAATTTCGCCGAACAGCTTATCTATTATTATATTTTATTTCTTTAGAAATATATTAAAAAGTGTCTAATATAAAGTTAGTGATAGTACATATAATACTGTTATATATTTTTACATAGGATGTTCGAATATTAAAGTACATGTAGGATAATGGAATAATATTAATGACGTTAATATAGCTTTGATAATTACTCTACATGTTTACGCATCTGCTGCTTAACACTTTAAATCAACTTATGCTTTAATCATTCCACTTTATAATTTAGATAAACATGACACACTTGGTAACAATTATCATGGCACACATACCGTGATTTTATATACAGCACATTACATGTGTCTATAGAAATAACATTTTCGCTATCACTTTTTGTACTACACCATTAGTGTGTATCAATTAGTAAGATTACTATTCTCGACTGAAAAAATGTAGCTACGTAGTAAAAATCATCATCAGATAAGTTATTAAACCTTTATTTCGATCTTCGTCTGATGGAAGGCAACCCTTACGTGGTCGAGATTATTTTTCCCGTGGTACTATGGTCGTAACATATTGAAGTAAAAGAAGTCCTGTCTTTCCCTTTGGGTACACCGAAGCGTTCAATGTGTGATTGAAGTATTTCGTATAAAGATGTAAAATAAAAAAGAAATGATATAAAAATATAATAGAAATTAGGGTTGTTGTGGGAGTTTTTATATTGAGGAATATTACGTCTGAATCCACAAAAAGAAAGGTTTCAATGAATACTTAAGAGACTTTATGCTCAAGAAATTATTATCAGTCAACTATCTAGTTGTTAAAAGACTAGTGCGTAAAAGATTTGAAAGGTGATAGAACTGAAGAACTTTATTTGAAATAATTGTGGGATATTTATACTATTAGTAATGCCCGAAATGTGAAACTGCTTTTATGGAAGAGAGTTTTGTTTGTAAGCGTTTATGTATGCTAGCATAAACGAATAACAAATTTTTCGCTATTAAGAACCAAAGTCCTCAAAGTCTTTTCATGATACAACTATAAAATTTGATATTCATGCGTACATAGATTATTCATACGTGATAATAAGAGTACACTAGCTCAAATAAAATTAGATGGGTATATAATATGATGTATGTTAGAAGCATAAGGCTTTTTTTTTCCGTATTTTCTTTTCCCTGCATTAACTGTATAGTAGAATATGAACAATCACCTTCCTTTATTATTGTATATTTCAACGAAGAAATCAATATTTTATCACTGCTCTGATTCCTTTCTAAGATTGATTTTATAAACTTTATGCATACGTTTTTAGATTACTGTTTACAGATTGATATTAGACCATAGATAGAACTCATAGTAAACTATGTCTGTATTTCAAAATTAAACAAGGAATGAATCGAACTATCTTTATAATAAAAAAAAGGTAGAAACAAAATCTTTCACTGTATGATATAAAAACAATAATTATAAAACACTCTATAATTGCCCTCAGTAGGAATAATCATGAATATACTGTTTCATACCCTTTAGAATATACAATGGCTATTTCTTCAATACAATTATATATAACCCAGTAGAGTACATATATTTTTAGTTTTACGTATTCGTTATTTTAACCATGTCGCGTCTCACTGAATACACCAACAAACTATACAATCAATACAAACTATTTTGAAACAGAGTTACTTTAACATTGTAATCTTTTTATAGCAACAAGATGAAAAGGTACAGTATGTTTTTTTAGATGACCAGCATACGTAACATTCAAAGATAAGCGGGTGCAAAAAAAAAAAAAGGGGGTGGAGGTATATTTGAAGAAAAAAGGGAATAATAGTTTTAGCGATCTTACCATGGTAGACACACACACACACACATACTATGTTTTACTTTGCATAAAGACCCGCTTAAAACATGTTTACCTCACATTATTTGGGAATCTGGACCTTTAGTCGCGCAGGACAATAAAGTGAATTTGCGTTCTTTTTTAAAAATAAACCATGTCTCTTTTTACACTTTGTTTTTACTTGTCTACATCATATAAAAAAATCAGCTATACAAAGGCATTGGTGCATGATCAATGATGTTACCATTGTTTGGGCTCAAAAAAAAGCATAAAAAGAGTCTTTTCCAGAGCTTTCTTTTTTCTGTTCTTTTCTTTTCTTTTTCTTTCTCCTTACACCCGCAACAACCAACAAGATAAGTACTACTTTTTTTTCAACATTTTATCCTTCTTCCCCTAATGAATCATGTATCCATTCTCTATATTTTTCCCTCTATCCATTTTTTCTTCTTTTTATACATATTATTACTTTTGACGAGCTTTATTCTTACTCTTATTTTTTTTTGTTTTTTTTTGACGCAACGCCGCAGCACGACGAACGATACCACGAACGATGCGACGAACAATGCGACGAACGATGCGACGAACGATGCGACGAACGATGCGACGAACGATGTGACGAACGATAAAAGGTAAGTATAAAAGGTAGGTATATTTATACTCTTTACTATCTTCGGGTAGTAAAGAGGGCCGATGATCCAGTTACCCACTGGGGAGGTCGGGTCCTGACGCAATGCCACCTCCACGTGGTAGGGCCTGTCCACGTAGCTTTTTTTTCTTGAAAAAAAAAGTTGCGGCCAAGAGCATTGCAATTTTTTTTTAAATATTTCATCATAATGTGTTTGTGACCCATTGGGTTGTTGCTTAGAATGGTTCCTTTCTTTCTGTATTTTATTCTATTATTAATATAAATAAGTTTATTTATTTTTATCGTATTGTCGTCTCTTTATAATAATTTACATGCTCATTTAAAGTAATGTAAAACCTAAGATAGAAATTTAATAACTGGTTACTATGGCATAATGATCTGACATATTTTAATTGACAAGATTTCCAATTATTGGCTCAACAGTAACATGTGCAAACAGTAGCTAGAGAGATATCTCTTTGTGATCGATCTTGGAAATGTAACTTTTTTGAGTTGTGGCCAAGATATACTTTCTTCATAAACATTTCTATTCATTATATTTATCCCACTTATTCTACGTATTGTATTTTCTTGAACTTGTATTATTCTATCTATCACCTAAAAAAATATATGGATGATAAAAAGATCATCACTTTAAAACCAATAAGTATACCTAAATCTTTCTATTAGTTTATAAGTTCTGTTATTATTAGACTCTCTATATATAGTATAAACATATGATATGGTTGCTTGTCATGTGATTTTAATAAGTTGGATACGTTAACTCATTATTATCATACTACTAATACAAAAATAAAAATCATTCAAAGCAAAACAAAACAAAAGCTCTGTTTCTTCGGCTTTGTTATATGTCAGAAAATATTATTTATGTAAAGGTACACTTGTAGGACAGGGTATTAGGGCAGTATCAATGGCACGACTAAACACGGCGAAATAAAAATAAACATAATCATGGGGGGATGGCGCGACCGCAGGACGGCACCGCTTTTAGTACCTGACCCTATCGAACTCAAAATGACGGATACAATATTATGGGTGTGACTTGAATTACACTATAGAGTACTAGACGATTTCAAAAACCTTCCTCAGGCATTTCATCGCTATAATGAGTTTGAGACTCACTAAATATGTCTCATTCATATAGCTTATTTTTAACGCGTTGTAAAAGTAAAAGTAACTTAAGAATAAGTGGATTGAACTACCATCTAGAGAGAAGAGTGGGCCGGTATATATGGGGGCGCCAAGCTCTTCCTCAATCTTTCTATGCTCCATAAATCTTCTCATCATTATTCGCTTTTCTCACTCAGTTATTTCAAATACTGTAAATATAAACTTTATATCTTCACTCTATGTAAATGATATGGTTTATTCACGTGAAATAATTTTTCGTTCATTTTCTCTTCCACTATTTTCATGCTCTAATTTATGCTCCATAAAACTCCATTGTCCCCTGGGATAATACAATGGCTTTCCTTTTCCAGTCACAGCTTCTTCATTAATAAGAATGTGTCGAATACTCGATCCTGGTGTATCAAACATGGCATCCAGTAAAAGGTTTTCCTATAAAACATAATATATTATATTATTCGTGTTAATGGTAACTATTAGTGGTTTATTAAGATCAATATAGTTTTTGTTTCTATATTACCATGATTCGCCGTAATCCACGAGCACCTGTTTGCTTTTGTACTGCATGTCGAGCAATAATACTTAAAGCTGGATTTGTAAATCGGATTTCGGCCTATACATTTTTTTTTTACCTTTAACACTTGAATTTTATATATGCAAACTATCAGCTAGATGTGAGTGATTTTAAGTTACCTGATAAAGATTGAATAAGTCCTGGTATTGCTTTACAAGAGCATTTTTGGGTTCCGTTAATACACGTACTAGGTCATCCTCCGATAGTTGATTTACACTAGTAAGAACTGGTACTCTTCCAATAAATTCTAATATAACGTTGAACAGTTTATTTAAAAGTACGGATCCATGAATGACTCGATTTTATAGCTATATGGCGAGACTATCTTAATAGAAAAACGACCAATTTGGATATATACCTGGAATAAATCCGAACTTCATGATATCATGTGGTTCTACATGATCTAACGTAGTTGTTCCATGAGATGAAGTATTAATAATAACTTCCTCATTAAATCCTGTCTATAAATTACACTCATATAATTATTATTAATAAATGATACAGTAATATTTGTAACATCCATCAGTCGTTTGAAACCCGCTCTTTTGCTTTTTTTTTTGCTTTCTGTGAGTCACATTATTATTATATACCTTTGATGTCTTGTCCATACGTTGCTTAATATGATCTTCCAAACCAACAAATGCTCCGCTGAGAATAAACAAAATATTGCTTGTATCGACGTTATAGGAATCACCTAAACTACCACCAGGAACAGGTTTAAGCGCAGAAGAAGAGGATGATGAGGATGAGGATGTTCCCGCTGATGCTGATGGATTATTAATTGGATGGCCCATATAAGTTCCACCCGATATATTAGACGATGTAGGTACTCCTTTATTTGTCACCTTAACATTTGTTCCTTCCAACATTCTTAGTAATGCTTGTTGTACACCTTCGCCACCTACATCTCTTGAGGATGATTTTGAACCTTCACTACCTCCTGTTCTTGCCAATTTATCAATTTCATCAATAAATACAATTCCAGTTTCTGCTTTCTCAATATCATAATCACAGCTCTATATTTTTGGAATTAATTTAATTTTATAAGGATTGTTGTAATAAAACTATACTATATTACGAAGAGAAAGATGAGTAGAATTTTTACCTGAAGTAATCTTTCAATTACAGATTCGACATCATCACCAACATATCCAGCCTGTGTAAACGATGTAGCATCAGACATTGAAAAAGGTACTTGTAAAATATTAGCTAATGTTCTGGCAAGTAATGTTTTACCTGAATTATATAGCACATAAATTAATTAGGACAGGTGATGTTACCACCATCCGCCAATTTTGTATAAACATTCCTCAGCGCAGAAAATTGTTATCCTGTTTCTCTCTTTCTCATACTTCACAAATTATCCTACCTGATCCAGTTGGCCCGATAAGTAAGACATTGCTTTTTTCTAATAATGTTGTGTCTACATCTTCATCTTCTTCATCCGCGGGCCCTGCTGCTGTAGCCAAAGAAGAAGAAGTAGAAGCAGAAGAAGAAGAGGAAGAAGAAAGCAGATCCTGCTGCTCTTGTGGATGGGAATTTTCCATCACAACAGATGATTGTTCCTCTTCTTGTTCATGATGATGAAACGGGTGTCCAAGCTCATCTGCCGGTGGTGTAGAAGATACTTTCTGACTTGCTTCAATTCGTTTCCTTGTTGCTTGAGATCTTGCAATATTTGCTTGTACTCTAGTATAATGATTGAAAACTGCTACCGATAGCGTTTTCTTTGCGCGTTCTTGCCCTATCACATATTCGTCCAATATCTTGGCTATCTATTTTTTTTTTCAGTTTATTGCGTGAAAAAATATTAGTTACTGTTATTTTTCTTTCTAAGTATAAAAATAAAATAATATTTTACTAATCGCGGATTAAGAGTATCCAATGTTATATGACGTTTTGTGAATGAAGGTGATATTATTCGAATGGAATATTTTGGTAATGGTTTGCATGTTCGTAAAAACATCATGATGTTTTTTTATTATTTTGTAGCGTAGAGACTTGAGACTTTTATATAAGGCGAATAAAAAAAGACTCTAATAGTCTACACGTTTTGAACTTTCTATTTTTCAGGAGTAAATAATCGAGAATAACGAAAGATAACACTCCTGCAGGATTTTTTATGTATTAAATAACTCTCAAATCTTTTTTTCGGGGTTAGTCCTGTCATTTTTTTTTTTTTTTAGATCTTTGGAAACGGGATTAGAGTTGTTACAACAACCAACAATGACTCATGCTAAATCAGTTACTTTTCACCATACATATTACTAGTACGTAGCCTTTTTCAAAATTTATAGTCATAATTATATTTTATATATTTATAGTTTATAATACATAGGTCCTTCAATATATGGGGTTCATGTGACAACATTAGAAAATTATGCTATTTATTTTATTGTAGATCTCACATAAAAGAGATTATAAGCTGCTCGAGTCTGTTATTACAAAAAAATACAGTTAGTTAATATTTTCTATAATACAATGCCTGTTTTCAATATTCTAATAGATATTTACCACAACTTTATCTTCTTCACAAACTGAAAATCGTGTATCATCAAAGTAATGCCAATCACCTTGATAACCATCACGTACGGCCGCGGTATCTAATGACAAAATACCCATTAGTTAAATATTTACATACATTTCTATATCTTTTTATCATTATCATTATCACTTACAATGTCCGCCTGTCAAGGATCCATAATGGTTCTAATTTTTTAAAAGAAAAAACGAAAAAGGTTTATGATCAGTTTATCACTCTAATACCTTATTATCCCATCCAACAACATTGTAGACTTACAGATACACCATATAAATCATATTTAAATACAGGTTTTTCCGTATTAGGTGGTATCATTGAATTTGGTACATAATTTGAAAGATCTAGATTCCTTGTTGGACAATCCACCATAGTTTCAAGCTTATTACGGAATGGTCCTTCAAATGAAAATCGTTTCAAATGAATTAATAAAACAACAGGCATTCGAGATAATGTTAAACTCTTGCTAGATCGTCGTAATTTTTTACATCGTGGACAATTCCTATAATAGATATAATATAATATCATATTAATATTGGTATCTCTGTACAGTCGAACCCCGTTTTTTGCACTCCCGGTTTTTGCACACCCCCACTTTTTGCACACCCCCGGTTCTTGCACTACTTTCAAGCCAAATCCCACCTGTGCAAAAAACGGGGTTCAACTGTATCCTTTTTTTTTTTGAAGTCGATCTTATATTTTACTTACCATGCATCGTCACCTTCAAGAACTTCTTCTTTTACAAAAGCATCTAGACATTGATATAGAGTTACAGTAGATACAGAGCCTTTTGCAGGTATAGGAAGTGATAAAGACATGAATGTATTATAAGTAGTAGATGTCTAAAGTATATTATAATAATAATAATAAAATATTGTTAAACAAACACAATATCAAAAATATTGTAATGAAATGGGTGCAACTTTTTCTTACCTTTTTACATGTTAAACAAGTAAGACGACTTCTATATTGCCCTTGGAACAAACTAACAATAATGCTTTCATTTCGTTCTAAATATTTGTTCCATGCAATGCCACTTGCTTGCCAGTCTTGCAATTGTTCAAATCGCTCTTCTTCGGCGGGATCTTCTGGTTTCGGCCGTGGTCGTTCCAATACTACATTCACATCTTCGTGAAGACCGTCCAGTAAAAACATAAGAAATTCTTGCGAGTCTTGCTGTTCTGTTCCTGCAAATTGAGGTGCGAATCGAACAAGTGCTTGCTGTAATATATTCAAATTTATAATTAGTAAAAAAAATATAATAATAATAACTTGGATGATCCAAAATTCTCTACTTACACGAAAAGTTACTGGCGATATAAAATTATAGTTTCCGCTCCACATAACTCGAATTAATTCTGCAAGACTTTGTACAAGGACACCACCTGTTCCCAACGGATTGCTTTTGTTGACATGTTGCTTATACATACCAGCTAATAGAAACGAATAGATAAATAAGGTTAGCCGACATCCATGTATCTACTTTTTTTTACACACTCAAATTCCTCCTCACTTCACAAAAACATCCTAATAACAATAAAAAAGAAACATACTTAAAAGATATCGGGCAAGAGGTGTTGTTCCACTTAAACATTGAATGATAGAACTCATGAAACAGGTATTTCCCAAGTTCTTCAATCCAGTCTTTCCAATTTGAACCGTGCTCAATTGGGAAGCCGAGTTATCAGATGATATACGAGCATATCTGTTATCAATCACGGGATGTTCCTGAGCATGATTTTTCATTATATCAGGTTTTGAAGGCAAAGGTGGTGCTGAAGGGCCTGCTGATGAAGGTCGTGGAATTGGCATATCTTGAGGTGGTTGATGTTGTACACGAGGATGTTGCGGAGGAGAATAACGTGATGGTGTCGGTCCTGTCGAAGGAGGTGCAGAAGGTAACGGACGAGTTGGTTTTGGAGGAATTTTAGGTGGCACGTCATAATTATTATTAGCCGTTTCAGTAAATCCATGAAAAGGATTATCAATGAATGTCCTTCGTCGTTGAAGACTTGTTCCAGTGTGATGCTGAGGAATAGATCCAGCAGCTGCGGCTGCAGCTGCAGTAGCGGATGATGATACATTTGGTTTGATATCTGGGTATCGTGCCATAAAAGATTCTTCGGTTGGTGTAGGTGGTTGCTTTTGATTATTGTAATTGGGTTCGTAAGGTGGGGCAATTGGCATAGTTGTTGGTGGTAATTCCACACCTGGTGACGGCGTAAGCGAGTTAGCGAAAACACCTTGAAGAGGTGGTGTTGGTCCACCTGATGCCCGTGTCATTGATTGAAGTTCACCATCATATTGTTTTACATGGAACTACAAATATAAAAATAAACAGGTGTATAAATATTACACGCATATACACACATAATAAACGATCTTTTCTTTTCTCAGTGTCTTTTTTTTTCAATTTACCCAGTCAAAAGGAGATTTATGCAATCGTTCTCTACCATGATGTTGATGATGATGTCCTCTCCCAACTACTCCTTCTAACCAATGTCGTCGTCGACTTGTTTCCTTTGGTTGTTCATTTTCTTTATTATCCTTCTGCTCATGTTTTGATTGAGTTTTGGCACCATTATAACTATATATGCCACGTTGACCAATAATTTGTTCCCACGCGGCAAATCCACCGGCCAACATCATTGGCATTCGTTGTAACGGTTTGCTGAATTCATTTTCATATATGACTGAAACTAGTTTACGTAAAGGAGCACTTGCATCTTCCACTCTTTGGGTATCTTGATCATAGTATACAATAAGATCAAACTTGTTTCGTTTATCAAATAATATTTGTTCCACTTCCGGATTCAAAATTAACGATTGTTGAATTTTTTGCGAAGTCACTCTATTGTATTGTCAACATTAGCTTTTTATTAATTCAATATTTTTCTCTCCGTATATGTATATATATATGTTACCACCCCAGTCCAATCCATTTTACTTACTCTTGACGAAGTGACAGTGGCTCTATTTGACAAATCCAAGTATGTTTTATACAGCCTTCCTTATACATGGACAAAGGTCGAACATCCAATAATAAAATACCTGGTAAATTTTCTCGTTTCTGAAGCCATTTGGCAAGTGTCATGGGCTCGACAGCCAACGTGGGTGGGAATTGAAATGTACTTCGTGGGGGTATTTTGAGTTGTTTGATAGCGCTACTTTCGAATTCACTACTACTATGATTGCTACTTGTTGTACTACTTGCGGATGATATTGGTAAATTATTATTGTTCCCATGGGTTGGTGGTGCAGGAGATATTGAAGAGTGCGGTAATATAGAGATAGTTGTTGTTGCTGTTGAAGGGGCAGGATTTTTTTTAGCTGTGGTTGATGATCTGGTAGTGCAGGTGGTGATGGCGTAGGCATGGGCATAGGCATGCGTAAAGCTGCTTGAGGTGCATGTGTAGGAACAGATGGTAAATCATCTAATGATACTTCCTCTTTATTACTTTCTGGCCATCCAGATTCTAATGCTGCTACAGTTGGAAACCGCTCCATGACATCATTGCCAGTATTATTATTTTGAATAATCGATTGTTGTTGTTGTTGTTGTTGTTGAATTGGCTGACCTTGTTCTATCTCATTTTTCGTAGTTTCGAGCCACTCAAGTACTTCTGGAATTCGCTATACGTTTATCATATAGTTTAAGTATAAATATTTTTTCATTTTTGATATCATAATCCACATAGTACGAAACAACTGTTGCTCTTTTTCTTTTATTTGTAAATATATATATATATATATATAACTCACCTTCGCTGTTGCATTGAAAAGTGGATGCGATTGAACTTCTTTTACTCTAGAATGTTTTTGAAGTACATCAACCCAAATACTACATTTCACAATTAGATAAGTAAATATAAAAAGGTACCTTCATGACCTAAAAGAAAAAGAAAAAACTATATTTGACTTACTCGCAACCTTTCAAATAACGAACATACGCGCCTTCAATATCGTTTAGTTGTCGTGCTTTAGCAGCCTATATACAAATTTACATTATTTAATGTATGTGCATATATGTTTGTTTGTCATTGAGGTATATATATTCATATGTATATACACGCTTTTTTCTTTCTTTTTAGCCAAGAATAGCGGTATTGAAAAAATAATAAAGTTGCCAAGACACTTTTTTTTAATATTCACCTCGTCAAATAATTTACTTGCTGAAAGCAACCATTGCTTTGCAGAATATCTATTTGCTTCTGATTTATCAATGGCAGCTTTTCGATGTAATTCTGCTAATGAACTATAAAATCGTGGTTGTCCATGGCTTATGTAAGGTTGTCGACTCATGAAGCTATTAATAAGGGGGGGGGAGTTTCTATGTTAGATAATATAAAGTCGACAAAGAAAGAAAAAAAAAAAGAAGGGGAAAGTGGCGGAAAAAAAGAGAATGGGGTATACTTTTTATAGATAGAAGTGATTTTTGGCATAAGCTTGTTTTGCAATTTGAGCCAATCAAATGCTGTATTACAAAAAGATATAAAAAAAAAAGGGTTTGAAATTATGCAGTTTGACCCATTGACAGTTAGAATAGTATTTTGTCATTTTTTATAACAGGTTGGAGATTCCTCATTGTATTTTCTTCACTATCACTGTTTTTTGTTTTTTAAGCTCCATATACGATGAGCAATATACTACCGCCATTATTTGCGAAAATATCAACTGGTTGACAATTCTTAAACTACATATTGTACGTACTTTAAGAATTAGCTCAGGGGCAACGAGTTTGTTTCCACGAAAACCGGGTTTTGATATGTACAATATGATGACGAGAGCGAAATTCCATAGCAATAACACTCGGATTTCGTTGTTACACATTCTTTTCTTGTCCCTCTAGATAGATACGTTAGTAGCCTATATAATCTAGCACGAAAAGAAACCAAGGCAGATATGCATAATTTATATGTTACTAACCGAAAAAAAAAAGATTGACTACTTTAAATCATTGTCACTGTTACCATTTACACAACTCGTGGGTAATGGAAAAAGGTAAAAGAGGATGTCATGAAACACCTCGGAAACGGACATAAATTTCTCTGAGCGGGATGGTCATTAATAGACTCTATAAAATTATGGAATCCGGGCGTGCTTTTCTTCCTTTTAATTTTTAATTTTTTTTTTTTAACATGTTACCAAGAAAAAGCCCACGACTCTCAAAACTGCCAACCACTTCTTATTATACAAAGAGTCAGACACAAAATAAGACGGTTGTTCCTACCACCAAGTAAGTATCCGATTTTTCTCTCCCTACGAATAATTGATTTTTTTATAGTATCTTAACTTATATTGACATAGAAGAAAACGCGCAGCACCAAAAGAACAGCCAACAGAAAAAAGGTCAAGTAAACGTAAAGTAAGTTTTTTTTTTCATTCGTGACAATTCATAAGTAAATTCAATTGCCTAATCGTAGGCATTCCATTTTATTTTATTCATCTATTCAGACCGCTGGTTCCACTACTACTATTGCTGACAAAAAGGTAAATAATATAAAATAGCCTTTCTTTTGCAGGTAATATTTTCACGCAGATTCAGGGAGTGCATATTCATTTTTTTTTCTTTTTTCCTGATTGTTATTTACAAACATGTAACGCGCAGCACGCCTTTACAGCTGAAAACGCAGGCAAAGATCTTGCCCCACCCGCCGCGGCACCAAGTGTTGCTGATCCAATTGATGTAACAAAACATGTCATTGATCGCAGTTTTGATATTCATGAAGCTTTTGCTCATTTGAAGAAAGTGGATAAAAAGTTAAACAAATTAATTACTAATGATGATATTGAAGAGTTTATACGTCGTCGCGTCCAACAAACGGACTCATCCAATCCATTTAGGTAGGTCATCCCTCTTCTGTCTTACCGTTGATTCTTTTTTTATCTGGTTTTTTTTTTTTTTTTGCTCAATCTCTATATTGTATATTATATATGTAGAGACCTTGCATCATCCATTATATATCAACAAATTAGTGGTAAAGCTGCTCAAGCAATTCGCACACGTTTTGTGAAATTATTTGCAGAGGAATATAAAGTCAAAGTACCTGAAGTAGTTACTGGTGATTTTAAATGGTTTCCGACTGCAGAGATGGTATTGAAAAAAACATCAGAGGAACTCAAATCTGCAGGACTTTCGCTTCGTAAAGCACAATATGTGCTTGATCTTGCACAAAAGTTTAATGATAATAATATTAGTGCCGAAGGACTGCATCGAATGTCCGACGATGAGATACGTAAATTATTGATTCAAGTCAAGGGTATTGGCCATGTAACGATTATTCCTTTTTTTTTAGTATTGGTGAATGAAAGACACGCTGAGTGGCATATGTTTGCTGTTCTCATTTGCAGAAAAACTAAATCCAATCGTTCCTTTTTTTCATTTATTAGTGGACTGTTGATATGTATTTGATGATGGATTTAGGACACCCGGATATTCTTCCCACAACTGATCTTGGTATATAATAGATAAATAAAAAAAGCTGCCCGTCAGTGTTATATCCAATCACTAATCATCCCTTTGCTGAACTTTATATTTAGGGATTCGTAAGGGGATCGCCAAACATTTTGGATTAAAAAATAATCTACCACCACCAGATCAAATGGAACAACTCACTGAACATTGGCGTGTAAGTATCTCTATATTTATGCTACTAAGGATTGAATTCATATGACTTATCTTTTTTTCAATTATATACATATATATTCTCTCCCTATGATTAAAAATATATAGCCATACAGAAGTGTTGGTAGCTGGTACATGTGGCGAATTTTGGATATTAAAACTGCCGCAGATTAAAAAAAGTCCAAACTTATGTATAACTTCTCTCTCTGTCTCGTAGTAATAATGAGAGTCAATGATACTTATACAACATATCCAGTATTACAAAATCAATATACGTCGTATTTCTTATTATCATTATTATCTAAGACATATACAATATCCAAATATCTACAATTTTTTTCTTTCTATATATATTTTTACTCAAGATAACTACATGTGATAGAAAAAAACAATTAAATTTCAGTTCTGTTGCATAACTACGGAAAAAAAAAGAAAATGGATAGATACATACGTCTTTTTCTTTTTCTTTTACTTTTCTCTCGGTTTACAACGATTCTTATAAATGACAGTAACGGAAACTTAAATTCCAACAGGCAAAAAAATTAAAAATTGAAGATTAAAAAGAGAGATTAATGAACTTGATTATTATTTTTATTAATCTAGTAATGATAAAGAGAATTAACAGAAAAGGTAAACTTGTACCTCTTTCTTTTTTCAGCACACTACTCGCCTCCACAAAAAAAATCCACGTCATGTTATATTTAAACTTTTTTATCAGTATAACTTTTTCTTTCCTTCTATAACTTTCCCAACTTTCTTTTCCCATTGTAACTTTTTTTCTACTAGAACCCATTTTCCCACTATAACTTTTTATTACTACAATTTTTTTTTATTATAACTTATTTATTTCCTATTATGTTTTTCAAACCAAAATAATAAAATCATCTAAAAATAATGCACCTCTATTACTTTTCTTAAACGATCTCAAACGACTACCATACACAATCTTGTAAAATACCTTCTCTCATGAAAAAATACTGTGACATCTACTATATAGCCTAAATTTTCATCTAATTGATTCTTTTGCATTATGGATTATGGATTCAATCCGGATTTTTACGAAACGGATTCGGATTGCAATTCTCTAATCCGTGGACAATCCGGATTTTCGAAAATCCGATCCGTTTCAAAACGGATCGGATTCGAAATGGTGCCAATCCGATCCGGATCGGTCTACTAAGAACCCCAACACTAATCATCAAGCGGTAAATATAAATATATATATATATATAGGAGTAAATATTGTAACGAAATGGGTCCTTCAATATGCTAATGGTTCAAATAGTCCACTAGTATGAATCTAAGAAAACGAAAAGAAGAAGACAGGCATGACGGAGATGGCGCAGAAGATGATGGTATAGGATCGGTTAGTAAAAATCGTATTTCTCAAGTAAGGGTAACATATTTATATGTGTGTCAATTAATATTTTTGTCTTTGCTTTTCATTTGATTGTAAATAGAGCAAAAAGCAAAAAGCCAAAGATGCAGAAGAAAATAACAGTAACATTGATGAATCGTTAGTTCGCAAAGTTTTAAAACACAAACGAATGGATTCTGCTGACAAATATTGGTAAGCAAAAAAAAAAAGATTCGGCTGCTTATAAAAAGACGAAATCGAAATATAATCATAATGTCATTGTAAATCTAAGATCTATACATATATTTGTAGTCTTGAAAAATACGGAATCATTTGTTTCAGAAAAAACATGGAAACCCACTCTTGCGTATCATCAAATCTTCAAAATGCTTTACTAAAAACAAACATCTCAATAGCAGTTTGGAGATCTGTTCAGGAATTTATAAGATCAATTATTTACTCGGATGATTATGTACGTAAAATGCTTTTGCTTTTTTTTTATATGTATAAAGCCAATACTTGTGTTGCACACTGGTTAGAAAACTTACTTTTCTTTTCGTTTATGTACTATACAATAGGGAACACCTGATTGTGCTGTATCTATATTTTCAACAAGTAAAATTAACACTAATAATACCCAAAATCAAACCACTTTCAAAATGATGCAGCGAATGCTGTACCAATTGTACGTATTATTGTAACTATGCAATATATTCATTAAGCGGGTTATTCACCAAATGACTTTTGTTTATTTTTAATTAGCTCCGAGAATATACACAACACCATTCTTCCGCCAAACATATCCCATTCAGAGTCCACTTACGCGTTCCATGTATTGTGGCTATTATTACGCATTATGATGAAGTTTTTGGATATACCAAAACAGATGAAGATGCAGCTTGACGTTGGGGAAACGAAGTTATCAGCTGTATCAACCACAGATGATTACAGTTGGTATTACGCTGACGGTGTTGGAACCGTAAAAATTTCAGGTGCCCTTGGAAACAACGACGCTGTCAAACATAAGTATGACTTTGTCAAAGGAACATTTGGTTGCTGCAAAATGATAGAAGCTATCTTTTCTAAGTACCACTACGCTGATCAGAGCTTAGTTGAACAACTATCCGTAGTATACGTACGTACAAGCTAGCGGCCAAGGTAAAGATCAACATTACCTCTTTCTTTTAGAACTAATGATATCCATTAGCTTACACTACTCTGTTATTGGTATGAATTTTTTTTATCGTAGACAATTGTTTACGTGCCTGGGTCATGAGGCCGATCTGTGAGGGAAAGTTTCTTTCATTCGAGCGAACCCTTAAATGTGAGATAAATTCGAACATTTACGATTACGCTGCCACAATTTCAACATTACAATTTTTTTTGCCAATTAAAGGTATGTAAAGTGTAGATAATCCGTTTTCTTTTTTTGTGGATTCCATATGCTTAATATATTAATGTTTTTTTAAAAGACTGTAGTTGAGCAATCAGTAATTTCTCTACAAAAATTAAAGTCTCACATGAAACGTATATGTTGACCCTACCAGAAAATACTGCCTACCACCGACAATCCTTAAGAAACATTTCGATTCCCAACTTGGACCAACTTCAGACCAACGAGGGTGCGTCCTCTAATAATAATAATGACGCACGCTCGTCTTAATTCCAATCTACATACTTTGTGATAATTTTAAATCTTTTTCTCACACCTAATATATATATATATGTTACAACTTGAACCATCTTTCTTTGTACACTTAACTTGTTTTTTTAATTTTCACTTTACATTCAAATTGTTGATGATAACGTATCTATATTTACACATAAAATTCAAATTGTAAATACCATAAGACTAATTGATTTTTCGCCTGCTATCATTATTATCAATGTCCATTTATACTATTCTTATATATTGAAAGAAAGAAGATAAAATAGATATTAAAAATCACTATCACTACGGATAATAACATTTCTTTAAATAATTTGTTAGTGACATTACAAGTGTTTGTTGGTGTACTTGCGTAATATTAAATCTTTCCTCTTTCTTCTTCTCCTCTTGGGCCTGTTGTTAAAAATACACTATAAATTCATGCATCCTCTTGTAATCAAGTAGACTACAATAAATATGGACATTTGCGTTTATAAAATGATGATCAACACGTGGTTTTGATCATATGCTGCAAGTTAACTTGGGAAAAAAATGGTTAGTTGATTTTGAACAATGCAACGCTTTTTTTTTTTGGTTTATATAATATACCTATAGCATTATATATCATTTAACAAATACAGTATTAGAACCAAGAAACAAGTTTAGTACACTGATGAATAGAATTTTGTTGTTAAGGTAACACAAAAGCGTTTTTGCTCCACATTGTTGTCCAGATAATAATTTGAGTTGTAAAGAAAAAGTGATATGTACTTTGGTCCTCGTTGTATTGTAAAAACTTTTAGACTCGACTGGTTGATAATTTGTTCGAGATGACTCACGATGTTGCTGCCGTATATATAATAATCTACTATTGTGCTTACACTTTTTTTTTGGTATCAATTACTTTTATTTACTGAAATGTGATATAAGGCTTAATCTTAAAAACCCGATCTTCAAAATTCATTGGCGAGATATTCCAAAGAACGCTTTTCTTTATTTAGTTGTAAACAATCCAACAGTTTGGAATACAGTATTTTATTTCAGACATGCTCAATTTCATTTTGAGACCTTTTGTATTTTTTTTCGGAACAAATCTAATTTTTATTTCAGACTATATCTTTATTGATTTCAGACATCAAAAATGCTTTACTTTAAACGAAGCTCGTTTTCAAGATACGTATCTATCCCAGCATGTCTTATCCAACCATTATAGTCTTCGACAGTAGCTTGAAGACATACCTCGGCAATACGCGGTGTACAGGTATCTCTTTCGTCAAGGGGGTTTCTTCTGATGAGCTTTTTAATCTTCGACCAGCATTCTCCTATGGGGTTCTGAAATGGAGAATAAGGTGGCATAAACAATGGTTTATAGCCTCTTCTCGTTATCACATCAGTCACAAACTGAGAATGGTGAATTCTGTAGTTATCTAAAACAATAAACATCACCTTTTTATCGTGTTTGTCTAAGGTATCCATGACAGCATCCATAAATTTCACAATATGGTATGCAGTTGTACCTTTTGGAAGTTTTTTAGGCTTATCTACATCCTGACTCTTGGCCTTCTTTTCTTGTTTGCAGGCTGGGAGAACTCTTTTTCAACTTTCGCCACATCACTTTTTTTCAACGGTTCAACTTTAGAGAAGTTAATCACACCAAATGGAGATATACACCCGATGATGCTTATGTTTACTCCTTTCTGTGTATGTACTTGAACCACTGCTGGGTTAACTTTTTTTGACCATGCACGTCCTCTAATCATTTGGGTATGAAACACAGCTTCATCAACAAAAACATAACAGTTTTTAAAATCTACTCCATTTGCTTTCCACTGTGTAATGATATCAAAGCGCAGCTGAAGCGTCCTTGGCGAGTCTCTTTCTGCTGTATATTTTATTGCTTGCTTCAAAGATAAAGAACATTTCTCTCGAGTATGCTTATAAAGTCCAGGGATTGAAATTTTGAGCCCGGGAAATGCTTCACAAAGTTGAATTTTCGCATGTTCAAGCACTATAGAAGGATTTTGATCGAAAAGCTGAATCAAAAAATCTGAGTGAGTTGGATAAAGCTTTTTTGCTTTGTTCTGAGGCTTTCTTGGATTAATTCCAGGTAGAACCGTCCCATCACTTGAATTAAATTCAATAATTAGCTCATATGCATTACTTCTAGGTATACCACATTGGACAGCAGCTTTTGGAATGGACAACCTTCTTGCTTCAGGCGTATAAATCGTTCTATTTGGTCTTGTCCATATTTTTTGTACCTCTTTACATTATGGATAGATAGAACTTGTATTTCTTCAGAAATACAATTAACAGCTTCGATCATTCGTTCATTTTCTGCTTGCTTCATGTCATCGAAATTAACAATCATTTCAATGTTTCCATACTCAACGGCAGTACTCTCAAAATACATCTCATCATTACTATCGGCATAACCGTAAGCATCAATTTCTGGTTGGTAGTTGATAAAGTTCATAGTTGTTCTTTCAAGCTTAAAAAAAGTTTTTAATAAAAGGCCAGGAACAACACTTGTCTGGAACCAGTAAAGATATAGTCTGAAAATGATTAATGTACGAAGAGTTTTTAGAACACAAACGCTTTACATGTGACCCAAAAAAAAATAGTATGGGTTACTGTAGCTTAGACGTTGAACTTTTTTTGTTTTTCATTGGGCAAATAATCTACCACACTTGAAATTTTTTTTCCCTTTAAATACGCCGCAGTACGTTACCTGGTTCGTTTTTTTTTTATCTCTCTTCTCTAATCTTCTAAGATTCCTTTGGCAATGACTAGCAAATGGGTTTCCGTAGGCAAATAACAGGGAATCTTTAAAAAGTTTCTGTTATTTTTTTAATAGTTACTTAGCTTCTAGAAAGATTTCCTTTGCCAGTGTGTTCCGTTGGCAAACAAAAAGGTTATCTGCACAATAGGCTTTTTAACCTATTATCTGGAACGTTCTCTTTTGTCGATGGAAAACGCCTGGGTACCATAGGCAATAAAAGGGAATCCTTTACAAGTTTCTTTTATCTTTTAATAGTTACTTAGCTTTCAGAAAGATTTCCTTTGTCAGTCTGTTCCGTTGGCAAGCAAAAAGGTTATCTGCACAATAGGTTTTTTTAACCTATTATCTGGAACGTTCTCTTTTTTGTCGATGGAAAACGCCTGGGTACCGTAGGCAATAAAAGGGAATCCTTAACAAGTTTCTTTTATCTTTTATTAGTTACTTAGCTTCTAGAAAGATTTCCTTTGCCAGTGTGTTCCGTTGGCAAACAAAAAGGTTATCTGCACAATAGGTTTTTTTTAACCTGTTATCTGGAACGTTCTCTTTTGTCGATGGTAAATGGGTCCCGTTGGTTATATAAAAGGGGGTCGGGAGATATGCTCGTACTTGGAAAATAAGTTTTCATGTAATTATTTTGAAGATTGGTTTTTCACTGAGCTAGATGCGTCTTTCCCTCCTTTTTTTTTTTTGGACTGGTCAAATTTTCTGACTTGCTATTTATGGAATGAAGTGCCCGATAGTTTAACCTTTTTTTTTATTTTGTCAATATGTTATAATTTACAATTTAACAATAATAAAATATCAAATCGAATCCAATTTTTTTTATTATTATCGAATTATTAAGATTCGATCATTTTCATTATATTCGTTCTCTTTATTTATACAGAGGGAAAAAGCCGTAGATAAATTGAGTAGTTATAAATATTATCGTATTATTATCATGTTTTACAGCTATCTGTTGTGTAGGTGATTTACTCTCATCAATATACTAGTGAAACAATCATTAACATTATAAAAAGAGTTGGGTTATATGAGTGATTTGAATCCGTAGTATACAGTTAAGTTCTATTACGATCCATGTGCAAAGGTGTTGATACGTTTCGGTCGTATAGTGTTAGAAAAATGAATAAAAAGTAATATAATTCCGAGTATATGACCCAAGAAAGAAGGATAAGTAGAAATTATTTGTGTTAATTTAATAACCAACAAAATAAATCAATCCCGATTGTAGGGTGAAAATAGAAACTAAGGGTGGGTGAACTAAGTAGTTTATTATACGTAACTTAATAGAACCTTGTAAAACTTGGTAGAACTATGTAAAGATTTGATTAAGGAAGAAAGATGTCTTATACTTCAAGTTGATAATATATAATGAAATAATTAAAGAGAAAGAGAAAAAAAAGAGGGAGAAAGGGAAAAAGGGGTAACAGTGTGTTTTCTATAACCTTGGGATGCCAACATTTATTGCATTTAGATATTTATAATTAAAAGGGTCAATATCATAATCGAAGAAAGGAATACTTATAACACGTATGTAGGGGATATGATTGGTCACAGGTATTAAGTGTTTCTTTCGTGTGATATGTGAAATAATGATAATGATGAAATGGGACTTTTTTGTAATGATTATAATCAATAAATAAAAGTGCTCTACTATTTTGATAAAAAACACCTGAAAAAATTGAGAAATCTGGGAAAAAGAAGTCTGTTCTTCTTACTTACAGTTGAAAGTCTCACGCTTTCTGCTGCATTGTTATGAATAATTGTTATGTAAATTGTGATTGGGTACCTCTTATTTGTTTTTAATGCATTTCTTTATACTCGGATCACCTTCCGTAAATTTTTCCGAAAAGAAAGAAATGTCATTTATAGATCTAAATCATCAAATTAAAAACGATAAATATATATGATCTTTAAGATTATAGTTTAGCGATGCGGAAAAAATGAAAGTGTATTTTTCTTGTATATGAATGTAAATGAATTTAAGACGTGTGTATATATTATAATAAGAAGAACAAAAGTAAAGAGGAAGACAAGGATAGAAAGAAAGAGAGAAAAAAAATTATGATTTTTGGAATATATGAACAAGAATATCTGCTGCACGTTTTTGCGGTGAAACAGCATCTATTCGTTCACTTTCATAGGGCAATAAAAGGTCCAAATCTTGAATAAAGTTTTCTAAACCAGAGGCTCTTTCATCTGCTGTATATCGATCTAATAATAATTTCTTTCGAATGTCTTTTACATGTAAACCCGTATCATTCGTTTCCTTTGGTATTGTTGATAAATAAACTCGCAATATGTTTTTAAGCAATGGTGATGTCAAATCTAAAAATAAAAATAAAAAATTAGTTCATTATATAAAATAATTTGTTTGATTATACTACTTGTGTATGTGTTTTTTATATATACCTCCAGATACACCCTTGCCTTCCAAGATAAGTCCTTGGCCAATAACAAGTGGAGCATTTTCATTAGAGCCTTTTTGAATTATCACAACGTTATCTTGATCCAATAATGTAGCCCACCCTCGCATCTTTTCTAATCGTTCTTCTTCTGGAGCAGACTTTCTTAGAATTCCACGTAACTCTTGTAAAAATGCAATTTCGGGAGTAGTTTGTATCATGGGTGATGTACGGCGTTGTTGCTTACGTAGACTCATAGCATTATCATTACTATCATTCCCATTGTTATCATCCATAGTTGATGAATCAGCAGGAGATGATAAAGAAGAAAGCTTCTCTTCTTGTCGTGCAACGGCTTCATCGATTTTACTAGTGATAAGTTCATACATATAATTCTTGAGATCAGCTTCCTATGAATTATGTTAATGTACACATATTAGGTTATTGTATCCAAAGAAAAAGCATGTAAGTTCCAATAATTTATATATATACTCACAGTTTGAATCATTTGCTCTTGCTCTAAACGCTTTTGTTCTTGTTCTCGTTTTTTAGCATCTTCGCGTTCTTGACGTTCTAAGGCAATGCGTTGTTGTTCTTCTTCATTTATTCTACGTCGTTTAGTTAATTCATCTTCCTATATATTTGTTGAAAAACAAAAATTAAGTTGTTGATTATCGTTTCGACATTTTCTTATTAGTCTTATCCCCCTTCCTATCAATCCAATATATATATATATGTTATCACTCACCTTAATTTCTAATCGCCGACTACGCTTTCGTGGCATTTCTTCTAATTTTCTCAGTTTTTCCAACTTGGCTTGTTCACGAACTTTTGCAGCCAATTGAGCTTCTAATGTTTCTATTACTTTTGGTGCAATTTCATGAATTTCAAGTCTAAGTGCTTTTTCGTTATGATTACGTGTTTTAGCTGAGAATCGATCAATACAGGCTTGCCACTCTTCAATCGTATCATCACAAACCTAATAATAAAACATCATATGACCATTAACATAACCTTTTCCTCTCAATAGTTAAGTATATATATTATTATTATTATCACTACTTACTAACTCAAAAGTGTAATCTGCCCCATTCAGCTGTGGCATACCCTTTTTATGTGGTAATGGTAATTCTCTGTATAATCGTACATCTATGAAAAGAGAAAATTGAATACTAGGTTTTTTGATTTTATTTTTTATGATAACTGGTTTGTATTGATTTTTATTACTTACTATCGAACATATAATATCGCCACCCTTCAGAATCCTCTCCAATATGTACTAGACGCTAAAGGAAACAAGAAACAGAGAAAAATGGCTATCAGAAATCAGACAAAGCATATGTCATTGTCAAATATATATTAATACATACCAGAGTTTCAGGTGTAATATCCCCACGCAAATTCATCATCTGATTCGTCTTTTCCATATCATCAATCAATGATTTCAATACACGTATTTTTTCTGGTACTGTTAAATCATATAAAGTCCAACTCTCTTTTGACTCTGTTAACAAAATATCGTCATGATCATCATGATCCAATAAATAATCATACAAATGGCTATGCCAATTTGAAGTACTATTTAAAATCCAAGTTTGTGTTAATTATTATTGCAAGGATCCATCTTTCTTATTAGAAGCAAAAATGGGCAGAAAAATCCCACACAAGAAAATATTTACTTTGTTTGTCGACTCTGGATATGTTTCAATAAAACGGTAAATGTTCGTTCGAGCAGTTGATGTGGTGTATTATTGATTTGATTTGCGTTTGTAGTATTATCAAGAACAAGTCTGTTGTTTATTTCTTCTGCAAGAAAACTGCCTTGAGATCGTGCAAAAGTTGGAGTTGGTTTGGCAACCGTCAAAGCATTCTCGAGTGATTCGATGGTAATAGCGGGAAGCTTTAAATATGATCCGAACAACGAGAGAAATTGATAGCAATATAAAAACTTCCAAGATGAATGTAAAATTTGTTCTATATAAGCATTTGATATATATAAGTTGTTAATGATAGAATGGATTAAGAGAGTTGTTCGGTACTCAACGATTATGAAATTGTTGTCATGGTTTACCTGGCGAGGACGCGTCTGTTACCGAGATACTGGGTGGCGTTGGTTTCGTTGGAGTTTTTGTAGGTGGTGCTGCCTTTTTTTTTGTTCCATTTGGTTTATTGGTTTTAATTGTCTTAGTTACTTTGGTGGTAGGTTTAGTTTTCTTTATATTAGTAGATCGATTGGTTTTTCTAAGAGATTTATTAGCTGCCATTCTTATAAAATGTCAAATATTTTTATAACATTAAAGAATAAAAAAAAAAAAAAAAAGAAAAAAAAAATCGCGACGCGCTTATTTTCTGTTTTGTTAAACTGGCGACATTCGCGGTTAGTTGTTACTTTTTCTGGTAAGCGTGATAGTAACAATTGTGGCACTTGTTTATCCTTATTATGCTTATTGTTCTTATTGTTCTATTCTTTTATTATATTATTATATTACTCTTATTGCCCTTATTACCATTTTTATCTTTATTATTAATGCTATTATTTATTATCAAACATAACTATGATTATTTTTCTACGTAATCAATAAAAAACTAGGGGGTGTCAAACAGATTGAAAATAAATTGAGGAGACTTTTACGTTTACTGTTATAGTTACAGTTATTACTTCACTGGATGATAAAGAGGCTTTGGTGGGAAGGGAGAAGGAGCAATAAAGGTGGCGAGGAGAACTTAAAAAGAAAGGAAACTAGGAGATATGTAAAAGTATATTTATACCACACGAAAGTATAAAGGAATACGAAGAATCGTGGACATTAAAGTTTATAAGCAGGGTCGTTATCCATTATCCATTTATATGCATACACACAGGTATATTCCTAATGATTTACAATCGAATTATTTTAATAGTACTAATATACAAGGGTTCCCGCAAAGTTGAAAATACTCATGCTCAAGCATAAAATTACAGCACACCCAAAGTGAAAAATAATCTGTTGTAATGGAAATGAAATGAATGGATGAACACAGGAACCTGAGGATGTGTGAAAAAGTCCGATGCATAAATATTCTGTCGTTAAAGCATGATGTAATATGACAAGGTAGTAGTAGTAATACAATAAACCAACTTCTGCTACTTCGAATCAAAGATACTACACCATCCATGAAATAATAGAGAAAAATAAGTTAGTGGTGGGAGTTTATATTGTGAATTTTACGTATAGAATTAAAAAACCAACTTTCTTACGATCCTCCAACTTTTTAGATGTACATACAAGGAGAGAAAGGTTCCTAAAAGCTGTACAGATTAACTTTATTCTATATTCTCGAATTGTACCTTTAGGATATAAACTAATATATATGTACTACATATAATTAAAAATACTCAAATGTGTTATTTATTATTGCTTTGCTGGTGGTATATTATTATATCAATCATCTTTCAAGATAAGATCTTCAACTCATCGATTTAGTACGTAGCTGGCAAAGAACTGAAGCACAGAAGAAAAAAAAAGTAAGTCTCTTACGTATATCGCTAGTTAATGCTAGTAAATTATTATACAAAAAAAAAACGTTGAATTAAGTTTACACAACGTAAAATTGGAAAAATGATCGTCTTTTTTTTAATCAAACCAATTTAGTACCAAGCGCCAAGATACGATATATAAAAAAAAATAGGAGTTCCGGTAGACTTTTCGATTCCTTTCTCTATCCCTCTCTCTTTCTCTATCGACCTTTCTATCGATCTTTCTATCCATCCCTCTTTCGAACACAGGAACGTACAATGACCTACATATATGGTGTGGCTTTGTTGCCGATTAAACCCCCCCCCAGCAAAGAACCTTAAACTCTTTTGAACTTATTTGGTTGGTATTTGTGTAGATCTACTTTAAACTTTTCTCAAACTACGAGTCATGTAAATCTTACGTAGAAGCGATAGGAGAATAATACTAAAAGAAACAACTAACAGGATACAATATACTTGCATAAATAGTAACAGAGAGTTTTTTTAGGGAGTATTTAAAAATAACCCTGTCAATAAACTATATCTGGCTATTTTTTGTGCATATACCTATTTAAGTTGAGAGGGAGACAAAAAGTAAAAAAAAAAAAAAAAATATATAAAATCCGTGCTCTCCTTTTCTTGCAGCTACTGTATTCCTCTTTCATTTTCTTCTAATTAACAATAGTTATGGTGAAATCGGGATTTTTAGTGGCAGCTGTCACTTGCGTGTTGCTTTTTGCTTCATCAAATCAAGTCAATGCTGACGATCAAGCTAAATGCAAGTGTGAAAATGACTTCACTGTAAATACGCAATACTGTTGCCAGGGATTATATGGAGAATATCGAGAAGGTGGTAATGATTGCTTATTCCCTACCCGAGATCCATACCCTCAAAGCAATTTCTTGGGATGTTGTCGGGAGAAAAATCTAAATGCTTTTGGCGATCTTGAAGACTCGGAGCATTTTTTCGGTCAATGTGGCGACTAAAAACGATATGGTAAGATATCACTTTGAATTCTGGTTAATGCTTTTATATAGGGCAAACATAACTAATCTGCTGCGATAGCCGCATATCTGTTCATTTTGTTAGATAATGTAAATCTCATTTTTCCGCTTTCCCAAAATTCACTGTCTTCGTTTATTTATTTATGAATCATCATCAGTGGCATACATAAAATAATTTATTGTCAGTAACTTCATATTACACTCATTTCATATTCATAATTTATATTAAATAAAGTTATAATTCTAAATAAAAAAAAAAAACATGTCATTTTATTTCTCATCATCGTTTTAAAAAGTAACCACGCAAAGACGTACGTATGGTTTATTATAATTGTAAATTATATGTGCCAATATGTAATGAAAAGATTATTGTTCTTTTAATTATAGAAATATTTAACACTAACAATTGATACAATCAATACCAATACAGGAAGAATTAAACCGGTAATTGTACTAAAAGAAATTTCCAAATTATTTACATTATTAAATCACGCCATATATATAAAAGAAAAAAAGACAAATTTACCTCGTGTTTGTACTTGCTCTACCATCTTTTGATGAAAATGGTTTGGCAGCAGGTATAGGTTTCTTGATAGTTTCTCGAACACACTAATAATTATCAATATAAGTTCATATAATTTCCATCGTTTCTTTTTTAACAATAAAGGTTATGGTATTTACTTTTGGATCTAAATCGCCAACATAATATTTTTCAAGTAATTCTCTAGCATCATCTGAATGTCCAATATCTTCAAATGCTTCAGTAGCATCTCTACCTCCTTCATCCATTAATACGTCTTCACCTCCGGGGTGCTATATATATATAAATATATGTGTGTGTGTATATCAGGTCAACAGCAGCACACAAGAGGATACTTTAGGATTAATATGATAATATTAGGAAAAGAGAGAGAGAGAGAAGGAGAGAGAGATATTTTACCTCATTCAAAAAAGGTGTAATATTATAAACTTTGTTATGAACAACTACATAAAGATCATTTCGTTTGTTATGTTTACTAATTTCTTCGTAATCCATGATGACAAGTTGAAAAGAAAAAAAAAGGAATGCAGAATGAATCTGAAGAGAGGTTACAGAAAAAAAAAAAAAGGAAATCCGTGATCTCCATGTGCTGGAGATGATTGTACCACCTACTTTCTTTAGATTATTTTGGTTGTTATTTTATACACCAGTAAATTCACCTGGATCTCTCCACCCTCTTTCTCATTCCTTCTCTCACCTCTCTTTTATTATTATTATTATAAATAACAGAAATGGTTAACAATAATGATGTATGGGTTATTATGATACCCATTGCTCTTTGTTTATTGGGAATCTTACTATTATTAGAGATACGCGAACGCCTTCAATCTGATTCTGGAGGTAAAACACAAGTTTAGCTGCGTAACAATAATTCTGGGGACTTATGCATTCTAACAATACTACATTCTTTGTTTTATTTTTCGTTATTTTCTAAAATATAGCTGGGAACATTATATCGTTACAACAAGCACTCGATGAGAATGACAGTGATTCAGAACTATTGGAGAATTATGTTGAAGAAGTAGCGAGAACAGTGGAAGAGGACGATAATAATGGAGAAGGTTCTTCTACAGCTGTACACGTTAAAAAAATTGGAAAAAAGAAAGGAGAAAAACTAAAGAGAAAAGAACAAATGCGACAATATCACGAAGTAAGAAATGATGATGGGGATAGAATTTATTTTACAAATTGAAGGTCTTATATGTTATATGTATGTATAGTATATGAATCACCAACGAGATTTACGAAGAGCTCAAGATGAAGTGTTAGAAGAAGAGTTTAGACGAAAAAAGGATGAAGAAGCAATTCGAAGGGCTGATGAGGTAAATTATTTTCATGCGGATTGAAAGGAGTGTTGTTTTCTGTTATTAATATGAAAATGTGGATCGATAGAGTGACCGTCGTAGAAAAGCAAAGGAAAAGAAAGCTAAACAAGAAGAAAAAGAACGAGTGAAACGAGAAAAAGCGGAAGAAAAAGAAGCTAAAAAGAAACGTAGTAGATTTGATAAATACAGTGGACGTATTGCAGATACAGTAAAGGTAATAAGTAGTATTTTTTTTTTATTTACTATTTGGTATCTATTTAAAAAGCATTCATTAATAATGAAAAGCATCATTTATATTATACAGCGACTTAAAATATGTACTATGGAAACATTAGCAAAAACTTCAGGAATTTCACAAGAGGTTAGTAAGATTGTATGAAATAAATGAAAAGGATATTGGATTATGATTTTTTTTTTTTAAAAAAAAACAACCATCAATAAACTTCTTCACTGTACAATGTAATGAAATGATGTGACATATTGTATATATATATTTCTAGGAGGCGACGAATATTCTAAAAGAATTATGTGCCACATCCCCAGAATTCCGATTATCGTTATGGTCAGGATCAACGTTCATGTTTGTTACAGAGGATGATTATGCAAATCTGAGTGCATATTTGGAAAACAATGGCAAGGTATCGATAAAACATGCTAGTCATGACATTTTAGCCATATTACAAGGAAAATAAACGAGAAGAACAATTATGGAAAATGAATGAAGGAAAAAAAAAAGAGGAAAAGAAGGGAAGGGGAAAACTAAATATGTAATTTGGAAATGACATCTTTTAAACTTGTCATGATTTCAAGATCATCATCATTATTATTGTTATCTTGAGATGCTCCTTCTTGTAATCCAATAGAAGATAGTTTTGATGCAAGTTCATCTAGTTCACGCGTCACGTTTTCATTTGTATGACTTGAATGTTCTTTGGGTGTTGAAAAGTATCTAAGTAATTTAATTATCTGTATATATAATAAATAAACATATTAGAAATAAATATACCTCCATTTTATATACATAAATAAATCATAACATATATGATTGATTTTGTCTTACCTGTACAATTTGATCCATACAAACTTCACGTTGTCTTGTTTCATTATGATCTTTGTTTTTTTGTTGCCGTTGTGTAATAAGTAAATCAAGACGCGATTGTGCTAAACTAAGTGGTGATCTGGTATTAGCACGTTGTTGTACGGGGGCTGGTAGACCATCATCATTAGTATCATCATCATCACCATCCATCTTCATCATAGTCGGTTTTGCTGATGAAAAAGAAGGTTGTGTCACATGTGCGCCTGGATTTTGAAAAAAAAAAAGTATTAAGTTTGAATTATGTAATCTAACTTTGTATTACAATCACATACACGGACACACAAACACACAGAGAGGGTAGACATCGTATCATCATTTTATCTTACCTGCTTCCAGTAATGCCAATACTGTATCAAAATTATTAGAAATCACAGCCAAATCAAGTGGTTTATTACCAATAACATCACCCACTGGATTGTTTACATCAGCTCCCCATCGTATTAATACACGAACTACATCTGCTTTTCCTGCTGCACAAGCAACAAGCAAAGGTGTTCGGAGTTTTGAGTCACGCACCATATCAGGATTAACATTAGGTTTGGTATGAGCAAGCAAATGGCTCACTATAATATAAATTTTATTGTTATACTGTGGTGCGCATTTATTATTACAATTCTCCCCAACGCCCTCCCCCCATAATTTATTATGATGGTTATCATTTGTACTTTTTCTCCCAAATTCTCACTTTCCCTCTTATTTCATATTAATGATAATGAAATAACATTTATATATATATTCAATACAAAACTAACAAAAACTAAATAATTATAAAAGAAAAAAAAATGGGCTTACCTCTATCAACATCACCTTTTGAACAAGCTGTCATAAGGTCTTCACGTTCTCGATTATTAACAAACAAGTTTTTTAGTTTGGTTGTTACTTGTTTTGTTGTAGTTTTTCGATCCTGGTAAGAGCTGATGCGGTTAAAAGTTGTTTTACGAATGACATCACCTGGCCTCCTTGCTTCTGATAATGCTGGTGACATGTGTTGAGTTGGACTGGGTCCATAATGAATGGCATAAGAATGATTTGATAACGGTCCATGATTATGATGTTGATGATGATCAGTAGATCTTGGTGTTGGAGGAGTTGTTGTGTCTGTAGTTGTGCTTTTATTGCCTGTATACATATTTTTTGTTTTGCTAAAAAAAGTAAAAGGGAGAAAAGAAGGGGGGGAGGAAATAGGGTAGAAAAATGAAATAAAAATAAAAAAGAGGGTAATATATATATATGGAATTGGTCCCCCGAGTGTTATTTTTTTTTTCCTTTTGCTGTTGCACTTTGATAGCCACGAATCTTGTAGTGTATCAATCAATCCTGTTAATAAACATTACAATGTGACATGATATAATAAAAGTTTACTATCATTCCCTTTATATGACAAATTAGCATTTTATTTTATCCATCAGAGAATTATAATGCTGAATAGGCATGTGGGAAGTAATAAATATGAAACAAAATTTCTTTGTATTATCGCCTAACTGTAAACCAATGACCAATGAAATTATTAAACTGCATGTATACCTATTTTATCATGAAAATTCAAAACATTCATTAATCAACCGTGGTAACCCCTATTATTGATGTTGCTATTAACAACGAAAAGCTTTTTATTTATTTAGGGAAAGTACTACCCATACCCACGGTTGCCGTGGGAACTTATACGTCGATCACTTTACTATAGACTTTTTTTTTTTTTGACAACTCCAATTATTACACCAAAAACGTATTTCTATGCAAGTTTGGTCGTTTAGGATAAATGTGTGCACATATGTGGAACCTTTTATTTCAATCAAGTTGTATATTATACATTTATATATTTTTTTCGGATTCACATGAAAACGCCGCTTTTTTGATAAATCAGGTTACTATTTTTTACAACCAGTTTTACAATAAAAGAGGTATTAGTAGCATTATTGACATTATGCTGATGGTTGTGATCCTTGCTTTATATATAACCTTTTTTTTTTATACATAAAACGGTTTTGATAATAGATATAATTCAACTTGATGTTTATTAAATTTACACAAATTCCCCCTTATCAAACTTTCATAACAGTAAATGGTATTACAAACATCAGTTACGGATGGGTTAAGTATATATTATCATATTAACACTGACACTCTTTCCAATGGTTATTGATCACGTGAATACGAATGGTATATTACAATAATAAAAACAAAATAACAAACAATTTACTATTTGTTTTTAAAATTGATAGAAACCTGTCAGTTGAACCGAAAAAAAAAATGGCGAAGAACAAGAACAAGAATCAAAAATAGGTAGGAAAGATGAGCGCGCGCGTGACTCAAAAAGATTTCTTTGGCATAAAGTCAGATTTATTTGGTTCTTGATTCTTTTTTTTTCCTCCCTCTTCCTTTCTTTTCATCCCATTTTTAATTTTTTTTCCAACATAATATATGACATTTTTATTATGAACGTTATCTTTGTATTTTTATCTTTATTATTTACTTTATTACAAAGTAAGATAACAACTGCAGATGAACAGCAGATACCCTTACAACTTAATCATCATCGAGGTCTTCTTCGACCTTTTACGACTGAATGGGTTAGAGTATTAGAGCAATTTTATAATGTCCTTGGAGGACACTCAAAAGCATCCTATAAAGGAGGAGATGATGGGTGTCCAGTATCGCTACCTACTTTTGATTGTGAACCGTTTTACTGGGATAATGGTCATTTACCTTCAAGAGATGCTCAACATTTACGACCTCATGTAATAAAAAGTTGTTTTTTAATGTGTTAAGGAAAAGAAAGACAATGATGGACAATGTTAATGTGTGTGTGTGTGTGGTATGATTTATGTTATAATGCATCATACGTAATAATTGTAAAATATATATATACGTTTTCGTTTGTTTTTTTTACCACCAGGACATCAAAGCAGTCATTGCACTTGGGGATAGTATTACTGCTGGTTTTGGCATGCTTTCAGGTCACATTACCAAACTTTTCTTTTTTTTTTGGGGGGGGGGAAGGGATTAAGGGTTTACTTGGAGAAAACCGGAAAAAATATGTAAATAATAAATAAATCTAACAAATTTAATAGGACGACCACCTTTTGCATCTGTTTGGGAATACCGAGGCAAAGTATTTTCAGTAGGCAATGATCCAAATGAATATACCATTCCAAACTTTTTAAATGTCTATAGTACGCATCAAGGAGGACCCCACGGTGTTACTTTACCAATGTCACGTGGCAAGGATCTGGATAATGCAGTATGTTATTAAGTTATATATATATATATAAATATCACACTCTTTTTTTTTAACATGTTAAATAATGTCAATAATATAATATAACTTATAAAGATCAGCGGAGCAAAGACACAGGATTTGGATGGTGAAGTGACACGCTTGGTTCACTTGCTTAATTCTGACTATCATTATCAGCCGATCAAGGACGAATGGAAATTAATAACCTTATTTATCGGGGCCAACAATATCTGTGTATTATGTGATCCACCTGTGACTAGATTACCTCTACTTGCACAAGCAGATGAATTCGAAAATGATGTACGAAATGTGCTTGTCAGATTAAAAAAAGAAGTTCCCAAGTCATTTGTCAATCTGGTCGCCTTATTCAATGTAAAGTGTATACTCTAATCATGCATCATAGCTCCCTCCCCCCCTTCAACACTTTATACATAGTAATAATAACTCACTGACCTCTTTAATTGAAAATATCTATAGGTATCAGCTGTTTATGAAGCAGCGCAAGGTGATCCTTATTGTGAATTTGTTTGGAACCCATTACATTTTAGTATATGCTCATGCGTACAAAATGATGAAGAACAACGTAAAGGTATACATAATATTATTTACACAGTAAAATAGAATATGAAATTGATAGTAAATAATTGAAAAAAAAATCACTGTAACAGCTGCGGATAATATGGTAGTCGAATATAATCAACGATTACAGAAATTAGCAGCCAATGAATCATATTCTGATAAAGAGTTTCAAGTTGTCTATCAACCTGGTTTTGCAGAATTACCCATTGCAAAATATAAGCAAGGCTACTTGAGTGGCATTGACTGGTATAAAAATAAATAGATAATATAAGACTTGGGTGTGTCTCACAAGTGTGGCAGATTACTATCTAATAATTAATAATAATAATAATAATTTAATTACGTATATATATATTGTGTATACGTACTTATATAGTTTCCATCCAAATAAATGTGCCAACCAAGTTTTCTCAATGATTTTATGGAATGTTAGTACCATAATAATAATAATTTTATTAATTTTTCTTTTATGATTCAATCTAATAAATCAATAACGTTCCATATATATTGTATAGAATATGTTTTCTACACCCGAGGAAAAATTAACATCATTAAATTTCGATTCTCCAGAATTTATTTGTCCTGGACCTGACAGACCCTACCTACAATAATAAGCATAATAATATAGCAATACAAATATACATAACAATAACAATTAATACATTTCCATGTTTAATAGTAGACCCATAACCATTCATGTCTTTTTTTTTGTTTGTCAATATTTAATTTTGTAAAATCTACAATGCAAAAATTATTATGAAGATTCAAGGACTATTTTCTTGGCCAAAACATTGCAAAAAAAAAAAAAAGTTTAGACAATAGTATTTTAGTGCGAAATATCATTTTAGAGTTTATATAAATTGATAACTCACTTAATTTCTCCGGGTTATTGTTTATTTGATCATTGATTAAATGTAATTAGAAATGGGTTCCCGAAAGGTGAGAGAGGGAGGGGGGGAGCCAGGGTTAGGTGAAAGAACTAGACTTAGTAACAAGTTTTTTTCTTTATTAGTTAAATGAATTCACACCCCATTTTTTTATATATAAAAATGGTGTGTTGATTAATTGGTTTCAGTTACACACAGGAACCGCCCTAAATTACGTTAGTCTGAACCGACGGTTTGTGCCATTTAAAAGAATGTTACACAACAAATTGGCTCGAGTTTTCTATTATTATTCCTCTTTTTTTTTTTTTTTGCGACTCTCTTTTTTCACTCCTCCTTTATTCATTTATTTATTTTTATCATTCCCTTCGTTTTAGATAGTACAATGGATAATTATAATAATAATAATACTACATTAAATTCACAAGTAGAAACTGATATATCTCATTATTCAACAATATACGAACAAGAGGAAGAAAATCAGGAACCTCATGACAGCACCAATAACAACAATAAGAATAAAAAAGATGAAACAATAGATATTGAAGCCATGGCTGCAGCTATTACAGCTGCAGTACAAAGTACTGGACGAGGGACATCTTCTATGGCACTTGGTAATGCATCAATAATATCTAATCGAGTTAGAAGTCAAAGTGAAAGCACTCGATCACCTATCAGACGATCATCATCATCATCCTACAATAATAATAATAACAATAACAATAACAATAATAAACAAACCTATTTTTTACCCAATAACAACAATCGAATCATACCCCAAGATGCTATGGCACCACGACCTAAACGTAGTAGTAGTATGAGTAGCCAGCACAGTTTACCACCTTCTTTAATAAACTCTTCTTCAGCTTCAACTCGTTCACGATCGTCATCATCAGCATCAAGGCATAATTATTCAGCTCGTTTTTCATGGCTTGTTGGAACATCGACAATGATAAATAATAATGACGGTAATCAACCCAATGGACAACAGCAACAACAACAACAAACAAGAGTAGGACAGGAACCTACCATAATGGAGGAAGAGAAATCAACAGAACCTTCTGTTGATGATGGTCGAAGGGAATTAATGTATCGAGGCATTCAAGTAAAAGAAATGAAAACAACGTTAAAAACAATGGTGATTCCACATGAAGTAGAGAATCCAATGCCAAAAGTTGAATTACAAAGACCAGGTTTTGCTCGCATTAATTATTAGTAGTATTTATTCACTTGGGATTAGTATAACAAACTAGTAATAATAATAATACACATTCCCTTATTATATATATATATATATAGTAAATAGTATCTTTATATATCTTGTTTTCGTTCTTTTTTTTAAATGTGTATACAAATTCTTTCTTATTATATATTAATTACGTAATAATAATAATAATAATAATAAACTCGACCTCTTTTTTTTTAATATATATATATATATATATATGTATGAATGATTATTTTGCTTTTTTGTTGTTGATGATGTTGACGTGTAGGTAATAATAAATGGAGAAAGGATGTATTATATGAAGTGAAAAAAAAAGGGGGGGGGGAGGGAAATACTATGCTACAAATTGATGTGATGAAGTTGTTTTATATGAATATTACTATAAACAAATATATTTTGTACATAAAAAAAAAAAGAAAAAAAAAAGAGAGAGAGAGAGATTATTTCATTCATCATGACAAATAGTACCATTATCCAAGAATGACCATCCTTCGGGTGCTTTTAATCGATCTGAAATTCTTGACTTGATCAGTTTACGTTTACGATCCAATGATGATAAAATATCAATTTGTTTCTTTCTTTCAATTTCCAATTCAGATTGACGTAATTCTCTCCAATGTTCATGTTTTTGACATTTACCCATTTTATTACATAAAGTAAATTCATGTATATCCACGTCTTCCATTTCAGCTTCTTTTGATAATTCCACCTTTATATCTTTACCTTCTCTTGAAATATGTTTAATTGCATCCCATACATTACTTTGCCATGACAGTCTTGAATCATAACCACATATTTTTGGATCATTTTCTTCTTGTGATTCAAGAACATGTTTTAAAAATTCTGCTTGAATATCCACAAACTTAACAATAGCTCGTGCTTTGGTACGTTCTTGTTTCATTTCTGCCAAACGACTCATGTCCCATTGATTAGAATCAATATTAAGTTGACTTTTCCCATCTTGATGTCGTGCTTGAAACATTCCTTTTAATGTTTGTTCCAAGGATGTGGTAGTAGTATTTGAATGATCAGATTCATAAGCTTGTTGAGCACGTTCCAATCTCATTCGCGCTACACGCATACCACATTCTTCTGAACAATATTTGGATCGACTATTTCCTTTAGTAGAAGCACGCGCCGGATTTTGACATTGGGTCAATGTATTGGCACATGGAAGTCGTTGCCTCGATTTTTTTCCAGTGGTTACTGTACATTCTTTACAATAATATAAATCCAAAAAATCACCTTCTTTTGCACTCATACCAATACAAACTCCATGAAACCATTTATTACAATGATCACATGAAATCATATAGTGAGGCGTTGTTAATGGGGATTGACAAGTACAATAACGTATCACTTCTTTTTGTTGTTGTTGTTGTTGTTGGCCCTTTTTTGATGTTAATTGTTTAGTACTTTTTTTAGTAGATTTTTTCTTTTCAGTGGTGGAAGATGGATTAGCGGCAGCTATGGCTGCTGCTCTGGCAGCTGCATCTGCTGCTTTTTGTGCTTCCGTTTTTGGTGGTCTTCCACGTCTCTTTGGTATTTTTTTTGTTACTTGATGTTCATCAAAAGTAAGATTTGAATTGGTTGATGTAGGTGTAGGTGATAATGTGGATGGTGTTTGTGTCATTGTTGTTCTTGATGATGTGGGTGATAAATCAGATAGTATAGTAGATGATTCCTATTTTTTATTTTTTATTTTTTGATCGTCAGTTTATAACTATATCGAGAATATTTTTTTTATTATTACTTCTTGTGTAACCTTTTTTTTTTTTTTACTTACCTTAGGTTTTATTGACGAGCCTGCGTCTAATTTCTGTTGCTGTTGTTGTTGTTGATTGATAGCCAAAGTAGAAGAAGAGAGTGGGTTTTTTAAGGGTCGACCTTTTTTCGCTGGTTTACCAGGTTCTGAAGATACTTTAGATTTCTTTTTCTTTTTCTCTTTAATTGGAGGTGTTGGTGAAGGTAATGGTGGTGGTGGATGAGGGTATTGTTGTTGATTATGTTGATAATGATAATGAGTTGTTAAATTATCTGGATCAATAGATGTAGGTGAAAAAGAGGGTGCATGAGGATGTTGAGAATGATAATAATATGGATGTTGTTGATGTGGTGACGGTGGAAAAGAGTAATATAGATTAGATTGTTCTTGAATCATTCTAGAATGTTGTGGTTCTATATTACATGATGGTGGTGGTGGAGGAGGTGGTTGCATAGAATAAACTGAAGTAACCACTTCACTATTTTGTCGTACACGTTTTAATTGTTGATTATGAGTGTTGTTATTATAGTCCAAAGGTAAACTACTACGTTTTCGAGAATCTCCTTGGTAATGATGATCTTTATTGAAAAAAGGAGGTGTAGTTGAAGAAGACATATTATTGCTGGGCGATTCAGGTGTAGGATACTGATGATGATAATAATAAAGATTATTTCCTGAATGGGCTGTTGGAGATGAAACACTACCGGTATATATGGATGTAGAATTTGATCTTTGATTCTGGGTATCATATAATGGTGTTGTATTCGGATCTTGTTTTGATTGTGAATGATGATAGGATGGATGATGATAATGATGATGACCAGACATGACAGTTTTATTAGTAAAATCAGTTGCGGATGTATGAATTGGTGTTGATATTGAACTATGTATTTCTACACCAATGGAAGTTGTTGATGATCTTTGTTGTTGTTGTTGTTGTTGTTGATATCCATTTGTTAATGGTATTCCATTATTGATATAGTGTTGATCATCAGAAAAATGCTGATAATGTCCTTGCGGTGTTTCTACTGGTTGCCATTTCAGTGTTGCTTCAGAATCAAGTGTATCAAGTGTATTTGTATTATCAACAAAATTATTATCAATATTATTATTTGTCGTTGTATTACAATCAATTGGTGTTTCCTTTTCTTTTGATCGTTTACGATGTGGGAGTTGTTTTTGTGTATGATTATTAGTCGTATTACTATCGTCCCCATCACTCGTGTAACCAACATTATTATTACTATTATTATTATTATTACTTGTATTCCTAATAATAGGGGTAGTCATGGTCGCGTCAGAAAAATGAGAGCTTATTCCATTGGTAGGTTCTTGCGATATGCGTGTTGGTAGTTGAGAAGGTACACCATTATGAGAAATGGCTTCTTGCTTTATTGGTACATGTTGTGTTGGTGAATGTTTATAATAACGATCGGTAACACTCGTATGGTCTGAAGCTTTAATATTATTATTGTCATTACCGTTTTGGTTAATAATATCGTCTGTTGTTTGTTCTGATTGTAAAGTTGACGCTACAGGATTCAGAATAGAACCAAGATTCAATGCACTTTTATTTCTGGTTTTATTAATAGTATGAACAGGTAATCGCGACGTAATAATAGTTGAATGACCTTGGTGTTGGTGTTCTCCTCTTCCGTTGGATAAAGGTGTATGGTTCTCCAACGGGCTATGAGGCATTATTATTATTATTTGATATATAATAAATTATTTGGAAAATATGAATTTTTAAGTGTAATAATAATAAATAATGAAAAAAAAAAAAAAAAAAAAAGGAAAGGAAAAAAAAAAAAGAGGCCAAAGAAAAAGTTAATAGTGGAGAGTATAATTCTTTCTTTTTTTTTTTTTTTTTCTTACGCAGAAAGTAAAAGTATATCGTGACTCTTTTTTTTTTTTTTTTTTTTTGTAAGCTGGAAATTTGTTGAAGTAGAATTTAATCTCACTTTTATATTTTTGTTCTCATGTCATAAATTAAATCATAGTGTAAGAGATTCATCAGATTCAAGATATGTTTATTTTACTTGTATAAATCTATATAATAGTCTATAACAAAAGAATAATCTATTCTGTAACTTATTGTGTTACTAACATGACCTTATTTATGCGTTGTCTTTTTTTGAAAGTCTAACTTTGTGAAATTAATTTCTTATTTATTAAAATACTCAATAAACAATCAGAAACCATTGACACGTCATATAAGATCAAATGAAAATTATGTAAACGTGATAAATTTATTAATACTTCAATTGATCTTGTTATTTATTGATAAAATGGTTCTTTAAACAAGCACATAGTCTTTTTGGAACAATTTCTAAATTCGGAAATACAAAATGACAACAGTAAATCGTTTCATTGAAATAAGTGACTTAAAATTAAGATAAAAGAAACGTAAACCTGATGATATAAGTAACTTTTAAACTAGTTTGTTTGATGGTACGTATTATAGAATAAGAACGTGTCAGGGCGAAACACGATAAAGGTTGAATAATAATGATATTTTTAAATGTTTATACAAAATGATCAAAATAAATAATGATCATTTTTTACTATTATTTATTATATTATTTAAATTATATATAAAGATAAAATAATATATTATGAAAGTTATACGTATCAAATATATTAAAGAAAGAAAAAGTGTAAAGCTACGTTAAATATAATATGTGTGTCTGTGTGTGTATATTATTTCAATCAATGAAAATAATATTCAAAGTTTTTGTTTGATGAGAAAATAAAGGGAAAAAGAAACCAAATCATTCAAGAATTGAGTTCATGCATGGATGAAAATAAGGTATAAATGAAAACCAAAAGTATTTTTTTTTCAGGAGAAAAGAGAGAGACAGAGAGAGAGATTACGGTCACATTATTAAGGAGATCGTACATTGTTATTGTGAATACCTCCACGAGGAGATTGATGAAGCCACATTGAATCATCAGATTTTTGACGTCGTACATTATTGTTCATATTATTAGCATGACCAATTGAATTGGTACCTGATTGAATAGTGTAATCTATTACAGATTCCCAATCATTATTGACTGCAGTCACATCGGATTCATTTAATGCTGGCATAATATTACTATTATTATTAGGAGGAGGTGTAGTTGATATAGGTCGAATAATGTTATTTGTTTGATGTGAAGGTGGTGGTGCGTGAAACATATCTTCAGGTGTATAAACACTATTAGAATTCTCTTTACGTTGTTGATGTTTATTATTAGGTAATGGTGTTGATACCAATGTAGCAGTGGATGGTGTATTTGAACGAGATCCCATCAAACTGTGATGGTGGGTAGTATTGGAGTTATAAGGATAATGGTTTTGATCATGTGTAGGTACCGTAGCTAATGGATTCAATTGAAATGTTGTACCACTTGTATAACTAGGTTGATTTACCATTGGAACAATAACGGAACCAGATTTTGTATAATGCATAAATTCACTTGATGCTTGAGATCCTTGAGGCATTAAAATAGAGGATCCAGCATACGTATCAAACTGTTTTCCAGTAGATAAAAAGTCTTGTGATGGTGGAGGTAACGTTTGTGGTGCATTTTGACTACCTGGTTTGGGATGGAAAATCAAAACTACGATAAACCATACAATAATTGTTGTGACATTGACTAATAAATAAAAAAAAATGTATATATTTCATGTCAAAATTATAAGTATTATTATTATTGCTGTTGTTGGTCTTTAATAATGTATGGCTACTTACTATTACAAATCATAAAATCTGCAGTAAATTTATGTGCATTTAAATATTTCTTTCCAGTTAAACCATCGGCACTGAGAATAATAAAAGATAATGCATCAACAAACAAAACAATTGTTAAAAGCAAGTTTAATTCCTACAATAAAAGAAAAAAAGATGATTAGTATGATAGCTAATAATTTTACTGAACAAGTTCAATAATAATAATAGAAAAAAGATATTTACCTGGAAATAACGAATTTTTTGTGTAATAGATCGACCATTATGTGAATCTCTTGAATTTTTTAATAATTTGCTAAAACGAATATGAGAAATCACACCAAGACTGGCAACAAAAAATATTTCTATATATAAAATAAAGGTTTCATTAGTAAAATAATATATTATCTTATTAAAGAAAAGAGAAAAATTTAACTTACCGATACTATAAACAAGTTGTGGCATGACTTCTTTATAAGTTGGATCATAACTACTATGTGAAAAAGAGTACTGAAGAATGGGAAACATGATAAGGGTCAAGATAGTCCTATAAAATGATTATGCGGGGGGGGGGTAAATAGAGTGACATGATGATCTTTATGCTTTGTTATTAGCTACATACCAACAAATATAGAATAAAAATTCTTTGCTACTCATGAAACTCGCCTTGGCAACGGAATTAGCCAAATAATTCCAAAAACATTGAAGTAAAAGGAGGGTACCCCTACATTATAAGTAAAGAATATGTCAATCAATATCTGTGCTAAATAAATGAAAAAAGCTAACTATGAAAAGTTACATACGTTTGAAGAGATAATCCAACACATAAACTGTAATCTATAATAGATGATTAAAAAAATAAAAAGCGTTTAAACAAGTTGTTAATAAAAGAAAAGAATAAAATAGGAGTACTAGGAATTGATATAACAAAAAAAGGGAGGGGGGAATGAACAATTACAGTGAAAAACATTCATCTAAAGTAAACAAGTCAAAAAAGATGCGTGAAAGCGTGCACACATTCTTAAAATGGTGTTTGAAGAAAGGGGATTATAAGTGAAAAACAACAACAACAACAAATAGTATTGTAGTGATAGTACAATCTATTTGATAATATCAACAAAGAAAAAAAGGTGAATTACCAGTTGGAACAACGAGTTCTTTATCTGCTTGAGTCCACATTGCCTCTGGTTTTGTAAAAATATGACCAAAAATAGATGCAAAGCCTTCTTCATATTTAATTTTGCATGAAACAATATCTGTAACAATAGAAATTGTATAATAATAATAAAAAAAAACAGGTTATTAAATTACATATATTTATATGTACTAATTGATAAATAAAAGTTGATTTTGATAAAGAATATGTTTTTCTTTTAAAAAGATCTACTTCATAAAACGTCTTTACTTTCTTTCTCTATCTCTCCCTTTCTATCTCTTCTCCTTCAACTCCCTCTCTTCCCCCGGTTTTCTTTTTTTTTCTCTCTCTCTCCTGCTTGAATTTATTATTTACCATAGTAAAGTTGAAATGGTACCATGATAAATATTAGTAATGATACAATGCTTTTAAGTTCTCCTTGTCTAAAACGCGATGGTTTTAAGCATTGGAAACCATCTAACGAATAAACTCGATAGAAATACCAAAGATAAAAATAAATTAATGAAACGGCTCGTTCTATATTTATAAACATAACAATAAATAGCGCGTTATTATATGAATGAGTTGTTGATGTGTGTTATATAAAGTATGGCTAATGTTTGTTTTTCTTACGTAAAAAACTAAAGTCGCTAAGATGGGTCATTATTGTTATTGTATATACGATAGTTAATTAGAATAAGAAATATATAAAGATGTTTTAAATAAATTTTTAATAAGTGAATAATAATAAAATAAAGTGAAGAAGAAGAAAAAGAAGAAGGGAAAAAAAAGGTGTTAAAGAAGCAATAAATAAGAAAATAAAAAAATATAGTTATTGTAAATTTATTAGTAAAAAGAAAAAAAAAAGCAGTAAAAAAAAAAAAAAAACTGACCGATCAAACGATGATGTGTTTATTTCGATTATAATCATCCAAAAAAAAATAGTTCTTAAAATTCCATATAACTATGTATACTACCAAATCTTTGGTAAAAGGAAAAAGGGAGGAAAAAGGGATCTCTTTTTTTGAGGAGTAAAAAAAAAAAAAATTCTTTTCAAAGAATAAAAAAAGTTGATATTAAGAATGCTGGTTGAATAATTTATGTATGAAATACAATAAGTGATGGTAGTAAATAAATAAAAAATAAAAGGTCGAGGGGAAGAAGAAGAAGAAAAAGAGGAGAGAGAGATTCAATAGATAAAAAAAATAACTTACAAAAAAAAAACTAAGTTACCTATCGAATAGATGTGAAGAATAAAAAAAGCAGTAAGTTATAAGAGAATAAAGTTATTTTACTTTTTAAAAAATTTAATAATTAAAAGAGAAACAAATGTGAATTATTATTATTTTTTGACTTTTTTTTTAATCTACTGAGAGGCAAATGCGTATACGTGATCATAATATCATGCATTATTGAAGAAGAAGAAAAAAGATATGCGTATCATCTAATAGTTATTTATATGGATATAATAATGTTTACTTTTTAAATGGTCTATATTTTTCAACTCTATGTCAAAATAATTGTATTATAGAATGTGTTCGAGAACTGTCAACATGTTTCTTTTTTTTACGTTTTCGTTCCATAATTTCAGTTAGAGGAACCTTGATTACTAAGTAGAAAACACGGTAGAATGTTAATCAATTTTTTAACAATAACAACACATATCACTAGAATTCTCTTTATAATTATTAATAGACTAATGTTTCAAATCGTCTAATGACCGTTCTTTATATATTTATACGTATATATATATATATATAGGAGAAAAGTAATCATATCAGTCCGGGAGGTCATAAAGCATTATATACAAGTTAGATGTTGTTGTTTGAGACCGAGTACTTTTGGGTGAGAATAAAGATGAATTGACACAAAAGAGGAGTTGCTTATTATCAATAATACGATAGGAGATCAACAACAAGAACAAAAAATGTATAACAATCTACCCCAATAAAATGAGTAATTGTTGCTAAGCAAATAAAAAGAGAGTGTTACTAAGTTACCTGTTACCTTCCCTTAAAAAGTTGTTTTTCTTTCATATACAATAATGGTGTCTACTTGACCCTTTTACAACAAACCCTTTTTTTCTTTTCTTCATTTCCACAAGAAAAAAAAGTATATTGGGAGTAGGAGTCTTCAGTCAACAAGAATATAAAGAAAGCGTGTTATAGAAACAAATAGAAAGATAAAAAAAAATATAAAGGAGAAAAGTTAAAAGATTTAAAAGAGTAAAAACTGTTCATGACCATGGTAACTTGCTTTTGAACAAGGATAATTTTCTAAATAATTATGTTTTAAATAAGTACATTTGTCACGCATTATCATTAACAACAAAAAAAAAGTACGATCAAAGTATAAATGTATGTGGTAGTACCTCACATGTAGACATAATGACTTGCTTTTTAAAAAAAAGGTTATTTCATTTTTCTTTTCATCTATTACTCATAAGAATATAAATTATATCAGCAATAAGATAGATTAAGCATGAATGTTTTATATAACACATATTGCGCGGGGTTGATATTCAGGTACCTAACAACAATTATTGATTACACACAGTTTTATTGAAAAACACAAGCTAATTTTTGTTTTTTGCTCTTCCGATCAATGTTTTTTGTCAGCGGCAATGCATTTTTGGATTTCAGTTTGGGGAAATTCCATATTTATTTATTTATTTCTAAAAAAAAAAAATCGCATTAATATTCTTTTTCGTCTTTTTGAATTTATAAGTTTATTATGGCTGGTCAAAACGGTCAAGCAACATCAGGTGTTAGAGCTGGGTAATGTCTATACCTAATTGATTTGAAAAGTATATAAGAAAAAAAAGATGGGAGAGGGAGGGAGAGAGGGGCGAGGAGGAAGATGAAAGTTTAAAGAGGAAAGAACTCTCGAATGACATAACTGTCTGTCTGTTTTTTTTTGGATTTGATATATATTGTATATGTTTATAAAATAACTAATATATGTGTTGTATATATATATATATATATCTATATCTATACTACATGTAAACCATTGCGAATGTATTAATATATATAGACACGAACTTAATGAGAAAACTTTGGAAGCATACCTCGTAGCTAATGTTGCTGGCTTCATCGCTCCTCTTGAAATCAAACAATTTAAACATGGTCAATCCAATCCTACCTATTTAATAAAGGATGGAAAGTAAGTTGTTTCTTTGTCTTTTTTTTTCTTCATTGATTCCAATTCGAAAAAAGTCAAAAGAATCTCGAGTTTTAAATTTAGCAATTTTAATGTTTTTTTTTTTAAAAAAAAAAAACTATATAAATATAGTAAACAACAATATGTTCTCCGTAAAAAACCCCCAGGAGCTTTGTTATCGAGTACTGCACATGCTGTTGAACGTGAATATCGTATTATTAAAGCACTTGGAGAATCGACTGATGTCCCAGTTCCCAAGGTTTACACTTTGTGTAACGACAAATCTGTTATTGGTACACCATTTTATGTGAGTAAAAAATTATTACAAATATATTTATTAAGAGAGGATTATTCAAGTTGACAGAATAAAAACTATTAGGTAATGGAATTCCTTCAAGGTAGAATTTTCGAAGATGTTCGTATGCCATCCATTTCTTATGAAGAACGTAGACAATGGTAAAGTTTTTGAACATACATAGTCAACACAGTAACAATTTTTATTTTATGGGGGTTTATATGCTAACTATTATTATTTATATCAATATAGTTGGTTTTCAGCCATGGAAACACTTGCCAAGTTACACCGTGTCAATTACAAGTCAATTGGTTTAGGTGATTATGGTAAATCTTCTGGATTTTATGAACGTCAAATTCGTTCCCTTGGTAAAGTATCTGCAGCACAAGCAGCTGCTACTGATGAAGACACTGGAGCTGTTGTTGGTCCTATTCCTCGATTGGATGAATTATTTGCATGGTTCAAGAGAAATCAAGCCAATGATGAAGCAACCATTGTTCATGGTGATTATAAGGTAAATAAAAGAAGGGTTAAATTTGATGATTCAAGGATATAATGCCCTCTCCTCCCCCCCCCCAAAAAAAAAGATAATTCCGATTATCATGACATGTGGTCTGTGCAAAACTTTATTAACATGATATAACTATTATTTTATTCATAAATTATAGATTGATAACTTGGTAAGTGTATACTCTACTTTAGAAAAATAAAAAACTCAAAGTTATAATTTATTGATCATTTACTTTTTGATTAGGTTTATCATCCTACTGAACCTCGTGTCATTGGTATTTTGGATTGGGAATTATCTACCATTGGTCATCCATTATCCGATCTATCCAATTTACTTCAACCATTCTATGTCCCTGCTGATACTAGTTTAATCATGCGTGGTTTTAAGAACTCGACTGAACCTTTACCAATTCCTAACTCGGATGAATTGATGAAAACTTATTGTACTACTGTTGGTAGACCTTATCCTATTGATCGATGGTTGTTTGCTGTTGCTTTCTCCTTTTTCAGAGTAAGTATAAATCTTTTTATAGTCTAAAAAAAGGGGGGGAGTAGGAGGGGGATCTAATATACTATAAACGTATTTTTATATATATATTCTAATCATGATATATATATTCAAATTTAGCTTGCTGTCATTACACAAGGTATTGCTGCACGTGTGGCACGTAAACAAGCTTCTTCAGCTCAAGCGAAAACATATGCTGCTATGTTCAAACCTGTTGCTGCACTTGGTCTAGATATTGTAGACCAAGGTGATTTGAAACCAAGTAAACTTTAAATATATTTAGTTTCCCATTTGTTATTGTTATTGTTATTATTATCAGAATATCCATTAAATTTAAAGAAATTGATTTTTAAGTCCTACTATTTTCTTTTGAGTATTATTATTTGTTACCTTTTTTTTTTTTTTATTTAAAGATGAGTAGTACCAATAACCCAAGAAATAATTAAATTAAATCACTCGTTATACAGGACTGTTCCCTTTCATATATATTTTTTGTAAAAGAGAGACTAAATATATGATATCTATCTCTATCATGATTGTTTATCACATTTATGCATAATGTTCAAAAAGGGCGGTGTTAAAGTACCTTGGCGCCAATCATTTTACAAGTTAAGCAACAGCTTCAGCCAATGAAATTCCGACTTAATGTCTATGTGCGACCTAGAGCTTATGTGTACTAAGATCGTTTATGCGCGTATAGAATTTTCTATTTTTTTTTTATACAACACAGGTTTTTCCTCTTGTTATAATATGGATAACGACTATGTGCCTTCGCCAGAGAAACATGGTCCTGGTAAACCGTTCGGTAGTAAAAACAAACCAAAATGTAAAAAACTTCTTCCTGCCAAGATTAGAACCTTAAGTTGTAGTGTTTGAATTGAAAAGGGAAAATTTATGACCAACTATTGAGTGACTCAAATCACGACCTAACCGTTCGAGATATATATTTTTTATTGTTATAAATATAAATATCATTAAAGAGTCAGTAATTGATGCGAACGATGAATATATAATACCATTATTAGACCAGATAACTGATCTATAGCTTTGAGAAGCCTAAGCTACCGAAATAGTACATTGTATTCTAAGCGATAACATATAATAATATTTATAATAATTGAAAACTTTTAGCACTATTATACTATTGAAGCTACAATTGTTAATTGAACGTATTAATGTTTGAATGAATACCAAGGAATAAAACTTTTTATATCTATATACATATGATATAAAAATGTGCATTGTGTCAGCACTACGTACGTATGTAAACTGTTTTTTTTATATATACAAAATGTCAGCCTCTACCTTGTCGCTTTGGAATATGGTAAAATATAGCGACAACAATTAATCCATTTCCAATTCTTACCGTTGCTGATCCGCTAGAAAAAAGATAAACAGTAAGTTCTTTGTAATGATCAACGATAAATTCAAGCAAGAGGTGATGCTGCGTGACAGAAAAAGATGAATTGTTTGGTAAATCAAAGATATATTTCACTTCATTATCTCCTTCAAGAACATTAGTAACTTGACTTGGAATACTATTTCTTGTTTGATTTTCAACTGTTTCATATTCACGCAAACGATTCAAAAATCCTTGGGGTTTATCTTTACAGAATGCTTTGTTCTTGGTTTCATCCAAAGCTTTATCAATACTTTTATTGAATTTTGGATTATATGTAGTATTATCAATAGCCTTTTTGAGCCAGTCTTCTTTGTTACACTTGTAAACTGGATACGTAAAGACTAGTCATAGCTGTGAATCGAAGCTTTGAAGCTGAATAATAACAAAAAAAAATAGCTCAACCAGTTTTTTGTAAACAAAAAAAAAGTGCAGTAACTGGCTATATAAATATTTGGAGCGCACGCGACACGTTTTTTTTTTTCTTTCTTTCTTTTCCCTGTCTTTTTTTTTTTTTTTTTGACACACCCATCTTTACATAGTATGAATCATACATCAAAATGTCATCTTCAACGACACAAAAGCAACCAGCAGTCACCATAATTGAAGAAGATTTAGTTAGTTTAGGAAAACGTAAAAGACAAACAACATCGAAAGATGACAAAGAAGTATTGCAACAAAAATTATCAAATATCATCAGTGACAAGATTAAAAAATACAACGAAGAAATAGTGGTGTTTCTTGAAACAAAGAAGACTTGCCTACAAGGATCACTAGAAATGGTCAACAACCTTGCCAAAACAAATCATAATATTCATCGAACTGCAATACAAATAAGCAAGGCTTTAGCAAGTTTAGATGGTACTAAACAATTATGGAAACAAGTTAAAAAAGACCATTCAATGCGTTTGTACAAGGAACATAAGGATAAAATTTTGTCACAACAACAACAACAACAACAACAACAACCTGAAAATGACGAAAATGAAGCAACTTCCATTGGCAGCGACGAAGACACATTACGAATGACTTCACCCGTTGCAATTGTCAGGGTGTTGCGTGATGATATTTCCAATGATCTGGTTCACAACTCACTAAAACAAGCAGCAATGGACGCAACTACAACAGTATCAAACGGTAGTGCTCTGGTTCGGATGAGTTTATTATAACTGGCTCAGCAAAATATATCAATTTTCAAAAGGGACGACGTCCGGTTTTAATATCACAAAAATTCTACCAAAACCATTTACTATTCGTAACAAAGAACCCTTGAACAACATTAACAAGATTATGGTTGCTCACCCAAATCTTTCTCTAAAGGGCCAACTTGATAAATTATATAAGCCCAATACCAAAGCAAAAGATTTACAAGAAATATGCACCCATGGCCACTTACAATTTATACAGCCACATCATCTTGGAAATAAAAAATATAATAACAAAAATGATACCATCCATCCCTTATGGGCTGACCTTATTTTCAAAAACTCCAACTTTCCTTCAACAGCAGACGGGTTCAAGCATCACAACAGCAAAGAATTTAACACAAATTTACAAAATATGTTGGTCTGGAACTAATATTTTTGCAAAATCCCAACGTTAGTTGATTCGTAAATTTCACTTTGAGTACATTTGGCTTCTGAACGTGAAGAAAGAACAATTGTACGTGTCAAGGCACGTGGCCAAAAATTAAAATAGGAAGCAAAAACAACAACAATCTTCGACGACACAACCTCAACAGTTATCAAGAAAACAAATTAAGTCCAAGATTCAGCATGAATGTCAAGCATATAAGACACGGAAAACTTTACAAAGATAATGAACATAAATACGCAACGCGTGTCCAATCCTGTATGAAACGGTTAGATAAATTGACGTCCATTCTAAAAGATCTTAAAGCGGTATGATTCACTTTTATTATTACTTTTGATGTTTATTATTCATCTATGAATAGATTCATTAATAATAATTCTACAACAGGGAAAATCGGGTATTGGTGCAAAAGACTGAAAAGGACAAGGTAAGAATGGGGAAATATAAAAATAAATTGTTCGGTTACAGTAAATCAAAACATTGATGCGTACGATTCTTTTTGTTTTTGTATTAATATAAGACATTGATCGTGTTGCAAGCAACCTTGGACCAGTTGATTTAGTAGAAGAAGAGGAGGAGGAAGTGGTAGAAGAAAAAGAAGAAGGACAAAATTTGATGGAAAAAGGCACAACCAGTACAAATATTATACCTTCAGCCGGACAAGGCAGTCGTTCCAAAGGAAAATCGGTAGCTTCAACACCAGAAGAAAAAGTGAAAGAAGCAAGTGCTACTCATATCAGAAAGCTTGAAGGTATCTATATGTTTTAATTATCATTATTTTTGCTTGATATCTATGTATATACTTTGAATGAGTCATTTTATTTGGCAAAAACAATGTTTAATAAGTAAATGTTGAATATTCCGTTCGATCTTTTAGGTTTGATCAAGGCATTACTTTGCAATCCAAAAATCGAACGAACTGAAAATGTATCTGATAACGAGATTTTAAAAGCTTTCCATGACAAGTCTTTTAAATCTGATGAAATCGCTGTTATAAAGCTCATTACCAACCAGCTACTACCCTACTCTCCTCACTCAGACTCTATGTGTCTTTTAACCCCAATTGCCATTCGTCCTTCTCGCCAACTCAATCCTGATTGCTGTCGGTTATCATGATCACGTACAAGAGCTATCTCCAATCGTTTCTCCTCACAATATTCATGCAATACCCATCAATCCTGCCATTATGTACGAGACTTCAACACCCCACAAGGATAGTATTCCACAAGGACCCTTCGAGGTAACACCTGTTGGTACAGATAAAGCAATCACTTCCAGCTATGCTGCCCGCAAGAATGTCGACCTCATGTGGTGGTCCTTTTTCGATAAAAAAAGATTGTCTCTTTATGTAATCAACACAAACTAATATTTGCCAACCGGATGGTTGCTAGACCTGACAAGACGGTGTCTATACTGGGATTGATTAAGGATAATCATATTCCTGTGGTGTCTGAATATGAGACAAGACAAAAGAAGAATCGTAAAAAGAAGAAAAATAAAAATAAAATGTTCATGTTACCAAGAAGTATGTTGGAAAGTCATTGCAACAACAATTGGATCACATTGAGAACATGATCAACAAGATGACTTCAGCTAGAGATATATTGAAGACCCAATCCAGAGAGGCTATACCGAGGAATGTAATAGAACTAAAACTGAACGTTTAAAGAGTCGTGGTACCATTAAGCGTTTATTAAGTCAGAAGCTTAAAGGCCAAGTTTACGCCAAACGGAAAAAAAAACCATTTGCTCAAACTAGCTCGAAGATATATCAAAGATTGGAGAAGTTCCAAATACTACCTTAATAAGGTAAGCAACTTTTTATTTGTCTTCTTTTTTTTTTACCTTTCCTTTTTTTCTGTGAAGTTAGTTTTTTATTAAATATTGAAATTTTAGGTCATTAAAAACCACGGCACTACTGGTGATTTGTCTATTAATGTACCATCTACCAAGTCAACTCCAGAACGCATGCAACATGAAGATGTTACGGCGAATATTGATGTTTCAAGGTTGAATCTCAAAAAGGTTGCATATGGGGCCACCGACTACGGTCATGTTGTATTATCTCAAACAATTCCCTTGACAAATGATGATGTTCAGTTCCACGTTCATTTGTACAATCAACAACAAGAGTACCAACAACAACAATTTGAACTAATCAAAGGCTTAGTTAATCTTGAAAAAGCAGAAATTATTGATGCTAGTAAAGAGAAGCAAGAAGTGGATTTTATATCACGTCAACTGCAACAACAACAAGAGTCTGATAACAACAACAGTAACGTACAGTAACAGCTGCAAGAACACCAACTTAAAGAAACAGAGCAGACCATACAACAACGACAACAAAGTGACCGTCATTGTTTTTGGGTTATCCGAACTTTTGCTGATCACGACTCGATACATTTAACTGATCTTTATCGAATCAACAAATCGAGCAATTACGTATCAAACTCACCAACGAAGTAAGATTCACCAAAAAAGAATATTCTATTGATGATTTAAAACTGGCGAAACCTTTCTCGATCACACATGAATAAGTAGATTGAGGAGTCGTTTAACAGGAAGTTTAATAGGAGACGAGCAAGGCGTAAAAAAAGTGAGTTTCCTTCAACACATAACACGCAAGTCAGATACTTATCACTTTTTTTCTTCTAAAATAGTTGAAGAAAAACAAGAAGGTTGTTGATGCTGAAGAATTGTTAAAGAAGAAATCGTTCAATGGCATTATGGAACCAGGTGAAATATTAAAAAGGCAAAAGGTAAATGAATTATGTGTTATATGTATTTATTTATTTTGGATAGTGCCTGGTTGGTTGCTCACATCGATGATATATTAGAATCAACTGTCTGTTAAGAATACACTCCGTGATTTCTATTATTCTCTTTCTGCTATGAATGAAAGGCGACACCAGACAATTGAAAATAATCTTGTTTTATTCTAAACTGGCCCGTGCTGAACGTCATTACGTAAAAAAAAAGGTGGCGGCCGATAAATTGTATTTGAAGAAAAATGAAGTTACCGTCATGATGCTGTAAGCTTACTTTTATCATTTTATTCAACATATCATTTTTATGTAATGCTGTTATGAGATTAAGAAATTGACATGAATGTGTTTTTTTTTGTATTGATAGGATTGGACTTGCAGGAATGGGTTTTAACACATTTCTTAAAGGACGACCAAGAGGTAGGAAGAGGTTTCGAAGTGCACATTACCATTCGACGGCTGTTGGTTTACAGAACGAACACAGATCTAGTCAAACATGCGTTTTTTGTTTCTCACCCTTGGAACTATTACCGCCAAATATTGTTAAGAATGGGAAAAAGAAGAAAACATCACACGTGACACTCATCTGCACGAATCCTGAGTGTCCCGCAGTGAAATCTGGCTATACCACTTTTAATCGAGATCCGGTTGGTGCAACCGGTATTGGATTGGCAGGTACAACAACTCTATTACCACCATATAACCCTTCCCCCACTACCACCACAACATCAGCAACTACAACCAGTAAATTCCAACTGGATGAAAAATTTAGTTTGGTTTCGCCATCACTCCGTTCGTATGGTATGTATTTTAAGTAACCAAGATGATGAGCATATGTGTAAAGTAAACCAAAAAATCTTATCAAATAATTTTAACTGTTATATATTCATTTATCATAGGTGCAAGTCAGACACCCACTGTTATTCATGGACCATTTAAGAGCACCCTTCACTCAATTTATTCCCCAGGAATTGTATAAGCGCCAAATATTCTACCTCCTTTTTCCCTGTCCCAATAATCATTCCATATCTTATATTATATCCAAAATTGAAAAAGTTACTTTATATTTATATATATATATATATATATTTATACATGACCTTTAAGGGCCATCGCACTTGCAACTAACTGCAAAATAGCATTTGAATTTTCTTCATTTCCTACTTGATAATACTAATTATATTTTATTTATTTTTAGTTAGAAAATACGGATTAATATAAAGATCGCAAAAAAAAAAATTACCTTTTTAATCTTTTTTATATCTCTTAAATCTTCTAATTGACTCAAAGGTACTAATTCACCCTTTATATTTTCACGTATTTCTTTTTCGACCTGAATAAAATAATATATATTAACTTTCTGGGGAGGGGGGATTCTTTTTTGAACTTGTTGCTATAGTAATCATTTTTTTTTTTACCTCTGAAGCATCACCTCCAATTTTAATTACTAAAAGATCTTTTGTTTCAGCTGATAATCCAAACCTTCGGAATGATTGTGTAATCTATTATATATATATATATATATATTATTATCATATTAGTGAATTCATCCTGCAACTAATATAGTATATGATTAGAGTTTGTTTGTTTGTTTTTAAGGGGGGGGAAGTTTACGTTGGGTGTAGAAGATAGATCAACAACGATTTCAGAATGAACATTATGACTTTTTATTTGATTATTTTGTTCGTCGTGTACTGCTCGATTAACTGCAAGAAGAATATGAAAAACATTCATAATCTATATAAAAAAAAATATTGGGGGGGCGGGGCCGTTTGTCAAAAAAAAAAAGTTCCTCAATGTCGTTAAAATCCGTTTCTTATTATTTACCACATTGGCTTCTACAAGTGCACATGCTAAAGTTGTATCTTGAGCTATTAATCGTTGTCTTAATTCAGGTGCATTGGTAATATTACGAAAAAGTGCAATATGAACTTGTCCACGTTCAGGATATAATTCGAGAGTATGTGATTCCATTGGGGGGGGTAAAAAATATATATAACAAAAAAGAGTGTATAAGTTATGCGAATGGAATATTTTTTTTTTTTCAGTCGCTGAGTTCCGAATTCATGGATTGAAAGAACTTCACTGAAAAAAAAGTCAAAACCTCGAATAAAGATTTCATATTAGTTAATAAGTGAGTCTGTACTCGTCCGTGGAAATTGATTATTTAAGTTTTGAAACCAACCACTGGATTCATTCAGAGTATATTATTGCCGAATAAAACAGTTTATAGACAGACTTTATTATACATCACTGGAATAGATATAGATGTTTTTATACTATAATTCATTACTACACTGTATACTACCATCCTGGTCTAGTAGTTGAGTTCGATTCACTAATATCACCAGTATTGACAATTCATCTCATGGTTATCCCTGGATACGTAATGGGTAAGAATGAACAACTTGGCAATGGGTGGGAAATAAGTAGGTGAGAAATAAACATGATAGATGTCTTTTGTTTATTTGTTAAAAAGAGTGATATATATTCTTATGGATCGGTCCCCCTTCCTTTTATTTTGATAATATGTCCTACCCATATGCGCGGCATCATTATGGAAATGAACGCAAATATTCTATGTTATTAAAAGTAAAAAACAATAAATTCTAAGAATATTCGAAAAAGATCCTCTCTCCCCCATTTTTTTTTTTATTTATTTATGCATTACTAAAAAACTAACTTTAAACCTTCTTTTTCATCCCCCCCCCCCAAAAAAAAAGTACAGAACGAGATACATAACAGCTTATGATATAATCACATAGGTGAATTTAAATGGTAGAAACTGTATAAAGTAAAAAAAATGACGTCAAATACCTCAGAATTGGATGATGACTTCACAACTTTTTTTCTCTATTTAAAAAAACCACTTTGAACTTTTTTTTTTTTTTTTGCTTTCCCTCTCTTCCAATGCCAAGCGTTATAATTTATTAACTCTCTGGTTTTTGTAACCAGCTAATAAATTATTTGTAAATACAATTCGTGCGGAAAAATTCACTTTTGCATAACACAAACGAGCTTATTTTATCAACCGCAAAAGAAAGAAGATGGAAGGCAGGGTTCGATTCCGAAATGATACTTTTCCTAGAATGGTTGTCTAACATCCCCCATATTTGATTGTGTTTTAGAATGTTTTTTTTTTTGCTCAGCCATTATTATAACATTAAAGCTCTTTGATTATAAAATTATAAAAAATTGAATGCGCGTTCCCCTACCCAACAAAAGATTGAGTAGTGATGTAAGATATAATTATACTAATTTGTATTATCAATATATTTCCGCCATCATTGTTAATTATTGTTTTTTCGGGGGGGGGGAGAGCGGGAAGGGTTTAGAAGAAGAGAAATTTACCCTCTTTGATAATCAAAAATAACGTTATATTTATCCAATGATAGTGGCTGATGATCTATTTTACATTAAAGATTATTGGTTTATACCACTTTGTTATAAACTTTTAGATCAAATAACATCTCTCTCTCTCTCTCTCTCCCATTTTAGGTGACACATAATAAAACCATGTAAGATGTATCTAAAGCATATATTCTACTCCCTCCCCTCCCCCTCTCTCCAATTAAAATAGGGTTCAGGAGGTTAGCAACAATCAAAAGAGATTAATTGTGTCAAGATGTTATTATTTTAACAAGAAGATGTTGTTTGTTGTGTATCATAAAATTCTGGTTATTATTATTATTATTTTTTGGGGGGGTAAGGCTTTTTTCAATGGATTTATAGAGTGTCCTACTTTTCATGAACTAAAAGCTTTTCTTTTCTTTATTGAAATGAGATTTTGATGAGAAGGTTTATAAAAAACAAAAAAAAAATCTAATTTATTCAGTTGTACAAATGTACTAGGGCGGGGCTCTCTTTTTATTTTATATAAAGGGTCCAGGTCCGAATATACGTACAAGAGAAAGAGAAAGACGAATTACTTTTGAGTATTCAAGAAGAGATCAAAAGTAAAGATTGACAATGTAGTCAAAATACTCTGATCTTCCCACCCCACATTTTTTCAAATGACATCTCATGTCTGTGGCAGAAAGAGAAATATACTATCTTCCCGCCGCAGTCAAGTGAAATACATACAATTAAGAAGAATCATTTATACTTTTTGGCTCAGATAAAAAAAAGTGAACGCGCCGACCCCCCCCGAAACCCTTCTTTATATACGTAACTTTCGGGTTTCATCTTTCCGAAAAGTAATTGAGAATTAAGATGGGATTTGTGATAACCCTTTTTCTCTCTCTCTCTCTCTCTCTCTCTCTTTCCCTTATTTTATTTTATTTTTGTATTTTTTTAGAAAGATAAGTTTTTTTAGAACATGTTTTGTATTACGTTAAACGAAAAAAAAAAAAAAAAAACCTACAAAAAGTTATTTTACAACGTGGCAATAGGGATAAAGGAAAACCAATGACGTCAAGTTGGGGGGAGGGATGTAATGATGCGGACTTGGGACAAGCCAAAAAAAAAAACACCAAATGTAAAAAATTATAATATCAAAAAAAAAAATTGAAGTTTTTTTTAATTAAGTAGTAAAATAATATTAATGAAAATGCATCTAGTAGAGAGAGAGAAATAAAAAAACATAAGCAAAAATGACACAGAAAATAGAAAAAGATGATAAGTAAGTAAGTAGTATTAGTATGAAGTAGTATTTATAGTAAAGAAAAGGTATTACATAATAAGTGAATGATTTCACTTGTATATGGATGGACATATTATGAAAAAGAAAAAATTAATATACATAGAGGGGGGGGGTTGAGTAAAATGTTTTGATTATGAAAATGATGTGGGCCGGCCTGCCATGTTGCTTGTTTTTTTTTAGAAAAAAAAAAGGGTGTTTGTATGAAAGTATATATCTTGATATTTTTTTTTTTTTTGGTTTTTTTGTAATGGTTTCGAGCACCTGCTCTAAGTCTATAAATGTTGATGAAATGTCTTGATTATTTGGTATTGAAAATTATAAATAATAATAATTGTTGTTGTAGTTGTTGTAGTTGTTGTAGTTGTAGTTGATGTGTGTATATAAAAAGATGTCGTCGTCGTTATAATAAAGGAAGAAATAGGAATTGATCGGAGAGAGAGAGAGAGAGAGAGAGAGGGAGGGAAGAAGGGAAAAATAAGAAGTTTGTCCTCGTCGGCCACAAGAATATTAAACGCTTGCATCGGATCCTTGCGCGTAATCCATTGGGTCAAATTGTTTTAACTTGGCCTCCAACAGAAAAAAGAAAGATTTGTTTTTTTTTTGCATGTTAAAAAAGATTATCATGACGAAAAAAAAAAAAAATTAAGCAGAAGAATTTGGTTTTTTAGGGCACATCCTAATTATAATAATAATAATAATGGTAAGTTTAAATTGAACATATATATATATAAAAGAGAGAGAGAATAACATACATTGAGTAATGACCCTTTTGACCACAGTGAATGCATCGTCCGTCTGACATGATTGTAATTAATATAATATAATACGAGGATTAATTGATTTGGTTGTTGTTTGGTTAATTGATTAGCTTTTTTTTTTAGCTTATAAGGATTAAAAGGCTTAAAAAAAAATTAAAAGAATAGGAGAAAGTAAAAAAAAAAAAAAAAAAGTTTATAAATCGTAAGTTAAAAAGGGAAAAAAAAAAAAAAAAAAAAAGCGAAAAAATGGAAGGCTTTATATATGCTTTTTATCAAAAAAAAAAAAAAATCTTTTTTATTCTTGACCTTTTTAAGACAATAATAAAATCTTTGTTCTGGGCTGACCACATCACAGGAATCATCCCTTTGGTAACGCCGATCTTTGTTTTGCTTTACTCTTTTGTATGTGGCACGTGGCAAATTTGTCTCACGTTTTCATTCGTGCTTTTTATTAGCGGGGCTAACTTTAATGTGTAACTTTTCTTACAAAAAGTGGGGGGGGGGAAGGGAAGAAAGGTAAAAAACTTATCTGCATTGTAAATTATTATATTGCCTCATAAATTCATTGAGCGCTATTTTTTTTTTAAGGTGCTTTAATCAGACTAAGAATTTATTATAATAATCCCTTTAGTATTAAACCGAAAGTTTGGTTACTTTTTACAAACAAAGTAATTAACTAATTATTAGACGTGTCCCTTCTCTTTCTCTTACTTGCTAGACGATAATTTACAGTGGTATAACTATATCTATTTTGAATCTGTTTTAGTTTCCTGTGATCTATTTTTTAATATAGAATAGTATTATTATGAAATATATTTCAAGGAATTAAAAATAGGAGACGAATGTTTTAATTGACGATATGTATATATATATAAACAATAAAATAGCCCGCCCCCATTCTTCTCTTTCTTATGCATATCTATTATCCGATTATCTTGTACCGAAGACGGAGTTGAATTTATTGGGGTCTCTCAAATAAAAATTATAAGCCAAAAAACAAAAAACGTGATGAGATGTATTATTGTTATTTTATTCTTTCTTCTCTTGGGAGCTTTATTATGGATTATTATTATTATTATTATATTTTCTTTGTCCACCCGCTTATGCTCCGCTAACTCGGAAAACTCGCGGAGAACAATTTGGGCTATTGTGTTGTGATTTTTTGTTCGGTAAAGAAATTATAGCTACCCGAAAAAAAAAAAAAATACTACACGTGGCAACTCTATACTTTACCCTTTTGAAATATTTCTTTTTCGATCAAAAGTCAATATTATAACGTCGTTATTTCGGTAAGTGAAAATAAATAAAATAATATGTAAGGGAAAAAAATGATATCATTGTTTCGAGCATAATTCTTTCTTAACTCACGAAAAAAAAGCGTAAATAGGATTACAATGACTAAAGTTTAATTTGTTGCATCATATTCTAATAATCATTTTAATACAAAAAAAGAAAGCCAAGGCTTTTTTTCGTGGCTTGGTCAAATAAAAAAGAACTTTTTAATTGTTGATACGTATTACAAAAAAAAAAAATTGTTTCCCTTCCCCCCCCTTTTTTTTTTGATTCGTAACCAAGCATAATTTTCTTTCTAATCAATCAATCCAACTCCAATGCAACTCACCATTTTAGGGAATTATATTCTTTAACAATTAAAAAAAGAACAACTCTTCACCTTACTGGTATTATATTACATTACACCCGTTTAAACTAGAATGCCCTCAATATTCATGTGTATTTATTTATTAATGTTTACAAAGGATTGAGAATATATCAATTATTGTGTACACAGTATAATATTAAGTCATCAGCCCGCTGACCAGAACCTGTCCGTCGTACATATAAAATATAACCTTCCTATTTTTTTTTCTTTTTTATAATTCTATCTTCTTCACCATCCTGTGTGTTCAACTACCATTTTCAGTTTTGATTACAGTATAAAATACAAAGGGAGAATCGATTCTATTTTGTTCTCATGACAACAACCCATTTTATTTGTCGTTCATTCTCTCTTTTATTTATTTATTATTTTCCTATCAATGATTTTATATCGTGATTAATTGGGGGGGGGATAATAATGATGCAACTTTTTTTTTGACTCATTGACTAACGTAATTTATGATAATTTATTCGTATTTTGTATAAATATTTACAAAATCTCGGACCTTCTATTATTTTTCTTTCTTTACTTTTTTTAGCAATACCATAAATAACGATCAGAATCAGTTATTCTCTCTCGGAAGACGGAAGAAGATATAAGGAGCGACCCGAGTTAATTTTTTATTTTTTCCTCTCCGCAATTCCCCAAATATAAAAAAAAAATGAGTCATGAAACAGAGGGCATTTATATATATATATATTGGAATGATTATAAATCAGTTAATAATAGTCAGTAATCAATAATAGTGATTCATATTAGTGAAAGTGATTGAAAAAAAAAATGCTGCGAAAGAGAAATAATAAATATGCCATGTGGCTCGGAAAGCAAAAAGGCTCCTACACCAAATGCTCGGTTTAGTCTATATCGAGAAACCGAAGCTTGGGGGGGAGTAAAAGTAACATGTACACAGATAGTAATGTTGCAGTTTGTGCTGCTAAAATAATTTGATGTTCTTTTCTTTTCGCGAGCTGAGTAACTGTTTTTGGTACAGTCGGCGTAACTTTACATGTAAGGATAATGATCGAACCAATCCTCATCTATTATTCACGTAATACAACAATGCATTATATATATATATAACAACCTACATTATTATATCATGTTCCGATTTGTCTAGCTGACTGTCTGTGTGTTTCTATGGTTTCACCCCCCCCTTCTTCCCCCATTTTGTAATCTTTTTTATATATACTGTATATAGCATAAAGAAAAGGGAAGTCTTGAAAAAAAAATTTTTTTTTATTTGGTTCCATATATTGAAAGAAAAAATCAACAACGTGGCTCACTTTTTTTTTACAAGGGCACCTTTATTTTTTCTTATGATGCATTAGCAATTCACACAGTTATATATATATTTTATCACCTGTCTAAAATATTTGAATGAATGTTTCCCGGTGGTTGATAAGAAAATAAAAGATTTCCTTTAAAGTGAAGAATCATGTGTATAAACCTATTCATTTTTTTTAATGAGTAATGATTATATTATTTGCCTTTTGCTACTTGTACTTATTTCCAACCCCCCCGCGGCCCCGGTATGTCTTTATCATTCAGTGAAGGATGAAAGAATAGATGATTTTCTTATTATATATATAATTAAAAAAAATTCCTACTATATATGTATCATCATTCCTGTCATTTTTATTGTGTTATCTCAAAGACTAGAGCAATGGTTATATACTAGAATGGGGGGGGGAACCATGATCAATCTTTGTACGAGTAAAATGAACAAGAAAAAAAGTCTAGCTACTCTAGTACTAAACAAAAGGCTCTGTTTTTTTTTGTGTACCCAGTAATACTTTATAAAACTATAAATCATGACACTGCCTCAGTTATATCTCCTCCCTCCCTGTCCTATTTTCTTTTCTATCAAAGCATTTGTTATATACTATCTTGAGAGAAGTTGCTAGCACTAACCTTATTATAGCAATGGAATCTCAGGAATCAATAGGCCCGCCTCTAAAAAAAAATAAAAATGGAATATTGTTGATAGTAACCCCCCCACCCATTTCTCTCCTCATTGATTGAAACAACTTATTTTTAATCTATACATAAAGTTTCGTAAAAAGAATAAGACATTGTTGATAATCTTCTATACCATAAAAATATCACAGAGTATATTAAATATCAAAAAGACAGACGGTGCTGTATTTTTCCTCTACTATATTATAAGGACCAGGAGTTTATGCAACATCAGCTTTTTTGAAACAAAAGAAAATGGTTTTTTTTCTCTGATTAAGCGACAACCATATTGTATAATAATAAAAAGATAAGGTTTTTAAAGACAACAGTTACATTTTAACAAGTTATTTTTAACTATCAATCAAAAGAAACTAAAAATGAAATGATAAACGGTAAGTTTTCCCATGATTGTACAGCTTTCGCTTTCATCATTTAGTAGACAAATTTGATCATTACATTTTTAGAATTGTCTAGATACAATAAAATGCAACACACTCTTGCATAGTGCATAATATAATATATGTCAATCATGTACGTACTTTATTTATTATTATTATAGACTTCTGTGCTATCTGTCTGAATCTACGTAAGTCATTGTATTTTTTTTTCTTCTTTGGGATGATGATGGTGGTCACTCGCAACAAACACGTGTCGACTATGATGCTCATGCAGCGTTATGCTTGAATATTTATATTGTCATTGCCTAAATAGAGCCAATTTCATTACCATGAGCAAGACTTAATAAGTGAGATAGAGAATATCAACAGTTTTGAAAATCCCTTGTTCAAACGAAACATTGTATGGATCGATTATATTCCGAAATTATATATTTTGTTGGGAATACGTGCTCAATTACTTGTAGTAATGGACTGTCCTTAATTAAGAAATTAAAGTCTGACGTGTCATAGGGTTATTTTCCACTCTTATCGGTAAAAAAAAATATATATATCATCATTTGCCAAACACAAAAATTCACACGCACCAAAAAAAAAAAAATGATGTGATAAAAGCATGGTTGAATTGGTTAAACAAATAAATATGATTTCAGGGGTGGGAAATCTTATTTTAAATCATCTATCACTACATAATACAATATAATAAGAATGGTTCCTTACAATTATTATACAGTATGCTTATTATATAACTTGATATTTTTACGTACATACGTACGTCCTAGTTAAAAATAAACAATCATTTGAGAACACACGTAATCTTTAATAAACAAAGAAAAAAATATTTATTACGTCAAAATCATTCATTCAAGTAAGTCTTATTTAACGTGTGAAGCACCTGATTTATATTAAAGAGAACAATTTTTTTTTTTGCTTCATGTCCTCCCCCCGACAAAATCATTTTCCTGAAACTACCATTTTGGGAATTCGTTATTTTTTTTTTACGGAACAGACCGATCATGCATTTTATGCAGCCAACAAAAAAAAATGAAATAAAATACTATTAATAGTAATTCAATTTCTTTATCTTGACTCAATATTATATTATTGCTATGTAAATGTAATTTACATATTAAATAGAAAACGATTCATAATAGAAGAATAGAAATAAAATTATTGATTGTTATTACAATTTTTTTGTTGTATTAATAAATCTACTTTCTTAATTCATTATAAAAATACGTAGAGAGATATAATTATTTTTTTACGTATGTATAATAAAAAAAGACCCATCTATTATTTTATAATGGCAATTGACAAGTCATCATGCTTTCAGCACGTTTTTTTTTTTAAAAAAAAAGAGTGACATTATCCCACTAAGGTATATTTATTTGTTATTGAAACGTGGTATCAAAAATAAGAATGGTTAAAGTTGAATCATATTCACTATTTAAGAGAAGGAGCTGGGGGGAATGAGGATCATTGTGTGGGTGGGTAATGGTAACACTGCATAAAAGTGTTACATTATTGAGTTGACTAATAAAAGATGTCTAAATTTTCTTTGGTTCTAGATTTATTAATGCTTTTTATTACTTGATCTTGGGTTGGATTATTTATATGTTTTTGAATTTACTTTATAATCTTTCTCATCTATTCATTAATATTAAAGAATGAAAATAAAAATAAAAAAAAAGTAGACATGAGGCAGTAGAGACAGAATATACACATGTAAAAAAAACTTACTACAAGATGACAATAATTGAAATCTTTATTCTATATAAGAGACTTCATTATTTTTATGCTATATCTAAAATGGCTATAAAAGGATGGAGAGATTGTGGGGACGTTGCATAAAGATCCTCGTTCTCTGTCACAAAATTAAAAAAAGGGGGGAAAGATGATAAAATTCTGTAGCTGGTCTAGATCTTATTTTTTCTGTATGCATTAACAACGTGCTTTTAGAAAATGGATCTTCATTACGTGAAAAAAAAAATGGTAACACCAGCATCTTGCTTTTTTTAATTACTTCAAGCAAATTTACCTCATAGGAGAGAGTATAATTTCTGTGGTCATTGACTTGGTCTTGTGCAAGTATATTATAATATAATATGACACGAAAAAAAAAAAACCGGCTATATAATTCCACAATAACTACGTAAAAAAGTTGTTTATTTATTTATAGATCATATATTTAAATTTATACGTACACAATATATTATAACCACTTTTTATATTATATTATTTTTCTTTTCATCTTTTAGTGGTCCTTGCGCAAACTAATCATATATGTACATTATGCAGATTGTAACACAGCATATTATATAATCCTTTTATATAGATTTACTTTAATTCAAACAAGCTCGTGCCATCTGCGAAGATCTTGTTGCTTCTAGATCGCCATATGTGAAAAAAGTTTTACCTGGTCCATTTTTCCATCTTTTTTTAATAATAATATTTCCATTATGATTGATCTAATGATACATGTAACAAGGAAAATATTCCGTCGGAGTCAAAATAAAATAAATACGTTGAGGATGTACATAGCAAAAAAAAAACCCTTGATGAGTTTTATATCTGTTTGTTTTTCCTATGGTACGTATATCACGAAAAAAAAAATAATTCATTTGAGACCCACTTGGGCCATGGTTGGGAAAATATAATATAAAAGCTTCCCACACAATTTTTACAGGGCTTTCAACAAGTAATGTCGCAGCCAGTAACACAACTATTCTTTTTTGGGTGGCAAATCCGCCAATCAACGGGCTTAATAAAAAATAGTTTTCCAAAAATGGAAGGTGATGACGAAAGGAATCTTGGTATCGGCATTTATACAAACTGAGTTATAAATACTATATATTACGCATTGCTCTCTCTTTTTTCATCAATTATTTATTTTACCATGAATCATTCTAATACTACTACTCAAAATCAACTCGCTAAGCGTGGTCGAGGCCGTCCGAGAAAAATTGTTCAAGAACAGAATCTTGTAGCATCAACATCTGCCGGATCAAGTAGTCAATCTTCACGCGATCTGCCAGTTAATCTTTCCATTACTCATTCTTCGAATGAATTGAATGAAATTGCTCTTGCTCTTGATTACTTGAATAGAAACAAAAGACCAATTACGACTTTGGCTTATAAACAGCCATTAGTCCAATGGAAGGTAGTTTATTTTGCTGTTTTATTCAAGAGTTGCTACAAATACCCTAGTTTTTTTTTTTCCGCGGTTAAAACAATAACTTTGCTTTCAACATTTTCAATCATCACATATAAGTCGTATTTAGATTGTAAAGCTAAACTCTGAACTTATTGAAAAACTAATTTTTTTTGGCATCGTGCTCATAAATTGTATGAATGGGGTTCCTGTAGCAACTCTCTTGTCTTTTTTATCTTGGGAATGTAATCGTTACTTATTTTATTTGCAACTGTAAATTATAGCAATTCTGCGATGAAAATCGTCCAAAATACAACACTGATCAAGAGCACCCATATACTGTGGGTCCTCCTGAATTAGTGGCTGCATTTTTCTCTGAATTTGTGTTTAAACGCAAGTTCAACAAAAATGTGCCAATCGGTACAGATGTGAGAACACAAATATATGTCAGAGATACAAATAATGATTCAGAAGATTTGACTACCACTTTACCTCAGAGTACGTAATATTTTTACAGCATGGTTTCAATAATAATATTTATACAGTTGTAATTTTATGTATACATATATATAAAACTTAAAACTTTTGTTTTATACTCTATTTTATAGTGACGGATGCAGCTTGTCTGAGTAAAGATGGTAGATCAAAGGTTCTTGAAGTTCCTTTGAGTTATGAACCAGTGAATCAGTATCGGAAGGTACTGTTATTCTTGTATGACCTCCAATGCCAGCGACGTGCAGTTTCTTGGCCGTCACCAAATGATAATAAAAACCTGGGTTTGTTACTCAAGCAGCACAGGAATAATCTTGTTTATGACCAAGTCGTAACAAACGCTGACCGTGCTGCTCACTGTGTCATCCGGGACTCCTACAAGCCTGGCGACTTGATTCGGATGATGAAGCAACTCTGGTTGTCGAGCAGTAAGAAAAGTCTACGAGAAATGTTCTCGATCGCTGCTCGACACCATTTGCTTCTTCGGGATCAGGACATCAGAGGTCTTAATTTCTCTGATTGTTTCTGTACAGTTATTCCAAAGCAGCAACACCCTATGTGATAATACGCAATATGTTGTCTACCTATGATAGGATGACGTTATATCTGGTATAATTAATGCTGTGAATGGCGATTTAAGATTAAGAGAATATATCGGAGTTGAAATATATAACATGTTTGGAGAAATCATGCTTAACGAAAAGGTTGCTGAAGTGCGATTAGATTTAGATGAAAAAGAAGCGCTGGTAGCAAATTTTAAAAAAGTAAGTTGTTTTTTTTTTCAACTTGTCACCAGGGCTACAGGTGTCATTAATTTATATTTGGATTTGATCATATGTGGATTTATGATATTAGTCTTGCGAAAGACTGGTGCTCGCAATTTTATTCGATCCCTTTGAAAGCCCTCTTTCAGAATCACCAACATCATTTTTTTTTTGTGAAGCAGTTCCGATACAGCCAATGTCATCCGCAGCCGAATCAAATCATATACATTATTCGCCTTGTCCGCAAACTTTCAGACATGCCACTTTTGTCACTGGTAGCGAACCACTTCCAGCAGACACACATCCTTTGAATTAGGGGTGACTAGAAAGCTTCAACAAAATTGAAATCTTGGATCCAACGGCTGTATTGCAGCAGAATTAAACAGACGGTTTGAAGTCTCTGAATTGGAGTCATACCAGTAGGATTTGATTGTTATTGATGCTATCTGTAAGTTTATTCAGTTTCTTTACCATATATTATGTTTTTAATCAAATAACTTTTGAAAAAAAAATCTACTGACAAGCGACATGTATACAACAAATAGGCTTTACAGGCTATTTCTATCAAGTGGACCGTTAGGAAGGCACCCTTTTATTGCTGCCAAAGTGTTCGATGAAAGTTTAGCGTTACCAAGAACACATATGAAATTTGCTGAATTCTTGATTAATAAGAAGTTTAAGATTCAATTATACTACAAGGTAAGCGTTGTGTCGATACTCGCATGAATGTTTTATAATTGTTGTAAGGGGAAGGCTTTTATATTGACATATATATATATATATATATATATATTCACAGGATTATTATGCACGATATGCAAAGTCTGTATCTCATTTGTTGGATGTCAAAGGAAAACGACGAACAGATCAAATAACTCACATTTCTGAAAGGAGTCCACCGGGTCTTTTTTTCCAAAAAAAAAAAAAAAAAAAGAAGAGCCATCTCATTTCTACATCATCCATGTTCATCTCTTTTCAATACCTTTCTGCCCACAAGATGTGATCGTAAGTATCAAATTTATTATAGCTAATTTACAAAAAATGAAATTTTTTAAGCTGCGCCCTCTTTGTTGATGCATATATAACAGACCCATTTAACTAAAAAAAAACTATCATACAGCCTTGAACACACTTACGACCAGGCGCTAAGTGCCTATTGGAGGTCAAAAGGTGGTGGGGGGGGGGAGGACCCTCCTTTGGGACGCAAACCGCTAAATGGCCCGGAGCGAAGCGAGGAAGGGCTGCTATTTTTTTTATAATAATAATTAGTGTTTGGTGTATAGTTTAAAATTTAAATTTATTAATATGGAAGACTCTTGGACCTTCGCCTATAGGCCTGTGGTCGCTTCCTTGCGGTTCGACGGGATTAAGAGCAATTGTATATATATAATGACGGATAGAGAATAAAACTGAAATCCCCCCAGTATGGGAAAAAGTCAAATGAGTGAGAGCAAAGGCGGTTTGGTGTGGCTGAAAAGTAAAAGAAAAATTGAGAAAAACGAAGGAAAGGAGGAAAGTAGCTGCAAAGAGAAGGTATTCTAGTTTAGATGTAGGGATTGTGGAGGGAAGGAAATGGGGAATATTCATGGCATTCTCTAGTCCTGGTTCTTCCATGTCAAAATCATCATTTGGTGTTTGTTGTATATCTTGTCGATAGTATTTTATTTATCACGAAAACAATTGTTATTAAAATTGAATTCTGATATGAAGATTTTATCTTTCGTTACAAGGGAAGTAGTTGGTGCATTTACATGAAGCACAGATAGTAATACTTTTTTTTTTTTACAACGTTTACTATCGATGCTGCTTGTTGGAGATGCGTGTTTTTGATAACTTGTACCTGACTTTGGCATTCTTGGTAACAGGGACATTCAGAGATGATTACATATAAATCATGGGTTGTTGTTTTTTACATGTGTATAAAGCTTTTGAAAGGAAGGGTATTAAAGCATCTGTAAAAAGTGAAATTATGTATCTGCCCATATAGTTTCCTAGTGTTTATCCAGATGGATTATTTCAAATTTTCTTTAGTGTTCTACAAAAAACCTTTGTATACAAGTAGCTTTTTTCTTCAAATGAATAAAAAAATGATGTGGCAGATTGGGTTTTATATAGATCAATACATATTTAGATAACCTATCGATGTCATTTGTTAGTTTTTCGTTGATAAGAAAAGAATATAATAATAAATTTATACTAAAGGGTAAGTGAAGTATGATTCAGTGAAAAGTATTTTAATTATAGTTATTGTTGCTACTATTATATAATATTAATGGGTCACAAATAAGTTTTTCTTCCCGGATATGAAAACAAAAGCTTTTGATGTCTCACGTGTTGCTATGTTTTGTTATAATGTTGAACAATCGGAAAAAGTTTCATTGTTTATAAATGGCATGTCTTATTCATAATCAATATGTAATAATGATTTATAAAACATTCTGCTTATTATTTATTAACATTACTATTAATACATGTTCATATTCCTTCTTCTTCACTATGGTAATGATATATTGCCAGGTTTTTTTTTCGCGATATGTGAGCATTTTTTAAAAAAAGAGACTGTTAAAGAATAAAGTAATAAGATATTTTGTGCTAACTAGAGGTATTCAAAGATGTTGCATTTCATAGTAATCATAGTACAGCGATCTTTTTTTTTTTTCATGACATCATGTTCCTACTTATTCCTAGGAGCTATTTTTAAATGGTGTTTTGAGGTAATAGAGTAATATATATATATATAATTATATTCTCTTAATTATTCTATTCAAAAAAAATTCTATTAGAATCAATCGTCAAGTTTTACTTTCAATCCATTTAATCATGAAGAAAGATACTTACATGGATACGCAAAAATAAAACTCGCATGAATCTGATTTCTCCCAATCAAAAAAAAATCTGTATTTAAAAAAAAAAGTGTGGATTGACTGGCTAATATGTTAGCCGATTCTTGGGTTTGGTACGTTCATAAAAGTAGTTCCGTTATTTTATACGTATACAAAAAGTATCTACTAATTTCTCTAATTTCATGATATAATTATTCAATGGTTTGTTAAAATTAAATCTTTTATAAGCGTACATTTTCTTTTCTTGGTTGTTTTATTATAGTCTGTTTTGAATTAATGATTGGAATATTCGGAATGGATGCATTCACTCCGAACCGAAATAAAAAAAAACAAATCCGAGTGCATGGATTAAAAGTTCCTTAAAGTAAAATAAAATGAAATAAGATGATCCTTTTATACTAAAAAACAAAAAAAAAAAAGAGAAGTGAGTTTCAAGTAAAACAAAATGAGTGAATGGAAAAAAAAAAAGATTTTCAAGTAACAGGTGATCACAAAGTTCATTTTTGGGTATATCCTTGCATTAATACGTCCTTTTCGGCTATTTGTATCCCCGCCAATTCTCCTTTTCTTTTTGCCCAAATGTGTTTTGCTGCAAATCATAAAGCCAATGATTTATTAGTTTATGACCGCTCATATTTATTAAAGAAACTTGACATAAAAAAAAAAGGTGTTTTATGTAAATCTTTTATGTATGACAATATATATATAGATAAAGACAAGAAGTAAAAAGTTAAATTACTTTCATCTTTTGCCTTGGAACAACTCTGAGTATGGATATTTATGAGATCGACAAGGGGAGGATAGGTTAGAATATAAGAAAGCGACCAGTGATTGACTTAACCCATACACACACACACACACAGTCAATGAATAAACAAATATAAAAATATTTATCGACCTCACAGTCCATGTTCAAAATAGTAACTTTTTTATAGGGAAAAAAGAAAAATTATCGTTTTATAATTTTTTTTTTTTGGGTGGGGGGAGAAAGAATTTGGTAGATTTTGTTAAGTTTTGGGGGATTTATCCAAATTTGGATGTTCTCCAAAGACGGGGTGCCTGTTTCCTCCTCTTTCTTTTTTCTCTCTCTCTCTCCATCCTCCGTCCCAATTCTCTCTCTCTCTCTCTCTTTTTCCCTCTCTTACTTTCTTGTCTTTTTTTTTTTCTTCTCTCTCTTTTAACTTTTTACTTGGAACAAATCACCCCTTTCAAAAAATAAAAATAAAAAAATAAAAGCTTTTTTTTTGAAAAAAAAAATACATTCCTGATGTATTCTGAACAATCCTTCTTACCGCCACCATTACCAGGTTCTCCACCACGCTTTACATTACCACCTCTTGGTTCACCACGGTTCTCGACTACTCTACCTCGACTTCCATATACAGGACCTAATAGTACCACCACAGTCACTACTAATACTCCTACTACCACTACGGGTTCTTCTACTACTGCTGGTTCTACTACTACTGCTCAACAACAACAGCAACAACGCGAATCAGGAGTAGATAATGGTAATAATAACAACAATGTCATGAATAAAGTAGACCGTTGGAGATTACCTCCATTGTTCTCTTCGACACCTTCTTCGTCTTCAACACCGTCAAATTATCAGGCACCATTTTCACCTTATAGTAATATAAGTTCAAACAGTAGTACTACTGTAAATGGAAGTAGTAATAACAATAACAATGGTTTAGTAAACAAAGTATCTACTTCTACTAGTACTACTACTACGAGTGGATATTCTTCTTATTCACCTTATAGTTATAATGATAGTAATCATAATAATGGTAATATTCAACATAATACATATCAGTCAACACAACAAGTGTCTTTAGTACCACCACCGCCAACACAAGTGGGACAAGTACTACCTTCATCAGTAGTTGTCACATCAACTGCAACAGCGACAGCAGCAGTAACGGCTGTGCCGGTACAACATCAACAACAACAACAAACACAGACATCTGTTGTCCCACCTCCAACACCACCTACTTTACCTCAGTCTTCTACTAGTTCATTGGGGTATAGATATGATAATGACAGAATAGATCGTCATCATCATCATCCAACGCATCCACCATCCACTATTTGGCGTAGTGCATCTTCATTACAACAACAAAACAACGAGAGTGTAAACAACAGTAATAATAATAATAAAAGTAATTCGGTATTCATAAAACATGAAGCTATTCCAAGATCATCATTACAACAAAAACAATCATTATCCCGACCCCAAAAATCACCAAGGTTCATGTCTACTCCAGTACCAGATGATCCATATTATTATTATGGAGATGAATCTAATCGATCTGGTGAATGGATGGATGGTAAATATAACCTTAGAGAGAGAGAGAGAGAGAAACATAATTAATTTAATTTTTTTTAAAACTATAAAAGATACCAATGATTATACCATTACTACGTCAACAAGTAATAATAATAATAATAATACAAGATCAAATCGAGCCATTGAATTTACTGAACGGACATTGGAGATTAACCACGAGTTTCTTGAAAATAAGGAAACGTAAGTTGTTTTTTTTTTTGACATGTATTAAAAAAGAATAAAAACTTTTTTCCCTCAACTTCTTTTTATTTTATTTTTATAATAGAATTTATTTTGAAAAGATTAAAAAATTACAAGATGAACTTTCAGCTATTCAACATGGTAAATAACATATATATATATAATAATAATATAATATAAAAACAAGTATTAATAATAATATTCTTAGGTGGACATGAAGAATTTGAAGAATATATAATTGATATGGAAAAAGAAAGAAGTAAAGAGATTAAAAATGCACAATTATATATGGAATATCGAATACAATGTGCTGAAAAGTTATATAATGATGCATTACATGCTGTAGAAGAAGAAGCTGAGGTAAAAATAATATTATTATTTTTTACTATTTTTATATACATATAACTCATTGTTAAAATATTATAGGTTGAAAAGCGTGATTTAAAAAAAGCCATGTTATTTATCATTGAAGAAAAAAGAAAGAGGATCAAGGAGTACAGGGATGAAGAAATTAGTTTAACTAATGGTATTTTAGTTTTATTTTTATTTATTAATTATGCAATGCATAAATACACATACTTCTCCTTTTTTCTATAACCCCCTCTCCCCTCCTCACTTTTCTCTTTATTAATTTACACTTTTTATTATTAGACTTTGTTATTACTGTACCACAAACACGTAGTAATCGACGTCGAACCAGAGGAATAACTACTGCCATTTCAGTTGAAGGTATTATAGATGGTACTTTAACACTTGAACAAATTTTAGCTGTAAATAAGAATAATGGTGTCAAGACAATAAAGCGAAGAAATAATGATCGTTCTCGAGATTCAACAGCTCTAAATCATTCATTATCAGCAAGAAATGAAACTGAACTTGAAGCTGATTATAAAGCAATGCGAAAGGTAAAGATGAAATATACATATATTAAATGGAGATAATGTGTAAATTTTTAATAATTCATGTATTATTACAGGATACAAAACAAGAACATATGAATGTTACATCAACAACAACAACTACAACAACAATGGGTACATTATCAGATAATGATGATGATGACGATGACGATGATGAATATAGGGAAGATGAAAAAGATATATCATCTTCATCAAAACGAGCACGAAGTCATAATTATCCTAATAGTAATGGTACACATCCACGTTCATCTCGACGATAAATTCTACTTTGCAACATTTAATTTCTATTTTCATGTATTTTCATTTTTTTTTTAATTCTTTGTAATTTTCAGCCACAACATTACATTTTTTTTTACTATAAACACACACACACACACACACACACACATTCATCGCGACATATTATTCAACAACCTTTTTTTTTTTCAATACTCCCTCTCTCAAAAAGAAAAATATAATAATAATAATAATAAGGAATATTAAATAATAATATGATAAATATTCAAGGCTGGGCTCACTTGTGTTTCTTTTCTCCTTTTGCTGATAATGATGGTGCCTTTTGTGAATTTCGTGGTCATGTCATTAGTAAAGGAAATGACTTGAACACGACACATACTAGAACGTTTGGCATTGCAGGTGTTCATTTACCTCATCATAAAGATCCTTATCAAAATGACTGTATGGATCCTATTTTATTTTATCAAACTACTATAAAAAATTATGATTCTTCTTCTATTTCTACTACCATCAAAGATACTTTACTTGTTCGACGTGTTGCTCAAGATGATGCTGCAGGATTATATACTGAAACTTATGATAATCAAGATAAACACAATTTAATATTTGAAACTGAAAAGTTTTTAGTTGGATCAAAAGCAATTGAACATGTAAAAAAATATTTAGGACAAGATATATTAAAAGAGATAAAAGAAAAGTACAATAATGAAGAAGAAGAAGAAGAAGAAGAGATTATTGTTTGTATGGGAAATATTCAAATAAATATTTAATCAAGTTTATTAAAATATATTCATGATATCACACGTATCACATAAACCAAGAATAGCATCACTTGCTGGTTCAGGAGAATATTTTATTTTACCAGAACATTGTTGACTATGTTGCATAATTGTATTTTGAATACTGTGAAATGTCTAATAAATATAAAAGAGATTTCAATCAATGAATAACCTTGTAATAATAATAGTAATAATAACACTATTTTTGTATGTACCTGTTCTGTTGCACGAAATTTACAGTTTGGACAAACTAGTTTATTATTATGTGATAATGATTCATCGGGTTGTAATGAAGCTTGTAAACAATTGACACATACAAGTATTGGTGTAGAATTTAAATAATTATATTCATCTTCAGGATCATATTCTTCATAAGATAAATTATTATTATTATTACTATGTTGTTGTTGTCGTTGTTGTTGTTGTGATGAAGGTGGTGTGAATAGTGTCAAACCATCCATATCTTCAAAAATCAAATCTTCATCAAGAATTCCTTCTTGTTTTAATGCTTCTTCATGCATTTGTTTAAAACTTTCTAATTCGTCTTTTATCGTTATTTCCCATAACTAGTACATGACCATATAATTTAATATCATTATTACCCAAACATTAATATCATTATATATATATATATACCTTTTCTTGTCGTCTTTGATCAACTTTATTCCATCGTGCTGACTGAATTCTGTCTCGACATTGTTGTTGAAAACGATCTCGCCATTGTTTTGATCGATCTCTTGAAGTTTGTTTTATTGAAAAACGTTCTGAAGGCGAAAAGATCATTAGAGTAAATATAGATTATAATTTGTATATATTTTGGTATAATTGAATAGTAGAATAAGAAAAAAAAAAGGAGAACTTACTTTATGTGGGAATTCAAAAAATATGCGCGAAACCGTAACTAAAAATAAAATAAAAATCGCGAAACATTTCTTTACCTCGCGTTCGTTTCGCTTCAAAATACTTTTCTTCTTTTTCTGTAAAAATATTATTAATGAGTGGTCGACCTGGAACACATGAATCAACAACTCAATCAAGTAAAAAAAATAATTATGCTGCACTATATACACAATTACAAGTTCTAGACAAGAATATTACAAAACTTCAAAAAAACCTTCAAGTAACAGCAGAACAAGTTCCCACTTTTCATAATCTCGAAACACTTCATTCTTCAATGTAACAATCATAACCATGTAACATATATATGTATACCTTGTGCTTGAATTACCCTTATTAATAATAATAATTTTTTATTTTATATATAACTTTTTAGGTTTTTGGTTACTTCTCAAATGGCAAACCAAAAGAAAAAAGATTAAAAAAAAAAGAGTTGTACGACCCTATTTATTTAACAATAGTATAATTATTTTTGGTTGCTATGACAACAACACCCTTATATACCCAGTTTCCTATTCTATCTTTTCTATTATATATATTTTTTTTTATTTTTTTTATTATACTATGTACAGAAATATTTAAAACATAAATCATATACAATTTACAGAAAAATTATCGTTGCTTTTTGTTATCTCCTTTTTCTTCATCATTAGTAGCTTTTCGTTTTAATCCACGTCTAAAACTAGGCGGCAAAGGAATACCAAGATCTATTTACACAAAGAAAAGATTGTTAGTAAAATGAATATATCTACAATATATATATAGTTTACCATCATAAGAATTTCCGCCAACAGGAATATAAGATTCTCCAATTGCTGCCATGATTGATTCTTGATCGACACGTTGTGGTGATGATGGTGTCGTATTATCATTATTCAATTTTTCTGATTGTTTGTCATTATCATCATCACTATCATCACTTTCGGTACTAGTAGAAGCTTCACCAGATTCATTATTACTATTATCTTCCTCTACTGACTTGTTGGCTTGCGCTTTCTTGACATCTCCATTTTGAAGACCATTCGTTTGGAATTCAGGTTTTGTTCTCCATCGTTCAAAGCCAAACAACTCAATTTTTGCGGCCTCAGGTGTGATATGTAATGCTTCCCCTTCATATTGTCGCGCTTGTCCTCTGAGGAAAGGTTTGACACGTTCTTCACCCAAAATCCCTTCCTTAGCAAGTTCGATTCTATTGTTATGTTTGACAATAAGCCAAGCAGTACTAGTATTAATCCAATGAACACTCATGGGTCGTAATTCGGGGTATAATGTTTCAATACCAGAAACTGTGATTCCTTCTGGAACATTTGTCATGTAGAATCGATTAGGTACTTCAATCACGGCTTAATGTATATATATATATATATGTGTGTGTGTGTGTGTGTGTGTGCGTGTGTTTGTATATAAAAAAAGGGCGGAAGGATCGTTAGTTATCCGTTTATAATCATCTTATTCCGTCAAATAATATGATCACTTACGCATTTGTTCTTCATTCACAAGATCGATATATGGAATATCACATCTTGCAACAAATATCCGGTTGTAATACGATGTTAATATTTCAGCGCCGAATGGTGATGGATCTGGTGCATCTTTTGCTACTTGACCGTCTTCACTTAATGTTGTTGCTATGGATTCATTATCTGAATTCGATCCATCTGTATCTTTTTTTTTCCAGATTTTTTCTTTGCTGACTTTTCACGCTCCAATTTTTTCGCTATTTATATATAGGGGATCAGTTACTTATCGTCGAGAGGGGTAAACATAAACAAGTTGATCATCAATAATAGAGAATAATGGTTACCTTCAGATTCTAATATAAATCGAGCAAAACCAATGAAAATAGATCCAGTCATAAAAGCATCGTAACCAGCTTCATGTTGTGCATCCTGATCTTCTGAATATCGATCATAACCATCCGCAATTTCTTTTTGTATTTCATAACATCAAGTTAACAATCCACACATATAGCCTTCTTTTCTATTCAATGACCAAAAAAAAAAACTTACTTAATGAAACTTCGGCTTCGAGTAATTCTGTAGATACAGTATTATATAGAGAGCCTAATACTGTTGAATTAAAACACTTCTATAGAGAATATTTCATGTAAATAAGTATACTTGAATACATTCTATAATTGCAACACATCCTTTCTTCTAAGCAAGTAACTGTTCCTCTCTATATATTCAATATGATATACCTTCAAATGTGGATGAAATTCAGCCAAATATTTTGTATCGACAGTTCTAATAATTTAAAAATTTTAATTAAATAACTTTTGTATTATTAAAAAAAATGGATGTGTGTTGTAACAATTTTTTTTTTTTTACCTTGACCACATTTCATTTGCAACATTTTTGAATTCAATTACACTTGGTGGTAAATATTGCCAAAATTGATCAACAGTATGAAGAATATCCAAATAACCATTATGAACAATGACTGGACATTTTGCTTGATTGATTAATTCAATGACACGTCGAAAGTTAAGTTCGGCTTGTACCTATATATACATATATTATGATGAGCTATCTTTTTTTTTTCTATCTAAATAGTTCAAATGTGTAATACATACGTTATCGACACGCATATTTGCACTTCTTTCTTCTTCTGATAATTTATGAATTGACATATGCTTTGTATCACGTAATCTTCCAGTCAAGTAACCATTATATTTTCTAATATATAAATCCCCCATTATTTTACTTAGTTATAAGCAAGTCTTTTTTTGTTTCATAACAGAACTTACCCGTCTTGTAATTCTTGATGAACTAAACGTCGAATGAATGAATTATTAGTTTGAATAATAAGAGGCTTGGATGTATTTTCAGATTGTAACCATTTATTGATAGAATGTCTATATATATATGTTTATAATGTAAGCATATTGTTTGCATAAATAAATAGTTCCAGTAAATCTTAATATAAAGTTTCTAACCTTGTTGTTTCTACAAATTTCACTTGTTGCTTTGTGAGTGTATTTACTATTTTGATCCAATCCAATGAGACCCAAAAATAAAAGAAACAAAAAATTAATATATATAATTGAGGGGGGGGAGGGTATTATTTAGATATAGAGAATACTTTACAGCTAATCTGATTCTGACGATTGACAAAGGTACCAGGTCGATCCACTCTTTTGACAGCCGAAGAAGTTTCAGCAAAATTATAAAAAGGAATTCCATTATCGATCCATTTGTTAAAGTCAAAATTATGAGATCGTAAAAACTGAAGACTACTTGCACTAGAAAGAAAACTTCGTTGACTGTTCATTGTTGGTGTATCACCTCCAAAAATATAAAAGTTGAATGGTTTTGCAATATATTCTTGTTCATTGATCTTTTTAAAAGTACAGACACCATATTGAATAATAGTGTATTCTTTAGCTGATTCACATAGTTTATTATAGCGAGCTTGTTGATCGTCAAATTGAGATTGCATGTTTGAATTTAAACGAAGTCCTATGTTTTTTATATTTTTATTTTTTTAACATAACGGATCGATTCAAAGGTATCATTGGTTAAGAGGAAGCCAAAAAAAAAAAAAAAAGAGAGAGCTTCATCATATATCTTTACCACTAAATTCAGCATCAATAGCAATACAATCTGCTTCGAGGATAGCATCAGCAACTTCTGGAAACTTTTTAATAAAGTCGTGTTTTGAAATGTCCATGATCGTCTAAAGTAGATCTAGAAAGGATTAACCAGCGTGCTAACTGTGTCCTTTTTTTTCAGGTTCTTTTTCATCAATTTATAGTTTATTTTGGCCTAAAAAGGAAAACATAGAATATAGTACACACATCTCAAATCCCAAAAACAAAAATATTTTTATTCAACAACACGCACTTCTTTATTATTTTTATTATCAAAACAGGACTTTTTGATATGTCAATTCATATCAGCACTATCAATTTACTATTACTACTATTATTACGTACTACTTTTATTTTTAAAGAAAAAAAACAACTACTACTATCATCCGAACATTGTATAACACACGAATAATCTCCGTTCTTCTCTTTTCTTTTATCAATTATTTTTTTTTTATCATTTTCTTATTTATTTGGTGAAAAAAAAAGCACACTTTGACAAAAGAGTAGCCTCCTTTGAGTTCTGTGACCAAAAAAAAGGTCACATATCCGCAATTATCTTGTTTGATGACAAACAAAAAGAGTATTATTTCCAGAGCTTCAAGGCACTGATGAACACTCAAAGAATAGAAATAACAAACAGCGTTTCACTGTCCTTTCGCCCTTTATGGACTAACGGCCAATAGACCGGTGTGTCAGGAGAACTTCCCTGTCGCTTTAAGCACAATAAAGTACATATAAATCGAATGTATAAAAACATTCCGTATGTTTTGCGACAAAATGCGGATCTTTTTACAAAGTGTGGGTTAAAGAAAAACACAAAGAAAAAAGTTTTTTACGCTATTTTTATATGAATAATTTTTTAATTTCGTGACGTCTGTTTTTTTTTTCTCAGCTCAGAGAGAAGCGGGTAAAATAGTGCAAGCCCGATCGTGCCATCCCAGACTCCGCTGTCTTCTGTCAACTAACTACCCATTGATACTTGAATAATATGATATAAGGGCTTCATAATAATAAGAATACATTTGTGTATAGATGATATTATTTTTATTTATCAAGTACGTAACTAATAGTGAATATCTTTTACTTGAACCCTCTTTATTGATGTAATTAATACTTTTGGTTAATGGAAGTACGCGCTAAAATGTATGTTGACTACTCGACTTATACATTATTACACACTACTTGGTCTTCTTCATCTTTTTTTCAATAGTTATTGGGCCTATTTTATGGTTTTTACTATTAACATTTATATTACTTTTAGATTTTTTCTTCAGTAAAGGGATATAGTCAACTTTGGCATCAATTATAATTTTTATTTCACCCTTGTTATAATTTTTAATTTGACATGTACTTTTAATAAGTTGAATAAAGTAATTCACTATCATTATACTACTGAACCAATAATAAAAATTATTCAAAATGGAACAAAAGCATCGGCTTTATTAACGTCATTATATGTTAGAAAATATTATTTATGCAAAGGTACAACGTGTAGGGCAGGGTAGTAAGGAAAGATCGATGGCACGACCGCAGGATGGCGCGACTATTAATACCTGCCGCCCTTGAATGCTTGATTCTAAGGGCGCAGGCTTAGAAATGACATCTGCTTGATACTGATATTTTCGGGAAGAGAGAAGTTTCCATCATCATTGTCAATGAGCCAATTTATTTACTCTTCGTTGCCATTTTCTTGTCGAATATTATGCTGTCCGTTATTCAAGCAAGCCTCGCTACTGTTGTCATATATAGACGATAGTGTGGCAATGGCTCGTTCAGGATTATGTGTTAATGATTTTGTACTTTGGGTTTGGTTCGGAGGTTCAACCAGGCTCTGGATATCAGAAAACAACATTAGGTTGATTTGCTTCCGAGCAGCTGGCTGGAGTAGTTGTCGGTGAGAATTCTCGTTTGCGCTTTTTCCAGAACTCTGCACAATCAATAGTATGAGGCCAATTTTCAAGATCATGAAGGAGACGCTATTTGTCTGGTTCAGATATGTAGTTGGCACTAATGGCCTTGTACCGGGAATGGTAGCGCCTCCGTTCAAAGTACTCCCGATGATTGGCAAGAGCTTTCAACTTGAGTATAGTGACATTGCTCACACACCAGTAAGCATCAGCTGTTAATACCCGTTGTCGCTTATTCATTGAATTTGAATTAGTTGTTGTTGCTCTTTTATTATTTCGAGAAACAGGCGACCCCTTTATTGGTTGTCCATCTTTTTTGGTTTTGTTTATTTGAAAATTGCTACGGACACCCCATATTTTGGCCTTACGTATGGACACCCCACAAATAAAAAGTTGTCAAAACAAGTTCTTAGACCATGTAGATTATAGTACCATCGTTATCGACACCAATAGCACTTATTGGAGAGATCGTTCATATATATTATTCAAAGTATACGTTATTCCTTGTTTGTATTGTCTTCATGCGGACTACAGCTCCCACTTGTGTACATAATGATATAGTGAGAAAAGATAAGAAATATTCAACGTTATTTATAATAAGTTGAACTGCTAATATAAGATTCATAAAAAATTTGAAGTTATGTAACGATAATAACTGTATATTATGTATAGTGTATAAATGAGTGGATACGACGTAATGATATCAGATTGTTGGGAAAACATATACAAGTGAGGTGTCCGTAAGAATTGAAGTTACCTTATATAGTATGTTTTTGGCAAATCCCTTGTTATTTATTAGTGGGTGATTGATCAAGATTAACAGAAGCCATATTATAAAGACAAGATGAGGAAAAGGGTGACGCGTGGTTATGCCGCCAAAAAATAGAAATACGTTTAATGTTTCTCTCTGTATTTCTATATATATACATATGACATTTGTTTTACCTGCCTGGTTTGTACTTGAGCGTATTGTATTGGTGGAAGATACGAAACGAAAATCGTATTACGTTGGCTGAACAAGGAAAATACAGTGACTCCTCATCTTCTTCCTGTTGCCGACTGGATTCATCACCATCCACCAATGCATCTGTCAGGATATCCCCCCCCTTCCTAGTTACCTCTCCTTCTACAAATACACATATGACAGAATTATTCAAATGATTGACAACACCACTTCAAAGTTTCGTGATTGTAGTATCTAATATAAATACAATCTGTGTTACCAAATATGCTTTTATGAACAAAAGTACTTGAAATGGTCAAATCCAAGTATACAGCTATAATTTTAGATTTCAAATGTTTGATGCTTTATTAACACAATAGTCTATTTCTATGAAAACTTTTTTTTCTGCTGTCCACAAATTTCTCAATTGGTTCGAAGAAACTTGTCTGTCACTGCGACTTGAAATGATGGGCTGATTTTCATTTATTCCTGTTTTTAAAGCCACGTCCTTTAAAGGTACCTATTCAACTAACAACAGTGCAATAAGCATGTTGATATCCTGCTGAGTGTATGCACCTCTAGCATTGCTATCGTCGCCTTTTTTTAGGCAAATCTCTGAGAGGCTTCTATTCTTTTAAATCGCTCTCAATACTATGCACATTAGCTTGATTTTCCTCCTCGTTCGAGCTAGTACACTGGCCTCATATCCTCGTGCTCATCTTTCAGCTCCATCATCGCCGCATCTTCATCTAACTCTATGTCTGCTGCAGTGATATTATACTCCCACTTTTTTCTCATCACCGACCTTTTTCACTGACGATAATCTTGGGTACAGCTTCAAAATATTCGTCGCGTAAAGAGACCGCGTTCATATCATAGTCAAAATCCATTTTTTGTAAATAATAGTGAGGAAAGTATTCCTACCCGTGTTGAGTTTCCGACAGGCGGAAATCTATGGCGGAAATCTTTTTCACTCAATCAACTACAGTATGTTGAAGTTATTGTTTGCTTGCGCAGCATCTTCTCTTTATCAATGCAAAATTTATAAAAAAAAAATATTATTGCCATATCTGTGATATTGTGCTATCTATTTTCATAGTTCCTGTTGTTGTGAGCCATATATTATAAAGTTATAATGATAATAATAGCAATATATATGAAGAATTAAAAGTAAAAATAAACCAAAATTACTTATTATTCAATAATAGGATGCAACATATTTATCTTTAATGATAAAAAAAAATGTCATATATGCCAACTCATGCTTTTTTTTATCTATTTCCGGTAGTTTCCGTCCAGCGGAAAGGGGTGGTTGAAAAATCCAACGCTGCTTTCTACTACAGTCAACCCCCGGTTTTTGCACACCTGAGATTTCCTAATTTTTTTGTTGCCGAACAGAAGACTTGCAACAAACGAAACTTGACATATATTAAAATACACCATCTCATCAATTATTCTTTGCTAGCATTTTGGTTATTTCCATATTTGGATAAATATTCATAAGAATAATATACACAATTATTAAATTATAGTATATAGTTTCCTCCCAATTAGCGCAACTCGCCCAAAAACCTTGATGTAAGTTGCAAGTTGCGATTCTATTAAGTATTTTTAACATTTTCAAAAACCAATGGTGCAGAACCGGGAAATTTGCACAAGCGGGAGGTGCAAAAGCGGGGGTTGTTGTCTGTAATTGCCCTTAATTGCTGAAATATACATACAATATGCCTGTGTAGCATGGCTTTTCGATTCTCTATTTTAGAGACTGAACAAATAAATTCAAGAACGCATTGTTTACACACAAAAAGTATTGGTAATTAAATAAAATTAAATACTAATTGTTATTATGAATATTAGTTGCTATGATAATATTATATAATTGACATTAACAACAAGAGCATAAAAATAACAGGCTGTACTAGATGTGGTACTGTATTTTTTATAAGTGAATATAAACAACTCTGCTCGCTGATATCAAGAGAAAGCTATGTACTTTCTTTTTTTCTTTTGAAATCAGGAAATATAATTACCGCTGTGGGGTTTTCCATCCATGCTAAACGTTCTTCAGCAAAACTAACAGGTATTTGTCATGCAAAGAAAAGAAAATCATCAACGGAAGTTACTATTTACTTTTAGTTAGAGTACTTCCCCCCTTTCATCTGATGGTTACTCTACTATAAAGGTTGCTTATTAGATTACCCGTCTATAAAAATATATCATATAGGTAAGAAAATTGAGTTGTTTTTTTACTGCTGTACAATTTTGATCCGATAAGCATCTTCTAATTTTATTGATAAAAAAAAAAGCGTAAATTTTCTTTTTATTACGTACATGACTTTCTCAATTATAAATTTCAATCTCTCTTCTTATTTAATGACTTTAGACCGTAGACTTTTCCCTATCTCTTCCAATAATAGTACTTGTTTTTTTATGAGAATGAAGAATACGTAATGTATGAATAAGTGTGTGAATACTTTAGTCTGATTGATTTCCATTTTTAGATAGGAATTCACACTCTTAGACCGGGACTTATCGTAATTCTTAATAATTCGGGTATGAGATTACCAGAATTCTTTTATATTTATTTTTGGATAGCCGACATTCATTTTTTTTTAAAAAAAGTGTACCTGAGACCTAGGATATGCACCTGGGATATGTTATATTTTTGAACCAAATGATTTTATTATAAAATCTGAGGGAAAAGTTTTATGTTATATATTTATAAAGTCCAACACATTTACGGGGAGAAAAAGAAAACAGACCTTCGAATAATATCCTTGTTGAAACACAAAACTATAATTTCTCAAGGTATTAAATTCTGAACCGAAATTTTATTGTACAACGATGAAAGAAAAAGATTTTTTGTAACTCTTATCTTTGATACTTATGTCAGATAAAAGAAAAAAAGAGCGAAAGAAAGAACGTTTTTAGGTATACATACTATTTTTCTGGATTAAAGCTTCTTTATGAGTATCATTATTGGTTCAAGATTAATTTTTATATGGAATTACTCATTTTTTTCAACATAAAAAGTACCGGGATATTATTTTTTCTTGAATAGTCAATTGTAATAATAGTTATGTATGTTTCAAGAAATAAGCAAATGTTGATCACCCGAGCGTGGAAAAAAATGAATAAAGAACTTAAGAAATTTGATCATGCACTCACCCCGTTTTTTTATTCTTTTATTTTCGAAATTATTTATCTTGTTTATCTTGTTTACCTTTTCTTTGTTTTTTTTTTATTTGTTTTTTACCACGATTATATTATCAAAAAGAAGAAAAAAGGATGTTTTCTTGTATATCACCTATTACAACTACAACTCGCCGGTTAGCTATTGCTGAACCAAGACGTTTACTTCTTCAACCTTTAAATAACAAAAGAGTATCTACCACTCGATCAACGAATTTTCTATTGAAACGCCATTATCATGATCGAGAAGTATATGGTTATCGCGTTCCAAAAGAATACAAGATGCCTGATTATACTCAAGAAGAACTTGCCAATCGTATGGAATATGGTAGTTTAGTTCGATTTGTTCAATCGTATAGACAACATGGCCATAAGTCGGCTCATTTGGATCCTCTTGAAATCATGCAACACGAGTAAGTATATGTACATATATAAGGCTAGAGAAAAAAAGTCCATGAGGATCTGGATTTGTACTTATAGTACAGTTGTAATAATTAATAATGATAATGATGTCTTTTATTCATACACTTTATAGAAAAGTATTAGCTCTTCAACCAGAGCGTTATGGATTAACAGATCCAAAAAAGATGTACAATCTTGCAGGTATAAAATTATCCCATCTTGTTTAAACAAAAAAGAGTAAAGAAAAAGAGGCAGAAGACATTTTTTTTAATCAGTAACTCCATACTTTTTTTTGTTTCATTTTGTCTTCCTGAAACAGGTATTCTTCATGTTACTGAATCCGCAAGTAATCCATCTGGTCGAGAGGAAGCAGATTTTGAAACTATTTTAAAACATCTCGATGCTGTTTATTGTGGTCGAATCGCTCATGAATTTATGCATCTTCCTGTAAGTAAACATATTCCTTTTGCCTGATGTTGTCATGGGAACTACCAGTGTTAAAATATTGATGGAATTTTAATTCATTGTTTCTTTTTACGTATTGTAATTGATGTTATATTTATAGTCAGCAAGTGAAAGGCGATGGTGGTACCATGCCGTAGAATCATGGACAAAACCACAACTTTCAAGTAAACAAAAAAAAAGAATTCATGAATTATTGACAAAATCTGAAGTAAGTAATAGTAATAACTATAATTCATATTCTCACATCTGTACACAAAACACAAAACTAATAGCTATTATAGACCTTTGATCATTTTTTGGCAAAAAAATTCCCAAATGTTAAACGATATGGTTTGGAAGGGGCCGAAAGTATGATGGTAGCATTGGATCGGTTGTTTGAACTGTCAGCAGAAGGTATAAATAAGGAAAAAGACAAGTGTAAAAGGGAAAAGGAGATAAAAGGTGGTCAGGGGGCGGGACGACCGTGAGAAAAATTTAGTTGCGTGAGAAGACGCATTATTATATTTTTATTTTGCATAAATTTATACTGTATATGCTGATTATTTTTAAAAAAAATATCATATTATAGCTGGTGTACAAGATGTGCTTATTGGTATGCCTCATCGTGGTCGTCTCAATTTACTTTGTGACTTGTTAGAATATCCTCATGCCGCTTTATTTAGTAAAATGAAAGGAAATTCAGAATTACCTGGTGGTACAGCTCATAGCGGTGATGTTATTTCACATTTGAGTAATGTATCGTTTTTTATATACATGCTATATTTTTTTTGTAGGTGGCGTATGGATTATATTTATAGAAACCAATTTTTATATATTTTATTTTTTATAGTTAATAATCCAACTCTCAAGTATGATGGTGGTGAGGTTCATGTCTCATTATTGAGTAATCCTTCACATTTGGAAGCTGTAAATCCAGTTGTTATGGGTAAAGCAAGAGCCAAGCAAACTGAGTTAATGTCAAGCGCAAGTTCAGAGTGCAGTTTGGGAGATCGTGTTATGGCTGTACAAATTCATGGTGATGCTGTGAGTTTAATTCCTATAAAATAATCATTTACCAGCACCTGATATCATAATAATTAATAATATTGTTTTGTATATTTATATTAATAATAGGCCTTTAGTGGACAAGGTATTGTCATGGAATCACTGGGCATGTCTAACTTGCCTCATTATTCATCTGGTGGCTCAGTTCATATTGTGGTTAATAACCAGCTGGGTTATACAACACCGGCACAAAATGCACGCTCATCTACTTATTGTTCAGATATTGGTAAAATGATTAATGTTCCTGTTATTCATGTTAATGGTGATTTCCCTGAAGATGTTGCTCGTGCAATTGATGTAGTTTTTGAATATCGTAACAAGTTCCGAAAGGTAATATTTATAGACATACTTTCAATCTTTCTTTCCCTTTTTATCCCTCAAAAAAGTTTAGCGATATACTTACTTAATTTTTACTTATAGGATATTATTCTTGATTTGATCTGTTATCGTCGTTGGGGTCACAACGAGTTAGATGAACCAGCATTTACCCAACCTCTCATGTACAACAACATTCGTCTCCACAATTCTGTTCCTAAACAGTATGAACAAAAATTAATCGAAGATAATGTATTTGAATCTTCTGAAAGTGTTGCTGCCGTACGAGAATCCCAGTATGAATTATTGGATAGTGAATTAAAAAAAGCCAACGATGCTGGTTCTGTTGAGTGTCCCTCTTCTTATCATTTGGAAGGCAACTGGAAAGGAATTCAACATGTCAAGACTCGACCACTTCCAGAAGAAGAACCTGATACTGGCGTGGAAAAGGATATTTTGGATCTTGTTGGTAAGCAATCCGTTACTGCACCTGATGCAGACAATATCAAGTTACATCCGCGATTAGAAAAGTATCATATTGGTTCAAGACTCAAGCGACTTGAAAAGGGAGCTGGTATTGATTGGGCTACTGCTGAAGCCCTTGCATTTGGTACCTTATTAAAGGAAGGACATGATGTAAGAATTTCCGGCCAAGATGTTGGACGTGGTACTTTCTCTCAACGTCATGCCATGTTTGTGGATCAAAATACGGAAAAAGCAGTCATTCCATTAAATCATGGATTAGGTGATGGTCAAGGTTTTCTTGAAGTAAGATTACAAAAAGAAAAAAAGGAGAATGATATGGAATTTTAAAAGGTGCAATTGAGTACCACACATTTTTTTTTCGTGATTATTGATCTGTGTAACGCATATAATGCTATGATAGGTTGCCAATAGTCCCTTATCTGAATATGCTGTTCTTGGATTTGAATATGGCATGTCCATTGAATCTCCTAATCGTTTAGTTATTTGGGAAGCCCAATTTGGCGATTTCTTTAATGGTGCCCAAATTGCTATTGATACGTTTATTTCAAGTAGTGAAGCTAAATGGTTACGTCAAACTGGTCTTGTCATGCTCTTGCCTCATGGTCAAGATGGTGCTGGTCCTGAACATTCATCGTCCCATGTAGAACGTTTTCTTCAGGTAATAAATTATTGCTTATGGGTGAACACACACACACACACACTCTCTCTCTTTTTTTTTCTATTCTTTTTTGATTATTATTTTGAAACTAACAAAAATAAACTTTTTTGGTTTTTCATTTATAGATGAGCAATGAGCCTATTGATATTGAGAAATGCTATGATATTGCACCTAATTGGTCTGTTGTTAACTGTACTACACCTGCTCAATATTTCCATCTTCTCAGACGCCAGGCAAGTATATATAATTTTAATATGCTGCTTCAAACACAGTACGTCAAATACTTATAACAATGATATTTTCTATTTATGTCCATAGATTCATCGCCCATACAGAAAGCCATTGATTGTTATTTCACCAAAAGGTTTACTCAAGTCACCAGCTGCCGTTAGTACATTGGATGAAATGGCACCTGGAATGCAATTCAAACCTGTATTAGATGATCCAGTAGCAACCCAGGCACCTAATGAAATTGAAAAGGTCGTGTTTGTATCTGGAAAGCTTTACTATGATTTAGTTAAAGAAAGAGCTTCCAAGGGCCTTGATGATCGTATTGCCCTGGTTAGAATTGAGGTATGTAAAGAAAAAGAAATCTAGACAATAGTTTATGCTTCATTATATCATTGGTAATCAGAAAAAAAGAATTCACAATTATTATTTTGATTAATGAATAGGAAATGAGCCCATTCCCACGAAATGAACTTGAAAACGTCATTGATCAATATAGTTATGCTCGTGACTTTGTCTGGTGTCAAGAAGAACCTGAAAATGCTGGTGCTTATACATTCATGGCTCCTCGAATTGCTCAACTTATCCCACGCAATGAAAAGGTAATTTTCTATTATATAAAATTTTGAATTAAGTAGGTGCGTAATATTTCCAAGTTATTAATTTTCCTTTTTATTGTTTATATGTAGCTACAATATATTGGACGAGAAGCATTAGCTGCACCAGCTACTGGAATCTCGTCGCAATACCGTGCTGAACAAGCACAATTAATACAAGATGCTTTAACTTTGTAAAATTTATCAATCTTAAAAAAATAGAAAATCAAATTCTCTTTCCTCTTTCACATTAATCAATTTAAGCAAGCAAATCACTCTTCCATTTTGTATTATCATTACCACGCATTGATTCTTTCTTTTGTTATTACTATACTAAAACAAATACGTACAACGTATCTAGATATTTGTTTTATTATACTACAAGTAACAAGATGTAACCAAATTAAAATATCTCACTAATAATGTATACAATAATACGTAATATTAGATGAAGTCCATGATTGGACACATGATTATAGTTATATTTAAGGGACATAAAACAACATTTACAACAACGATGTAGTTGTTTATTAAAATTAAGAATTGATCATCACTGTCCAAGCCTACTGATTAACATAACTAAAATTTTATTAGTTTTGTTAGTATATATAACAAAATTCTCCTCTATTATTCTTTATTGATCATGTCATCTATTATCATTATTATTACTAAATTCAATAAGAAGTTGGCCAATGGTCCGGTAGTAATATGTTACTATTATCTCTTCTAAAATACCATATACTGGGGCGATACGTAGACTGTCAATAATGATGCTAAATTATGGTCATCTAATAGCATTCAATATTATAGAAAAGTTATCTATAGACAAAAGATAAATATGATTTTTCTTGTTTTTCCATAGCCTTGTAAGGCTAGTGGTTGTTAGCATGGTTATCAAACATATAACCAAGCAGCAACAAAAAATTTGTTTGTTGCCATAGTATTTCAACATGTTTAATAGTTTAAAAAGTATAATTTTTATTAAAGTGACAAGACTAAAATGACCGGCACCAGTAGGTCAAGATGTTTAATATGTAGAAGTTAGGTATCAATATATTAATTCTTAATTTTTAGGAGCAAATTGTTTGTTCTCATTATCATCAAATAGAAGAAAAGCATACAAATAAAGATATTGATTTTTTTCTTCACTTTTATTATTGAGGGGGGGGGGATAAGTATAATATAATAAGAGAGAAAGGGGTTTATGAACTAATATTTGCTTCTCCTTTTTTTTTTTTGAACATCTTATAAAAATCAATCTTCTTTATCATACGTAAGCTGTACTGCTTTAAATTACATACGCGCTTTGGTAATTATATCATATCGTATACTACATCAATAATAGCAACAGCAACTTCTCTTTTATATATATATTTAAAAAGTTAACCGGTAACATTCAGTATGTAATATATAAGTATAACTATATATTCACTATGATAACTTTTTACTTTCATACCGCCGTAGGAAATAAAGCTATTGGTTTACAAAGAACACATGTTATATTTCTTGCATCAAGTCATTTTGATTTTTCATAGTACCTGTTTTTTTTTTTTTGCTTATATGTAAAAATAAATACACTTATATAACATATATTACATGTACACCCCCCAACAAAATAAAGTTATACTTTTTTTTTCTGAAAGGGATGAATTTGAGTTGAGTAGTTGATCCCTTGGGGGATTTTCGCTAATTCCCATAATGATAAGGAAGGAAACGATAAAGTCAGAGTCGGATATAAATTCAGCCACTATTACCTAAAGAAAGGGATAATGATAAAGAAAAGCAAAGAGTATTATGACAACAGTAGTGAATTAAAATTCTATACATCAATATTTGTATTCACCAAATATGGTAACGTAACAGTAGTAGTGATGGCTGTATGTTTGATACACAATTTATCGCAGTAGATGAATAAGAGAGGATGTTTTTTTTAATGAGTCAGAAAAATTATACAGGAATAGAGATACACTAATGTCATCATTGTTGCTGCGAAATCAGTATTGTTTATCTTTTGTACTTCATTCCCTAGCAAGAAAGACCCCATGCTGCGGTATAATTTCAAATTGATAAATAGCGCTATTTTCCTACACTCGCCACACTGGTGGTGTCTCCGACATACTTTACTCTCCGTATCATAGTACTGTTACCACCACATACTTTCTACTGTTGCTGCTCGACAACAATGCTAGACATTGAAAAATTACAACAACGTCCATTGAGCGTTTTTCATATACCTCAAGAATTACTTCACTTGTTACACCTTGTTGACTATAATGGCGATCAACAACAACAAGATAAAGAAAAGGTTGCCGTAACTGCATCAGCACTCGAGAAATTAGACATTCAACTTGAAATTAAGGATGCAACCACTACCAAACCTGATTCACCTGATATATTAACCTGTAATACCTGCGATCTCGCCTTTTCCACGAACGATCGTCAAGATCATCGTAAACATTTTTCAACCGATTGGCATCGATATAATATTAAGCGGAAATTAGTACTTAAACAACCACCTGTGTCGTTATCTCAGTTTGAATCTATGATTGCTGGTAAGATAAACTTATTGAATTTTTTTTTTCTTGGATGGTCCTAGCTTTGAAGGAGGAGGAAAAAAAAATTACGTTACTGATACATAACCTATTATTAAATATAGATTTGGCTGAAAGCATCTCTGGATCCGAATCTGAAGGTGATGATGATGATGATAATGAAGATACCACGAGTAATAGCAGTGTTAATGAAAATGATGATACAAATGCACTTGTTAATAAACAATTTAAGCAAAAAGAAAAAGAGGAAGCATTACAAGTTTCACTTGATACTGTACAACAAAACTTATCTCCATTTGAAAAGAAAAACCGTGCTTTAACTTGGTTTCAAGCATCTCCTACCATTTCTGGATCTTATCATTTTGGCGTGTATCGAAAATTGACTGAATCATTGGAAGGATTACAACGGATCCAAGCAACCCAATTTGAACAAAAGAAGCGTGTGTGGACTATTATTATGATTGGAGGTGGGCATTTTGCTGGTGCTGTAGTAGACGTGAATAAGAGTATTCGTGGACCTCATCATAGGTTGGATATTAACGAAGTGAAAATGGTGACACATAAAACATTTCATCGTTATACCAGTAAGTCATAACATTTTAAAAAAGACGCCAATCAGTGATGAACATGATATAAACTTTCAGTTGACTCAAATTTATTTTTTTGGGTTTTTTTTTTCAGCGAGACGAAAACAAGGTGGGTCACAATCTGCAAACGATAACGCAAAAGGTGCAGCAAATTCAGCTGGTGCGCAAATCCGTCGATATAACGAACAAATGTTACAGCAAGAAGTGCGCGAAGTTTTGAGCCAATGGAAACAACACATTCAGGAAAGTGAACATGTTTTTGTTCATGCACCTAGTAATAATCGTAAAGTGGTCTACGGTTATGATGGTGCTATTCTGACCCGTGAGACAGCTCAAAGTATTCCTTTCCCCACCAGACGACCTACACTTAATGAAGTACGACGTGTGTTTATTGAACTAAGTACATTCAAGATCGTTGAAACAGATATTGAAGCGATTCAAGCACATCGAGCAAAAGTGATTGACAAGGAGGAAAGAGCACGACAGCAATTAGAAAAATCGAAAGCTACTTCTACTAGTGCTAACAAACAACAACAGTCGATAAAAAAAACAGACAGACCTATTGAAGTTGAAAAATTAGTGACTCTAACCAAGCAAGGTAAAGAGCAATTGGTATTGGCACATGTTCGAAAACATGAGGATATGTTGCTGTCGCTATCTCGTGGTCAATTAATACCATCCTCATCCGCAAATACCACAAAAGAGCAAATTCAAGAGGAAGGCGATAATAAAGAAGATGCTGATGATGAAATGAAACGGTATCCAACTTTACTTCATTTAGCAGCACATGGTGGCTATTCTACGCTCGTGTCTGCCCTTTTACGGGAATTAAATGTGGATCCGACCATAAAAAATGATTTGGGTAAAACAGCTTATGAGGTTGCCAAGGATAAAGAAACACGTAATGCATTCAGACGATGTATGTGTGATTTACCAAAACATTGGGATTGGTTGAATGAAGCACGGGTTCCAAGCCCATTGACGCGTGAGGCTGAACTAGAACAATTAGAGAAGGATAGGGTGCGAAAAGAGCGTGATGCTGAGCGACGGCGAAAAATTGAATCGGAACGACAAAAGAAAGAAGAAGCTCGTATGCAAAAGAAAAAACAAGAGCAACAGTTATTATCATCATCATCACCAAGCAGAACAACAACAAAGACAGGACCGCAAATATTAGGGGGCGTAGGAACATCAAGTAATCCTTCTGGAATGAATATGGCAAATATGACGCCGGAGGCAAGAACACGATTAGAAAGGGAAATGAGAGCAAGGGCTGCGGAAGAACGGATGCGACGATTGCAAAACAAATAACATTGACATATTTTCTATATAATAACCCTTTCAACTGTATTACATGTAAAAATTTCATGCACCATTATTCTCTCTGTTTCCCCTTTTCTTTCTATACGCCCCCTCCCCATAAAATAAATGTATATAATCGAAATATACATCCAAAGTAAGAATAAAATATATGGCCTCCATCATCATCAAATTCCCATATTTTATCAGTTAAAAACCAATAAAAAGAACCACACGAAAAAGAAAAGGGGTGGAGCAAAAAAAAATAGAAAAAAGGGCAAGGAGGATTACCAAAAGTAAAGGGCATAATAATATAATAATAGTAATAAGTAAAACTAATTGCAGATGATTCATTATCATTTATACAAATATAAAACAACAACATGGTCTCATGATCGAAGAAGTTATTTATTTTCTTATTGTCATGTTTTGCGGACAATCATACGTTTGTGTAACCAAACACTTCATTTAAATTTGATTTGTTGCATCTTGGTGCAGCAATAAGCTAATTATAACTATACATTTCACGCACAAACCTATACTTTTTTTTTATATATATTTTGCTGAGCAAAAAAAAAAAAAAAGCTCACTAAATCAAAGAAAATAACAAGGGTGGGGGGTGGTGGTTCAGAAGTTCATAAAAGGAGATTAGAAGAGGAGAAATATTGAAGTATTAGAGTATAGAGAAGACAGAAAGAGCTTGTGAAATGAAACTAAGCGGAAAAGGAAAGTTATCCCAATTTTGTCTGTGTGCATTATCATTTTCTTAATTAAGTTTACAGCTCAATTTAATTCTTTTTAACTACTATTTATCCTGCAAAAAATTCATGTTTATATCAATCAATCTTGTTATGACATATTAATACATTATACTTGTGCCAACAATATTTGTTATGAGTGTTTAAGCGGCGAATTATTTTTGTTTATAATAATGCCAAAGTCTAAAAAACGACACTTGTTCTTTTTTGTATATCGATGATGCTTTTTTTTTTCTGCGCTACTCTTAATTAATACTTCTTTATGTGATCTGTTTAATAGTATGGGAAAAAAAAATAGTGATTAAAATCAGGGCCCATGTGATCATGCTTCTAATAAAGTGTTAGCAAACAGCGGCGTATCTATGTTCTTTTTTGAGTTGACAGGTTTAAACTACATAAAGGAGCTCCCTTGCTACACCTATGTAATAATAAAAGGGGAAGAGAGAAAGAGAAAAAAAACAATCTTATTTTTATTATATGACAATCCATTTTGGTTCTTCGTCAAGATCTACCATTTAAAAAGGGAGAGTTTATAGAGAGAGAAGCAAAAAATAAACAGGAGTGTGGGTGGGGGGAGAAGGGCAGCAGTAGCAGTAGAGGATGAAGGGAAAGAGGGGTATGTATATGTGTTTATGATGAGAACAAAGAGAAGGAGGTGCTAGTATTTTGAGTGGGGAGAAAAGAAGCTTAAGATAATAATTATTATAATAACCATTTTTATTTTCAAACAAAAAGGTGTTTCTACCACTATTATAAACTTCAGGAGAAAAAAAAAATATATGCTGGGAAATTTACGTGATAATTTATTACAAGAAATTATGTTTCTCTTTTTTCTTATTGTTTATAAGGTGGTCTGAGCAATTCACAATAAAGGCAAAAAGCCTTTTTAATGGTGATACGAAAAGGGTCATAAAATGACAAAAGTTATTATTTTGGGGCATATAACATAAATGTAATACAACTGCTTCTTGGTCCCATTTGGCGGGAATAGGAACGGGAGTTAACTTTTTTTTTCTTATTATTCTTCGATGAGCTGTGGAAGAAAAAGGATACACAGATTATTTACACACACCAAAAAAAAAGAAACTCCTTCTCTTATTGTCTTTATGAAAAAGGCAACCTAACAAGAGGGAGTTGCGGTATGTTATTGATTTGATCGATGATTAGGTATTATACATGGGTTGGGGGGAGAGGAGGACTTACGAGTGGATATTAAAATAAAATAAGATGGTTAAAATAACCGCACCAGCGTCTTTAATACAACTCATTTCTTCTTGTTCTTTTTATTTGTTTTATCCTTTTCTTTTTCACTCTTTTATTTTTTATACTTTTTTTTTTATATTTTTATATTTTTATTTTTATATTTATATTTCTTTTTTTTTTGTTCCCGACTTTTTTTTTTTTCCTTGTAGAACAATATTAATTCCTCTCCCGTCGTTTTTTTGCGTTACCTACCATAAAAAAAAGTGAAAAAAGATGACTATGCCACAACTACCACTTTCTTCTTCTTTTTCTTCATCCCCATCCTTTTGCAGTATGGATGATTTAACTCGACCTTTTGATCGTATGATAATTCGTGACGATATGAATCATCTCAACCATAATACAACAAATGGTAATGATCTCGAATTACCCATGAGCGCACGCGAGTGTCTTATTGAGCTAATACAACAAGTGGGCCATGATAATTTACGCCAAGTATTGAAAGTCGAGCTAAAACGATTGTTGACTGATCATGAACGACTTGTTACCATGTTACAAAAGCGTGCACAACAACTTGAACAAGAAAATAATCAACTCAAAAATATCAATGGTGAACATCAAAAACGATATGAAAAAGCAGTACGAGAAATGCAATTTTTCAAAAAGAAATTCGATTATTTGAGCAAACAACAACAACCAACTACTTCCTCCCCACAGCCCACAGCTACAGCGGCAACACAAATCGTACATTCTAATAGTAGTACAACTACATCAACATCAAGGTCTCGATCTTTATCTGTTGAATCGGATACTTTAAGTGAGCTACCTACATTTTCTGCTTCTACTTCATATCATAATAATAATAATTATCAACAACAATACCCCGCTCCACCAGCACCCCCAACACATCTTCATCATAATAGTTTACCGCCACAACAAGCTCCTCCACCACCACCTCTACAACAGCAAGCCTTACCACCAACACCAGCTTCTCCGCCACAACAACGTTTACAGCAGCCATCTTTGGCAGGAGGATATCCTTTAACTCCTACAAGCCCACAGCCTTCAGTTATTTCCGATGCAACTTATGAATCACAACATAGTAATGGTCGAGGTGGCGCAATGCCTTCACGATCATCATCGTCATCTACGGCATCGTCACTTTTACATCATTATCACCAACAACCGCAGCAAACACCGCCATCTCAGTCTTACTGGAATGGTACATCTTTACCTTCCTCTGTATCTTCTATATCTTCTGCTTCTGCTTCTGTGGCTACAATGTCACTTGCTGATAACCCATCAAGACAACCACCACAGCATCCTATTCGGCATCCTGGGACCAATAGTATTTATAGTGTTGGCTCTGATCATACCACTGGTACAGATATGTCATCCATACATCAGAGCATGATGCATCAGCAAGGAGGACAAGGACAACAACAGCGTACTTTTTTACATCATAATCCTTCCCTTCATTCATCTTATTCTTCACCTTCAACAGCATCTTCTAATTTATCTGGTAATGGTAGTGTTGGTCCTGGAACAGTCTATTCTGTTCCTATGACACCTGTACGTTCAGCTACATCCACATCAGGATATACAGGCTCATCCATGATTCAACAACGGCGTGTTGACCCATTGATGTTTGGTGGATCAGATGGATTATGGGATACTATTGCAAAGAGTAAAGGCAGTGACGTAACTGTCGAAAAGATAATTAGTAACTTTTTACGACGCGGAGGCTCACCAAATACTGCTAAACAGTCTCCTGGAACAGGTGCAGTCAAGTACGGCTATGGCATGATCCATGCCTTGATTGTCACTAAGGCACCAGGTGCATTAGATTTACTTTTACAACAAGGGGCTAATCCAAATGCTATGACGATGAGTGACCAGGAAGAAGACAAGGTAAGAAATTATTTAAAAAATAAAATAAAAGAGTGTGTGTATGTGTATGTGGGTTTCAACATGAGAGCTTAACGGACCTCGGAACGGAAGAGAAGATGAAAGACTAATTATGATTACTATTAATATGGTGATGATTAACTAAAATAGGTGACACCATGTTACCTTGCAGCCAGTGTCGGATGGCTTGCCGGTCTTCAGAAGTTAGTGCAAGCAGGCGGAGATCTCATCCTTGCTCGCGGTCAAGGTCCTCGAAACAAGACTGCTTTGCATGCTGCTGCTGAGCATTGTCATGCTGCTGTTGTGGAATTTATTGTTGGATATACTCAGGGCGCCCTGAATCTTGAAGTAGATAATACTGGTAAGTAGTGAACAAAGTAATTAATTAATTAATTAATAAATATTGAAGAATCCCATTTCTCGGTCGGGAAAAAGTGCTATTTCGTGATATGAACTATAATGTGATACTAACAACGTTATTTTTTCTCCGTGTCATTTTTTTTTTTAAAAAATATCAGGTGCTACGGCATTACACTATGCAAGTTTGTCGGGTCATACGGACTTGGTATGCTTCCTCATCCGTTCATGCCGTATTCCAGCAAATCAAAATGATCAACGAGGAGAACAACCCATTCATTGGGCATCCAGGGCAGGACGACTTGAAGTCGTAACGCTACTTGTTGAACGATTTGGATGTGATATTAATGCATATGTGTCAAAACGAGTTCCTACACCTTTAGAATTGGCTAAATCAAACAGTCATAAACGATTACTGGATTATTTAAAAGGAATGGGTGCCTTGACAACCAAAAAAATGGATAAAAAGCGTAATGAAGAAAAATCAAAAAATCCATCTTCACACCTTGAATCGACTTTAGCAACTAATGGTTTATTAGGTGGTGGTGATGACGATACTTTTTTTTAAAATATCCTTTTTATCTCTTTACTATTATTATCTTCTATTTTTTGTATTATTTAACAACTCTCTTAACAACCTTTCAAAGAAAAATATTATTATTTTTTAGTTTTATATATATATATATATATCATCAACATTGCAACAATTTGACACATTTCATTTTAACTACTTATTATTATACATCTCCATAAAAAAAAGCCATCCTCTTCTTCCTCTACATACCTTTTCTACTATCTCTCTTCTTGTTCTTCCACTCAAACAAACAAAGAAAATTATAACAATGAAAAATCCTAGTCTTTTTTTTTTTTTTTTTTTTTTTACAAAAATGAAAAATAACCTTTTTTTTTTATTTATTTTGGCAGGATAGCTTGTCGTTTTCATTCCGATTGCCTTCTTTTTTGTGCCTCGTGTTATATTTTACGGGTTCCCCGGGCGGTGCTTCTTTCACTTTAACTTTGTTATGCGTATATATATATATCTATTATTAATTGTACACACACTTATATATACAATTGAGACGTTGTTGGGGGGTTCTTTTCTCTCACTCTAGGCAAATGGTGATTCATTATTATTAAAAGCCCAATAATAACAATATTAAGTTCTCAATATGAAAAAAGCCTAGGTTTATAATAACTCTTTTGAGTGTAGTTCTCCCCCCCCCCAAAAAAAAAATAAAAAATAAAAAATAGAATAAAAAACATAAGTTTCTTTTTTTTTTACTTGTTTTCTTTTTTCTCTTCAACTAACAAAAACCGTTTTCTTTTTCTAAAATAATAATATTCAACACATGCCGCTACGGACTGTCGCCGATCAGTTAAGAACGAAGTTGCGGCGGCGCCAGTCCCAATCCCTACCAAAAGAACAACAAGAAGATCTAAAGTCGATTGCTTCATCTCGTCGATCTCACCACCGTCAACAAAATGCTCAACCAACAGCCCCTACTCCACCTACCCCTCCTCCACCCCCACCACCACAACCCAGTAATAATAATAATAGAAATAAAAAAAAATATCCACCGTCTACTGATACCTTTTTAAATGGTATTGGTGAATATAACTTTTTGGAACAGATCGGAAGTGGCAAATTCAGTAAAGTTATGCTTGCCGAACATTACATTACGGGTGAACCATTTGCTGTCAAGGTTAGTTTTTTTTTCCTCTTTTACTTCTTTTCTTTCCCCACCTCCGTTCCCTCTTGTTTCTCGTTCTCCTTATTTTTTTTTTTTTTATGTGTAAATCTTCGGATTTATCTAGCAAATATGATGAGATCTCCCTCCGCTCCCCCTTTTTTAAAATATTTTCTGCATAAATAACAAGAAAAAAAAAGAAACAAAAAAGGAAAACTAATAATACAACATCAATGAAAACAAGATCATTGACAAACGTCAACAGGAATACCGTGTGATGTCTCGATTGGTTCGCGAAGTTACCTTAATGGAAGTAATTGATCATAAAAATGTTATCCATCTCTATGAAACATATGAGACCGCCGAAACACTTTATTTGATAATGGAATATGTACCTGGTCTAAATTTGGAAGAACATTTACAACGATCCAGGAACGGTTCTTTATCTGAAACAGAAGCGCGAGCCATTTTTAGACAAGTTGTATTAGCTGTTGATCATTGTCACCGAAAATGGATTGTTCATCGTGATATCAAGGTTATTATTGATATCATTCTTATTATGTAAGCAGATCATTAACCTTATAGTTTTTTTTTTAGACGCCTAATATATTATTGATGCGAGATGGTCAAATTCGTTTGGCAGATTTTGGTCTTGGAAATAGATTTGGTCATCAACGATTAAAAACTTTATGTGGTAAATAGACAATCTTTTGAGCTATTTCAAGAAGGAGCATCCACTTTTGTTTTTTGTTATTAAATGATTTGTTTTAGGTTCAATGTTTTATTATAGTCCTGAAATATTTTCAGGTCAAAAATATACTGGTCCAGAAATTGATTGTTGGTGTTTGGGTGTGACATTATTTCGTATGACCGCCGGTTTCGAGCCTTTTGCACATGCACGTAGTAAGTTTGTGAAAAAAATATATTAATTTATATTATTTAAGAATCTGATAATATAAACATTAATACTATTACTTCCAATACAGTTAACTAATAACCTCTGTTTATTTTTTTCGGGGGTTGCATTAATACATAAATAGATCACGATCAGCTGAAAAGATATGTGGTAAGCGGGAATTACCCAATGCCCGAAAATCTTAGTTCAGAGTTACAACAAACCATTCGCAAATGCCTTTCTGTCGATCGACGAAAACGCTTAGGTGTTCGATTGGCATTGAAAGATGATCCATGGTTGAACGATTGTGGTCAATTACCCGATCTTTTTGCGGATACGGATCGGGATGATTTTCCATTAACAACGGATCGTGAACGTACAAGACAGCGGTACCTTAAAGATATGGAAGAAGAAAAGCGGCGCGGATGTCACGTTAAGAAAACAATTTTGTATCACCCGATCAATCCGTCCATTTACTTTACGAGCCGATCAATGCATGATCCACCTTATTCCAACCGAGACGAAGTTGTACAGGCTCAAGAGTTGCTACAAAAAAGTTTGATAAAAACTGTTCGCACGCAGTTAAAACAAGCTCAGCTGCAGCCGTTACCTTCTGCAGATATGCATTCGCCTTTATATCGTTTATTACGTAAATTTAAAATGCCTCAGCAACTGCATCATCATCATCATCACCATACATCACCGGCAGAACAACAACCGCAGCAACAACGATTAAAAAAGACAGCTTCAACACTTAGTTTATCACAACTTTATCAAAGAGTAGCCAAAGATCAAATCACTTATTATCAAGTTATAGGCACGGAAAAAGAAATGGTTGTACTTGTACGTGCAGCCTGTGAGCTTTTGGGAATTACTTATCGTCATGATAGTGCGCTACGTTTGGTATGCGTCATGACAATGCATAATTGTGATACAAATAATAACGAAGGTAGTGGTTCTTGGTTTCATGGATTGAAGGATCGGAAAATTACAACTGCTGGTTCATCTACACCCATGTTGAACAATAATAATAGTAACAGTCAGCAACAGCAGGATCAACACGGCTCACAACAACAAGATCAATATACGAATGCATCATTTGCAACAGCAGCAACGGATGTACCAGGTCAACGGAGTAGCTTGTTGAGCAATAATAGTACAACCACAGGAAACAATCGTTGGAGTAGAACGTTTAAGCGATTATCAATGCCTTTTTCAAATCAACAAGACACAGTTATGATGCCTTGGTCACAATCATTTCAATTACAATCATCTACTCATCACCATTCCTCTCATCATCATCATCAGCAACAGCAGCAGCAGCAGCAGCAGCAACAAACAACCTCTCAATCCGATAATTCTGGTTCTGAACAAGAAAAAGAAAAAGAAAGTACTGTGGTATTTACTATTGAAGCTTTTGTTGCTACAGGTAATGTAATTGGTCTACGATATTCCAGAGTTGAAGGGTCTGGCAAGGTATTCAAGTATGCCAAAGGCTGGATCACCGGTGTACTTGCCTATAATACTGAACCTCATCCTCAAAAATAATAATAACGGTTTTCTTTCGTTTTTTTACCCAAACATTCCTTGTATGTTTTTCTCATATGATGTCATTCCCCTCTATTTCTTTCCCCACCCAGCTTTTTTTCCCCTCATCTTAGAATATACCTTTTTCTTCTGTTTTTTTTTGAGTTTATGTTTATGGGATTTTGATTTTTATTATTATTTTTCATATAATAGTCGTCAACAACATTTATCTAAAAATGTTTATTTTTTTTTTTGTTATCTATTTATTTTTTTCTTTGTATTAATCCCTCCCCCCTGTGATCAGTAAGATAATAATATTAATAATATATTTATGATGATTTTTCATCAGGAACAAATGCATCTATTTTATCGATACTTGATGTTTGTTGTTGTTGTTGTTGTTGTTGTTGTTCATTATTGATAGGTGTTCCTTCTAAAGGAACTACAGATCCATGACGTATTTCATCCGTCTCTCGAATAATAGCCAATAATTTAGAATCATGTGGTAACTTGGATCTTAATGTACGCATCCCCTTGTCCATCCCAAGAGCACCTGTTTTATGTTTTGAACAATAATGATATAACAAAAATTCATCTCTTTTTTTAGCAATACATCCATATTTTTATTTTTAGTTTTTCGATAACTTACCGCCTAATGCCAACCCAGTAAAAAACCCAACTATATACAAAATGACAAGTGAGTATTATTTATTCCTTACTATCTGACGGATTTTTCCTTTCCAGTTTCAATGTATATATTTATATTGATATTTACGGATTGTAGGAATTCCAGTACGCTTTGTTCGAGATTTATCTATCATAATTGTTTTTTTTTTTTCGAATTTTTAGCTGTATGCTCATTTGTTGCCAGACTACTGTTTATCCTCTCCCCCCCCCTTTTTTTTCCCCTTGCTTAGCAACAATCAATAAAAGAACTTACTCCAAAAGTGACCTGCTAAACCAAGCGAACCTGCGCCAGCCGTGGCTATAAATTATAACATAAAAAAAACACGAATAAACGCGTTCACACTGACATTAAGTTTTTTTTATGGGTGTCATTCATTTAACTGTTTTCTTTTGTTTACCAAGATTAACAAAGTTAAATACGGCTGATTTGATTGCAGCACGTTCTTCTTCATTGGGTTCATATTTTGCTAGTTCTTGCTTAATTTCCTCTTTTGACATTATTATTATTTATTATTGCAGAATCAAAAAATGACAAAAAGAACAAAGAAGCCCATAGACTATATAAGGCATTTTGCTTTTATAGTGTGACTATTTTTTAATGCAATTTCCAATAACAAATTTATGTCAAAGGACCTATTAAAGATTACATAGTAATAATAATAATAATAATAATAATAAGTCGCCAATATTATATAAATCCTCGTTTTTTTCTCTTACCCAATTCCTTTTTATCTTCTTCTTTTCTTTACCCATCAATAATGATAAAAAACCAAAGTTATTATGATTATCCGATATTCTTTTTATTATTAATTTGCTGTAATGCTACAGTCATATGTGGTTGGAGTGATCCTAAGGAAAGCGATAATGATGATCATAGTCATCAAATAGGACGTGGTTTCGATGGTACAGGCGATCAACATATGTTTGGTAAGATGTAAAGTAGCTTTAGTAGAATAATATAACATGCTACTTATCAAATTTTTATGTTATTTCGTATTTGTTGGTAAATATTTAGATGATTCATATAATGAAACAAATTTCGTTCCTGCACATATTGCCGTTTTGGCTTCCTTTTTAATGGCTATTGGTGCTTTTTTAATGGTTGGTGGATTTCGTTTCTTTATTATTACCATCGGAATGGTTGGATTTGTTACTGGAGGTAAAAATCTATAAATACTATACGATTATTATTAGTATTAATGGATGATCTGGTGTAAGAAGAAAATAAAATACTAATATAATTTTTATGCTATTTAGGTACTATTACTTGGATCTTGTTGACTATAGGAGAATCAAGGGCTGAAGGATACGAATATCCACATCGAACTATCATTTATTCATTTGCATGTTATGGTGCTGGTTTGCTTGTCGCAGGATTTTGTATTTTTCTATGGAAACTATCCATATATGGACTTGGACGTAAGTACATTGATAGAAATTATCTATTTTGATTATTTTACTGACAATAATATATATCATATATTTTATAGTAATAGGCGGTTATACTATGGCAATGTTTTTTTGGTCTTGGGAATCCGATTTTGTTATTAAAACAGTACTTGAACGACAACTAATCTCGTTTGGCTTCGGTATCCTTGGTATCATCTCGCTACTGTTAATCGAATTTCTTACTGTATGCGTTCTAACTTCGTTCCTAGGCGCCTATTTATTTATGCTGGGTCTTGACTTGGTGGTACATGCAAGAATGATTAATGGTCCTCGTTTTATGCTTGATCCTATCCATGATCTTAGTTACGACGTATCGTTTAAAGTCTATGCAATGTTAGGTGGCGTACTTGGATTTTGGTTAGTTAGTACAATATTCCAACTCGTATTTAATCGAGGGAAACGATTTGGATTAAATTTGGTTGTTGATGAAGCCAATGAAAAAGGAAATAAAGAGTAAAAAAAAATAAGTAATAGTATAAATAGTATTTAATTATAATTGTTTTTTATATATATATTTAAATATTTATATCAAAAGTATATATACTTACGCACGTACAAATAGAAAGAGAAGAAGAAATGTTTGATAGAGGGGGGAATAAATTGTGTTAAAGAGAATTAGAAACAAGTGCGAAAAAATTGTTTGTTTGTTTTTTTGATTATATAAAAAAAAAAAGAGGGAAAAGAGCAAAAGTATGTATCGCCTGCTTAATTTATTTAATGATAATCCATTAAAAAATCATATGTACAAGAATACATAACTTACTCATAAACAAAAATAAAAATAGAAATGATCACATACACGACACAAGGGAAAAAGAAAGAAGGGTATAGGGTAGATATATAAAAAATTTGAGGTTTGTAAGAAAAAAATTGTTAGATAACTTTAAGGGAGTATAAATATATGCATCATGAATGATGATGATTTTTTTGTTTTCATGAGGGAGGAGAAGAAAAGGAAAGCCTTCATGATTGAAGCTTATTAGCCCATCGATTATTATTATGATTATTACTATTAGTATTTTTGTTAGTCCCTTGATGTCGACGGAATGATTCCATTGGATCATCTTGACGTCTAGCTTGTCTCGACTTTTCAAATTCACCATCCATCATTGTACTTGAATCTAATTCGTCTTCATTCAATGTTTCCAAAGTATATCCTTGCCAATCCCGTTGTTGTACTTGAAGATCAATTTCTCGTTGCCAATCTGCTTCCATTTTGGACGCTTGGTATCCTTTCCATTCTTCAGAGCTTTCGGAAGGTGATGTTGATGTGCGCCGCTCTTCTTCCTTGCCACTATTATTATTGCTACTTTCCGAACGTGGTCCTGGATATCCATTCCAAGTTTCTGATTCTGTTTCGTCTTTCTTATCATAATATAAATAGCCGCGCCATACTTCTTCTTCTTGGTCATCATCACCACTATTCTCATGATTGTTTCCTACTCTTTTTACTGCTTCTTTTTGTTGCTGTTGCTGTTGTAGTTCCTTTTGACCTTCTTCTTCTATAATAGGTGCAGGCATTTCTCTTACATCTTGAACAGAAGATGCCGGTGAAACTACAACGGAAGATGGAGGATCGGCTGTCAAACCACTAGTTGAAAGTTTACGTGTAGGAACAAATTCGGGTGCTGTAGGTGACAATCGTGATCTCTTGCTATGATTCGTTGAGGATGAATCTTGTTGTGTTGAACCGGACTGTGCCGACTCATTCGTCAAACTTACTTCGCGTTTGTGTTGATCGTTATTGTTGCTATCGGTACCATCATGTTGAGTATTAATTGATTCTAGTTCCTTAGTGTTATTTTCCTCAGTAGTACTGTTCCATACATTATGAAGATCATCATCCACTGGCTTATCGTGGGTTTGTTCCTCCTTTATTACTTGTTGCTCCTGTACAACTTGTTCAGGTTCTTCGACAGGGATTGAAGTTGGTACTCGGGGTAATGCTGGTATTGGCATGGATTGTGCTAGTTGTGGAGGTAACGATGGTGTTTTCAAAGTAACCGTTGCATCACCATTGTTATTATCATCATCTTCATCATCATCATTGTCAAGCGTAAAGCTTGCACGTCTTGAATTAGAAGGAATAGCACCTAAAACAGCATCTGTATCCATCATATCCCGTTCCAACAACTCTTCTTCATCCTCTATTTCGGTATCACGCGCCAGTGTTTCATTCATTTGCAAGGGCTCCACTTCAATACTTTCATTGATCAGCTGATCCTTAGTCAAATAAACTCTCGAAACCAACCAATGATGTGCAACGATATCGCCTGGGAGTAACCCATTTAAATCATGCGGAGGGATAACCATAGATCTTAAACCATCCAAATGAACTGGCTTAAATGACATGCGTCTTGAATTCTTACTGGGGATTTCTTCAATGAGGTCAGCAGATTCGTTTGTGGAATTGACTTGACAAAGTTCCAAAATGGCAATAATCTTGGAAAGCTTTCGAGCACCAGGGGCAGACAAAACACTTTCACTGCTTACACCTTGAAGGCGAGCCCGATATTCATCATGATCCCCGGCAGTATATTCTTTCATAATGGATTGAATTTCTGAGAGGTGAGGTTGCATCCAAGGTACAGCAATAGTAGACCCATCTGATGAATGTTGGTGAAACAAATCCAACTTGCGACTCATCAATTCGTGGTAAGCTTGATGATTTTTAGACGGAGACATGATTTGTGCCAACTCGCGATACATTTCGCGTGTTCGTGAAGGACATGTTTGCCATAACTTGCGAAGTCGACGTACTTCAGGAAGCATCAAAGCACGCATAATTGCTGCAAATCCATTCATATCACGATAAACATGAACCAACAAGTAAGCCACTTTGACCAAATGAGTTACCAAGTTATCTTTTGGATGAACAGGTGGTATCACGTTCGGACAACTATTACTACTACTTGTGTTGCTGTTTTGTGCAAGCTCCGACCAATAGATAAGCTGATGAGCAAAACTATGAGTAAGGTAACGATGAAAATCAACAAGATGTACCAATTTAGATTGCTTCTTGTCCACTTGACAAAGCCATTTCTTTTTTAAAATGACTTTAGAATAAAGATTACAGTTAATGGCGGCCACTTGTCGGGCTAAAACATCCGGGTCCCAATTAAAAGCCGTAGCAGCTTGAACGGAATCAATCTGGTGTTGAAAAGTATCTAGTTTTCGTTGTTCCACTCGTGCATCTTCCATGAGTCGTCTCAACGTAGCCACCGGTATGGGTGGGTTTGTTTTTTTTGCTTCGCTTAACTTTTGACTGGCTTCAACGTAGGCATGTTTACACAGCAAGGATTTAGTAAGTGGGGAGAGTGGAATGAGAGGAAGACCACTTGTGGCAGCAGCGGCCATAGTTTTTTTTTTATATTTGTTTTAACAAAGATAAATGAAGAAAAAAGAGAGAATTTGTTGTAAGATTAAGAAAAAAGAAAGTTAGAAAAAGGGCAAACTGACAGGGAACTAAGTGAAAGTGAGAGAGAGAAAGAAAAAGAAAGAAAAAAGCTTTACTATACTACTATTAAAAAAAATCTCACTCTCACTGCACAGACGGGGAGACAAAAAAAAAAGTTTGGCACGGGAAAAGAACTTTTTTTTTTTGTGTAAAGGAATTCTTGCTTTCCGACCAAATAGGTTCCTGTGTTCTATACTTTATTTCAGAAAAACTCCCCTTGTCATAATAATAGCAAAAAAAAAAATATGACAAGTCATTCACGATTCACAACGAGGAAAGCTGTACTACTTTTGAATGCAACACGAACTCAACATAGAATGAAGCATTCTACTGCTTTTATTACTACCCCAATCTATTATGTTAATGCTGGTTGGTTTTTTGATTTACTTTAGCTTTCCCATATCATATGTATGTCGAACTATTAACAATCTTTTTTGTATCTACAGTTCCACATATCGGTCATTTATATTCCAGTGTAATAGCAGATACATTAAAAAGGTACTATGCACTAAAAGGTTTTGATGCATATTTGTGCACCGGGACAGACGAACATGGCTTAAAGGTATGTTTAAAGGGATTATACCAAGGGAATAAACAAAGGGAGAGTATTAAAAAAAGATAAAGGAAAGGAGTTTTGGTAACACCTCTTTCCTCTCTCCCTTTAACATTGAACTGACAATAAAATTAAAAATAATAATAGATTCAACAAGCAGCAGCCAAAAACAATTCATCGCCACTGGAGTTCTGTGATCGTGTTTCAAAGAGTTTCAGAGAATTAAGTGATGCTGCCAATATAAGTTATACATCATTTATACGAACTACTGAACCAAGGCATGCTAAAGCTGTAGCTGCACTTTGGGTAACATTGTTTTTCATCTTGTTCTGCATGAATTGATGTAGTCAGTACAAGTAAATAATAACAATAATGTATTACATATAGGCCGAATTAGAAAAGAAAGGGTATATTTATAAAGGGAAGCACGAAGGTTGGTATGCAGTATCCGATGAAGCATTTTATGCATCTAACCAGGTTCAAGAGACAATTGATGAAAAAACGGGTGAAAAAATCATGGTATGCATTATTAACTCTTATTTTTATTCCATTGATTAATTGACTGGTCACATAAATAATTAACTCAAGATAATATTGAAACATAGATAGCAATTGAATCTGGCCAACGAGTAGAATGGACAGAGGAAGAAAATTACAAGTTTAAACTGTCAGCGTTTGAGGAACCTTTATTAAAATGGATTAATGATAATCCTACAGGTATTAAATAGAATTATGATTTTTATCATGCATTATCAAGATGAACAAGTAAAAGTAATAATTTGATAATATCATTCACTTATAGCCATTGTCCCTAACAACCGAAAAAATGAAGTGACTCAATGGATCAAAGCAGGTCTTGCCGATCTCTCGATTTCTCGGCTCCGATCTAGACTCGATTGGGGTATTCCGGTACCAAACGATCCAAGTCACACGATCTATGTTTGGCTGGATGCTCTTACAAATTATATAACAGTGAATGGTTACCCATGGGTTACTAACGGTACACAAAACAACAACAAGATAGTAAATTCATGGCCTGCCGATGTGCACGTGGTGGGAAAAGATATCGTACGATTTCACGCTATTTATTGGCCGGCATTCTTGATGGCTGCACAATTACCACTACCCAAGCAAATTTTGGCACATGCCCATTGGACGATGGGTAAACAGAAAATGTCAAAAAGTCGGGGTAATGTTGCGGATCCATTTGAAGTCATGGATACATATGGCGTAGATCCTGTACGTTACTATTTGGTGAGGGATGGTGGATTTGCAGATGATGGAGGTAAACTAATAGCAAGCTATCAATAGATATAACATATGCATGCACCAACAGATTTAGAAATAATAATATTGTTTTATTTATGTTCAAAAACAACAACTCTTTATTAATTGATTATTGACTATTGTAGATTATACTGAAGATAATATTATCAAACGTTACAAGGATTTGGCAGGTCAATTGGGTAACCTTTTGAATCGAAGTACTGCTCCAGCATTGAATCCAGAAGGAACAATTCCTGTCACACCAAAAAAACTTGATGCACGCGATGAAGCTTTACATACAAAACTTACATCATTACCAGGTAAAAAAAAAACACAACAAAATAAAAGAAAACAAACTACATGCTTAATTCTATATTTGTTAATATTAATCTTCTTTTAATTTCTATGTGTTCTAGACATTTATGAACAATCTTTTGAAGCACGTGAATTTGGTAAAGGTTTATCTGCGGTATTTGATATGTTGGCTGAGGTATATTTATTTAGATCAGTCTTTGTTTTTGTTTTTTCTTTCTTTCTTCCTAGTATGTGCATGTTGTATGTGACATTATTTCTCATTAAACTCTATTAAATTTATTTTTTTAGGCCAACAAGCACTTCCAAGATAATAAACCATGGGATTTAGTAAAAGATCCATCACAAAAAGAACGTCTTGATCAAGTACTCTATTATGCGATTGAATCTTGTCGAGTAGCTGGTATTCTTTTACAGCCTGTATTACCATCCAAGATGGATACATTATTAACACGCCTTGGTGTTCCTATCGATAAACGATTGTTGACCGACGCTTATCCTCAACAACAGGAAATAGAAATTCCACTAGGTGAAAATAAAGAACCTGTTTTGTTTCCTCGATTGAAAAAATAATAGACGAACAACCCTTATAAAATAGAACGTACGTTTTCATTCGACACGAAAGAAAAATCGGCAACTTCAAAATTATCTGATCGTTTCTTTTTCACCATGAATCATTATTAGTTGTCAATGTATTTAATAAACTTTGGATGTAAATAGAACATATAGATATTTAATTCCTTTAAGATGTAAATATTATAAAATGTGATAAATAGAAACATGTTGAATATAGAAGAATAGAAAACCAGAAATACGTAAAATCATTATCATCTGTTCTTTCTTATCGATAAACTATTTTTAATATTCACCTATTTAATTTCACACTAGTACTTTTTGACATAGCATTCTTTTGCTAAACCCAAATTTACGCGTCATGAATCTGCTGGTAATGGTACATACGTCTAATAAATAATTCATTTCGCTCTAGGGGCTGTCTGCATTTTTTATACTAATTGTCAGAAACATGTATCAAATGTGATTGTTATGGATCAATTATATGAGAAACAGTATTTTTTTTAGCATCTCCTTCCAGTACGTATTATTATTCATCTGAGCACTACGTAGTGGATATGTTACGTATCTTTCAAAATATATCTTGTAAGATTGGAAATACCTGACTAATTATATATACGTATGACATTGACAGCAAGAAAAAATTCCTTAAGGCTGGCATGATGACGGTTCATTCGGATTAGTATGGTTTTGGCGAGCATAAGAAAGATGTCTGTAAGAATGATAAACTCTCAATGGGTTATGCTATCATTACTAATGCCGAATCCTATGTATTAACAAAGAAGAGGCGCGAGTTTCTCTACTATATCATCGTTCCTCTATAGCACTTTTTAGCTGCACATCTAAAAAAAAGCAATATATTATTCTCAGTTTACGTAGAACAGTAAAATAAAAAAAAAAAAGAAATACTCTCAGTCAGTCGTCAGATTTTTCTTTGTAAGTAAAAATTATTGTTAAGTGATTTGGTTGTTTGCATAAGATTTGTTGTTTTGAGAAAGAGATCTACTATGGTTAAATTAGAATAGTCACCAGCTTTTGATAAAATGAAATATAAAATTTATTTTGTTTTTAAAAATTTAATAATTAAGCTAAATCAAACAGGTGAAATTTGTTTTGGAAGTTTGGTGGAATATACATAACAATAATAAATATCAACAATAACAGAATACAAGGATTAAACAGGGTACGTACCCTAAATCAACGACCTTTTAAGATTAGACGCATCGATTCGGCATTAACTTAGTAGTAGCGATCCCTACCACACCAAAAAATATCGATGCACGCTATGGGACTCTACATACAAAAGAATTACAGCTACTTTTAATGTTTATCCTCTCCATAATTTGATATGTTTATATGTATTGTTGTTTTCTCTCTTATATTTGTGCTTTGTTCTAGATTTATAATCAGTTTCTTAGCCCACTTAGCCTTGATATACTGGACATATTACATACTTACTACGTATATTTCATAGAGCAAGTTTCATCTCGGCCCGATTTGTTCCTCTTTTTCTTTACCCCAACATATGCATTTCATACATAGTCGTTTTAGCTAAACGCAATAAAATCATGTTTGATCAACAGACATTTCCACGATAGATAACCATGAAAACTAAAAGCTCTGAATATCAAAAAAAAAAACCTATTACTCCATTGAATCATGTCGAGCCGGTAGAATTCTTTCGCAGTTTGTATTACCATCGATCTAAGATGGATACATTACAGTTGGGTATTACTACTGATAAGCAATTACCGATCAATATATTTTGTCAACGAGTAGAATCTCCGTGTGATATTGAAATAAAAGGCTGTTCTGTTTAATCCATTAAAATAAAATTTAAGGATCTCATCAAATTGTGTTTACTTGTTCTTTTTATACTAAACTGTTTTTGAGAACCCAAAAATTGAGCTTCTTCCTACTATGTAAATGGTTTGTCGTCAGTGTAAGTAATATCATCAGGCTTGAATATTTACAGAAAAGTTGTATATGTAGTAAAATTTTTATTGGATGCAATTGCTTTTTTTTGTCACAAAAACTATATATATGAACAGACATGTTGATAAGAAAAATAAAAATAAAAAGAAATATCCTTTTCATTCATTTTTACGTACCAATAAACTATTTTTAGTATGCATTTACTCACAGTGGCTGCCACTACTCTTTTGACACTTTCATTTGTCTCTGCTACTCCAAATTTCTTTACAGGTCGTGGAACTGATAGTAATGATGATACTGATAAAGAATCTATTCCAGTCGATAAATGCCCTTCTTTACCACTATGGGGTCCTTCTTATGCCCCAGTTCCAGGTTCCTGTACCAAATATTATCGCTGCGCTATTATTACTGGACAGCCTATCATTTTTGAGTGCCCTGTTCCCCTACAATTCAATCCGATTACTGGTTACTGCGATATCTTCCAAAATGTACGCTGCAAGAATGGTAAATACCCTACCGATTACGAATACGGTGACAAGAGTAAGAAACCTGTAGATGATAATAGCGGCTATAGTGGTGATAAGGATAAGCGACAAGACGAAGAAGAAAATGGTGACACTGACGTCGACTCAAATGACCAACAAATTCCTGATGGTACAACCAATGGTGATGGTGATAATCAAACTGTTATAGACAACACCCAAGATTCTAGCACTCAATTGAATGATAACGTGAAGAATATAAAGACTGCTCTGCAAAATCAAAGCTATGCTATTACGGAACCTACTGACACTTCAAGTGACACTAGCAACACTCAAGAAGATTTATTTTCCGACGACTTTGATGCTATCTCCGAGATTCACAACGAGGATGACGGCGAAGAATACCCTAGTAATAATATGGGTCGCTATAATTTATATAAGCGTGACGACATCAAAGACAGAGGTAACGAGGAGGAGGAGGAGGAGGAGGAGGATACTCTTGAAGATGACGGATATACTGGTGGTGATGACGCTTCTGATAAAATTAGCAATGACAAGGAAGAGCTTAGCAGTGTCGATGAGGAAAATTATGTTGAAGATGATAATGACAAGGAAGAAGGGTCTGATTATGAAACTGGAAATGATTATGACGAGGAGGAGGAGGATACTCTTGAAGATGATGGATATACTGGTGGTGATGGCGCTTCTGATAAAATTAGCGATGACAAGGATGAACTTAGCAGTGTCGATGAGGAAAATTATGTTGAAGATGATAATGACAAGGAAGAAGGGTCTGATTATGAAACTGGAAATGATTATGACGAGGAGGAGATCATCGACGGTGAGATCAATAGTAACCATGATGAGCATCAGAGCAATAATAATTACAAAGAAGAGTCGTCTACTTATGAAACTGAAAATGATTATGACGAACAGGAGAATATCGGCGATGATGAAGAGTACTCTTCGATTGATAATTATAATACTACCAAAAATTAAGCTTATCAATGAAAGAGTAAATTTCACAACGGGAACTCTATTATATTTATGAATAGTATCGTAACCCATTTAAAAAATCAATTTAGCTATATATTTATATCATCAAATAAAAAAGCATTATATTCAATTTATCAATATATACAACAATAATGTTATTCAAATATACTTTAATATACATCATTTATAAATTATTTACAAGTAGTGTGCATTTATATCATAGTCAAGTGGGTAAACGTATGTTTTTTTGGAGCAAAGTATTGTAGTATCATATCTCCAAATAAAAAAAATATGTAAATCTCGACGAAAATTTATATAGAATAAACTTATCAAATTTCTAGGTATGTCATCAGTCTGATATGCTTTGAGGGATACATGCATAAATAAATATCAGTAATATAATTCAATTATTTGATATACGTTTTTTATTATGTCTCCTATAATCCAGCGTCTGTTAAGACATATTGATTGAGACGGCTCAGAAAAGTAAAAAAGTTATTTGATATACTAGATAACTACTGTATAATGGATACAAATATGAGTATTAATTATTTAAATGCATATCAACCCGCGCTGCTAATACAGACAAGACAATTATATAAATAATGTGATAGTAGCGTAGAATAAAAGAAAGTATCATATCATAGTTAGTGTATAAAATTGGGATAATAGTAATAGCAATAAAAAATACTATATATAATATACTTGAGCAAACAATGATTAATTTTTTTCAATCAAAAGGAGACCAAGAATAAATGTTCTTGAAACTAGGCAGTTCATAGTCATATATATTTATCATCATCAGAGTACAAAATTTCAACGGTGTATCATGATACCTTGATTTGGGTACGCTAGGTATAATATCTTAAGTATCCTTTTCTAGTCATACCTCTATATAACCTATGTACGTACGTAGTATGAATAACGTCTAATAAATATAAGCAACTTTTTAAATTTTTTTCTAACTGTTCACCGTCGTATATAGTTCGTACGTATTTTTTTCTATGAGTATTACGTATTTTATTACAGCTGCAAAATAAAGTAGGGTTGAAAAGTATTGAGTAGAGCTTGTGCGCATTTGGAGAAGTATAGCTTTATATACAAAAGAAAGTGAAACCAAGTTTACAAATAGTCACATATACATATTGACTACTATCATCCCTATACACTACTATACTTCCATTCAATTTTTACAAGATGTTCTATCCTGAATATGTTGCTTCCAAAATAACAACTTTTGTATTATTATTACATTATTTTATGTGATATGTAGACAATAAGAAGATTATTTCTTCAGTGATTAAGTATTAAGCAAAAATATAATAGTACGTAAAAAGAGACTCATTTTTATAATTAGCAAATGAAAAAGAGCAAGTGGCACAATATATCTATTCCTTTGAGAACTTGTTACTACGTACATAATAGCGATATTCCATAGTATTTTATTTACTTGCGTTACAGCTTTTTCTTTTAAAAAGAGTTGTCAAACGTATATTCCTTTATGTATATGTTAATCATCGAAGAATTGCCGATTGACTACTTTTGCTCTTTAATTATTTTTTGTCTAAAATACATGTGTTTTTTTACTAAAAATAGTAATAATGAAGTGGGTATTTTTCTTTGTTGTCAGTAAAGGTTCACCTTTGATACTCATTATTTGTTTCTTGTCGTCAATGAATGCTTTGCCATCAGAAAATACTAAAGCAAAGTTGGTAATAATAGCATCAATTGCAAAGTTATGAAAGATATAAAAAGAGGTGATGGTAGTCGCGTTAAAGTAATTTTTATACACACAAAAAAAAGCGATTTTATTTCTTCTTATACTAATCAATAACAAACAAACAAATTAACAAGCAAATTAACAAGCAAGCCAACAAATAAATTAACAAAAATGCATTTGTACTCATATTCCGTGGTTTTTACGACACTTTTGGTCTTGTCGATGGTTTCAGCTGCTCCTGGTGGTGGCGAAAAAGAAACTAATTCAGTTGATACCTGCGCTAACCTCACACTAGTGAACTCTCGATATGCTCCAGTTCAAGATTCTTGCACCAAGTATTACTATTGTTCTTCCAAATCCAAGAAGCCAGTAATTCTCGAATGTAAATCGGGGAAACAATTTAACAAGCTCACTGGCAAGTGCGACACCTATGATAACGTGGGTTGCAAGGACGGAAAGTCCCTTGACAATAACGACAAGGATAAACATAATAAACGTAGTGAATATTTAGATGATCTTTACACAGACCACCCTCGTTCTTCTAAGGATCCTAATGATGTTTCTGATGAAAAATCTGATTATTCCGACCTTAAGCGTCGTCGTGAAGATCCCGCTAAGCGTAATGAAGACTTAAAGAAGCACCACGAAAATTCAAAGAAACGACAAGAATACCTCGACTCTGACCCTGACCCTAATGCACACCAAATCTGGTCTCCCATAGGCTCTGAGACTCAATAGATCTTATATGTACATAATGAAGTTCATTGATCAAAAGCATTGCTATGTATAGTGTTATATAAAACATATAGTTGAAATCAATTTTAGTTAGTTAATATTCAATTTCCAAATAAAGACATGTCGTTCAAAGTAAAAAAAAAAATTATTTGTTCGTAAAACGCGACACGAAAGCGCGACTTTTTGTTTCTTTTTCCTTTTTTGTTTGACCACGTAAATAAAAATCTATTGAAAATGAACGACCCTGAACGACCTGATAACTATATGTTGGGATATGAAGACGATGACGAAGACATGATGCTTGCAATGATTGAAGAAGACCAAGAAAATATTCTTGGCGTAGAAGAATATCTTGCAACTAAAAATAATAATCAGGAACAAAGTAATTAATTGATTTATCAGAAACGCAGACATACACACATTATAATTCTCTTATACTATCAAATTCTTATAACATTTTTTTTTCTTTTTTAAAAAAACATAACCATTATAGCACCCAATCGCAATAACGCCATGGAAATCGATAGTATTGAAAAAACAAACAATATAACTGCCAGTAGTAGTAAAATGACAACAAAGGCAACCGGCGTGACATCAGACAACTTTGAATTTGATGAAGAGTTTGGCGAACTCGATAACGATTCACCCTTATTTCAAATATTCAACCAAAATGTACAAAAAGATCTTGATCCAAATAGTCGACATCAGTTTTCATTAGAAGCAGGTGGACTTGTTACTATACCGAAGCATACTACAGAACGACGCTCAACGACAACAAAATCTTTAATAGATTATACCAAGCCGCCAAAGACGGGTCGTTATGTAACAAGTACATGTCCATATACTGAAAAGACATTGTATTTTCCCAAAATTGATCTTAAGCAACAAAAAACAAAAGAAAAGGGCAAAAGCACAATGAAACCTTTAGATAGACGGATGAACCTTTTGGAAAAACCTATATGGCAAATGAAACGTGATATTGATGAACAAAAGTCTCGTATTCGAAAAAGAGATGAAGATGAAAAGTAAGAAACAAAAATGGGAAGAAATAAACAAATGGATGTTTAACCATATCACTGTTATTATAGAATGGGTTATGAAAATCATAACGTTGGAAAAAAAAATAAACGAAGGAAACGAGTGCACAGTAGTAAACATCTTGCTACTGAACAGCTTTGGGTGGAAAAATACAGACCGAAGGCATTCTTGGATTTATTAGGTGATCAGGTAATGATATCGTACTCAACGTAACCCTTTTTAAAGCTAAAAAACCAGGTTATTCGATACTAACATGCATTACGTTGAATGTTTATCTCAGCGCGTGAACCGTGATGTATTAAAATGGGTCAAACAATGGGATTATTGTGTGTTTGGTATTACTCCACCATCCGAAACTCAACGTGATAAAATTATGAAAAGTTATCGAAGTACATTTGGGGGTAATGCTAATGGCTTCAAAGAGAACAAACCAGAAAAGGTAAAGCATGACATTATTATCTATTTTGGTTCAGTATTATTGATCAAGTATTTAAATCATTTTATGTATACAAATATAGCCCAAGGATCGATTACAACGTCCTGATCGAAAGGTAAATAGCATACATGGATCATATGTTATTATTGGTATCTAATTTTTTTTATTCATTAGATTATGCTTATATCTGGTCCTCCTGGATTTGGTAAAACGACATTGGCACACGTAGTAGCTAATCATGCTGGATATAATATTATTGAAGTAAATGCAAGGTATATTATCATAATATTGGGAAGGTTTTATTTTTGTATGATGGAAAAATAACGAATACTAAAAAAAATGGATAGTGATGATCGAACTGCTGAAGTGGTCTCTTCAAAAATTAAGTCTGCTTTAGAAATGCAGGCTATTATCAGAGAACCAGTTGCAGAGAAGGGTGGAAATCGTACAATGTCAATGGAACAAAAACCAAATTGCCTCATTATTGATGAAATTGATGGTGCAAGTTCAGGAGGTGGTGGAGATGTAAATATTGCTTCTTCTTTTGCTGTTGTCTTTGCATGACTACAAATATGATGTGGAACCTTAACCTTATTTTTTTAAAAAATAATAATAATAGAGTTTTATCAAGCAATTGGTTCAACTTGCTACAGCAGAACTAAAGGATGATAATCGTAATGGGGCACCAACGAAAAAAAAAGGTAAATTTTATCAGATTTCAAGAAATAAAAATGAAAACCATTCTAAACTAATAATAACAAATTAAACAAAAAAAAACTACAGGCAAAGGAAAAGAAGCTTCTCCTCTTTTACGACCTATTATTTGCGTTTGTAATGACTTGTAAGTTTATCGTTGTATGTGGAGGATGGATACTGATTTTTAAAAATGTACGGCTTGAATAAACATATATATCTTTTAGATATGCCCCTGTTCTTCGTCCTCTTCGTTCTATTGCGCATTTGATCCAATTCCGAAAAATCCCAATGTTAACTATTGCCAAAAGACTTCAACAAATTTGTGACGAAGAAGGATTGGAAACTGATCTTCGAGCATTATGTTTGCTAGCCGAAATGACGGATGGTGATATTAGAAGTTGTCTAAACACTCTTCAGGTTAGTTTAATGGTTTTTTTTTGTACTACTAAACACTCATTCAATTCTGAATAATAATAATAATCATGTATTTACAAACTTCGTAGTTTATTCGTGGTAAAAGCAGTGTATTTACTCGAGAAATGTTAGAAGATGCTGGATTGGGTCGTAAAGATATGGGCAAATCCCTCTTTTCTGTATGGGATGAGATCTTTAATGCATCTAGTGGACGAAAACGAGCGGCTATACACCATCACAATCATGGTAATAATATTTTTTGAGTATATACTATTCTGCTGAAAAGTTCTAATTTTTTTTTATATTTTAGTTCCTGTGGACGTTAACAATAGATACCTTGGACGACTTACAGATTCAATCACAACTAGTGGAGAAATTGATAGAATTATGCAGGGTAAATAATTAGGAGAAAATTAGTAACTCTTTAATATTATACTTAAAAGATTAAAAACTAGGATGTTTTGAGTCGTATCCAAAAATGCGGTACCATGATGTTGGATGCCAAAAAATTGTTCAAATGAGCGACTGGCTTAATTTTTACGATCTCATTAATCATCGTACCAACAGTGTACATGATTACAGTCTCTATGGTTATCTCCCTTATCCTGCAGTTAATTTTCATCGGTTTTTTGCTGGTTCTTCTACCCAAGATCGTATTGAATACCCCAAAATGGATTATGAGGTAAAAAAAAAAGTTCATTTTTTTCTTTATAAAGTATTGATCACATAAAATTAATTATTTGGTACCATATTTTTATAGCAATTTGTAATCAAAAAATCATACGAAAATCTTATCTCAGTCTTTTTAGCAGGTGTTCACCCTAAACGTCGAAGAACTTTACATAAAGACATGATTGCAACAGAAATCGCACCTCGTTTATTACATGTCATGTCACCTGATATTCGAACGGTATGTTTTATTTATTTTATTTATATAATATCGTTTTGCCAACAGTACTAAATATCCTGCTATTTTACTCTTTAGGTCAATAAACAACTTTTCAAAGCACACGAAAAAGAAAAGTTAGAAAGACTGGTTAGTGTGATGATCGAATTTGGTTTGACATTCTTACAAGAAAAGAATGAAGATGGACAATTTGTTTATAAACTCGATCCGTAAGTTTTATATTAGATAATTAATGTATTGAAAGGTAAAGGAAAGGAACAGGAGATATAATATTAATATTAATATATATATATATATACATTCTTGTAATACTAGGCCATTGGAAGAAATGTTGAACTTTGATGGAACAGGAGGTCTTAATAACAAAGTGTTACCGAAACAATATGCCGTTCGTCAACTTATTGCTCAAGAGGTATTCAATTTAAATAATAAAAACTAACTCGATATATATGATGTATTAATATCCATGGGAACGGAATGTATAGATCGAGCTTGAAATTATTCGTCGACGTGAACAAGCTTCAAGAAGTCGTGAAAGTGGATTACCACGTGCAAGGGCTAAACCAACTATCGAGTAGGTGTTTAAAGTACTAGAATTAAGGTTTGAGTGTTGAAAGCTTATTTTTTATCTGCATATCACAAAATAGGGAAATTGTTCAAAAGGCGACTGAAGATAAAGCACCAACAAAGGTATGAATAATTAAACTACATATTACTGCTTGTATTGTTTGTATCAGTCATTATTAATGCAATTTCTATACTATTTTGATATTAGATGCCAACTGACTTTTTCGGACGAGTTATTCAGCATGATAATAGCAACACCAATACTAAATCTAGATATAATCGCAGCTCAGGTAAAAAAATAAACTTTTAATATAATGAAGTATACTTATATTGATTTTTTTTTACTAATATTATTATCATGGGGATTAGATATTGACAAGTCTGCGGTGACATACCATTACCACGAAGGTTTCTCAAATGCGGTGAGAAAACCAATGAATGTACATATGTTTTTATAGTTAATTGTAACGAAGAGCTTACGATCATAATGATGATCGAATATAAATATAATACATAAATATACAAATCTATCGAGGGTAACTGCATGCACTACACGTTGCTGTTGATTCATTATACAGTGTGCATTGAGGACATGACCAATTGGTGATAAATGGAATGAGGTGAGATGTAGGGCGTTGGGTTAAACACATTCCACATGCCAAAGCAATATCTGTATTTTCAAAAGTACAGATGTTACAAACCCATCCAGCATGGTTTAGTATTCGTTTAGTTGCTTGAATTGCTGTTTTTGTGGATGATGATGATTCTGGAGTCGTACTTGTTTTTTTCTGTGATTGAATGATAGGTTTTTTTAATGCTGTTGGCTTTTTTGCCGGAGGAAGGATATCAATACCATTTCTGCTACGTTTTTGCCCATGATTCTTGTTATCACCGTCTTCATTTTCTTCACCATTGCTGTCTGGTATAACAATAACCTCTGGTGAGTTTGCTGATGATGAGTTTGAAGGGGATAAATTGGACCCATTGAGTTGTTCTTGAAGTCCACCACACCATGTTTGATCCCGCATTCGCCGTTCTGCCGCTTGCGCCGCCATTTGCGCTGGTGATAATGACCTTTCTAATCGACCTTTGTTGGTACCACCATTACCAAGACGTACACCTCCATATGGAATCATTAGTCCTTGTTGTTGTCGACGTTGTTCAGCGGCAGCCACTGCCCGACCTCGTAGATCACCACATGTCGGTGTTGAACTAAAACTACCTCCAAGTTTACGACCCACGCCATCAAAGGCAAGGTATCCTTTTTGACCTGTCAAGATAAGTTCATCTAATTCATCATTTAGTTCATCCAGAATTTTGTAAAATACATCGTCATGAGGTCCTCGAACTATTAAAAAAAAGTATTAGCTTAAAAAATTATCTAACGAGACAAGTTAATTAATTCAAATTGAGGCTCATTCTCACCAATATGTGTAAGCCTAAATCATCACATATGAATTATTGATTTACTAAGTTAATATATATCCCAGGAAAATACTTATGAAATTGAAATCAAAAAGGAATTACTCTTACTCATGCAACATAGTACCGAGAAGATCATTATATTCGAGGAAAGTTGAATCGTCATATTGGGGACGTAAACGTATATTGATCTTAAATCCACGGTTAACATTGACACCTATGCAACATATACATCCAAGTTTACTATGACTATCCAATCTCTCAAAAGATTTTTTTATTCCTAATTTACATAAGAAAAAAAGCTTATTTCATTTACCCAGAAGATTCGGATTCGTTGGAAAGAATTCGCAAAGATGAACAACTTTCCAACCACGTTTACGCATGATTGGTTTGACCTAAACATTTCAAGATTAAAAAAAAACTGTTGTCAGTGAATGAATTTTCTACGTAGTGTACATATTATACATTACTTGTAATGCAATGCGTTTTAAGAGTTCTAAGGCTTCTTCGGAACGGCTTTTTCGTTTCAATACAGTATAATTTTGAATCACATTATCCATTAGCACCGGTAAGAGTAAGGAATAACCACAGAAAATAAAGAGAGTTACTACGAGCGCAGCATAGAGGGGTCGTTATAGTACCTGTATCCTTAGTCTGACTTTGATCTTTGACCCATTAAAAAACATCCTCACTTGAACAGTTAATTCTATCTTTTTGAATATAATGCTTAACGAGGATACTTTTAGATAAAATCTTCTTTATCATTTTTATATATACTGTTTATACTGCAACAAATTATAAAAGTTTATCTTATAGATGAATATGTAGACCATTTAACACGTACGGTTTAATAAACAGATGAAAAATAAGATGATATGAAGATTGTCCAAATAGTTTGTGCACATGAGAACAAAAATGCGTTAAGCTAGTAGTTATATACAGTAATAATAGTAAGATATTGTAGTTCTGTAGATAGCATTAACATAAAAAATAATATAAGATAATATGAAAACAAGAAATAATGATAATGTAATATAAAAGCTAATATAAAAACAAGGAATAATAATATAAAAACGAAAATGAAAATAAATCTCTGAATGGATATTAAAGATCTGACGAGGCCGCCATACAACAAAGATTATTCTACGTACATGTAATTAAACTGTAATTCAGTAAGCAATTCACCAACATAATATATCTATTAACTCATTCACTCAAAAAAAAAAACAATTGTCTCAGTACACTGCACCAATATTATCTAAAGCGGTTTTCAACATGGGAATTGCTACGGACACCTCATATTTTGACCTTACGGACACCCCACAAATAAAAAACTGTCAAACAACTTCTTAGACCATGTAAACTAGAGTACTAGCGTTATCAACACCAATATTGCTCCTTATTTGATGACCACTCATATATATCATTGAGTACACATTATTCCTTGTTGTTTGTCTTGTGTCCGTGTGGACTACAGCTCTCATTTGTGTACATAACGGTTTAGTAAGAGAAGATTAGAAATATTGAGCGATCTTTATAAAAAGTTGAACTGCTAATATAAGTTTCATAAACATTTCTAAGTTATATAACGATAATAACTGTGTATATAATGTATAAATGGCTGGATACGACGTAATTATATCAGATTGTTATGTATCTTTGAAAAAATATAAAAGTGGGGTGTCCGTAAGGATTGAAATTACCTAATATAGTATTTTTTGGGGTGTCCGTAGCAAATCCCTTTCAACATATACTGGTGCCAGAATATCGGATTCGATTGATTCAGGAAGATCGTAACAATACTTCATGTAACCACGCAGTAAAGATCCTGTATGATACAGGATTTTTTCTAATGATTGTCGTCCTTATAGCAGTAGGGCGGTAAATATAAAATCTCATAACAAATCATGGTTTCTTTTTGCTTTTACATTTATTGAAAAACATATATAAATATGAAAAAACAAAAAGATACAAATATGTATAAAAAAAAACTACACTGATCTCAAATTGACTGCTCAATCCACGTTTGGCAATCTTCGGCAGTAATCTTATTAGCTGAGTCAATTAATGTTAATAAAATTGTATCTTCTCGCAACAAATCGGTTCTTACACCAACTTTCAACTTGAACCAAAGATTCTGTATGAGGTTTGACGAGGGTGGATTACAGGGAAGATACATCATGTTTGATCCTTATCTCTTTGAATGCTTGGGTCTTATGGATGGAACCATTATCCATAACCAAAGTTCTTCCTCCCATTTCGTTTTGTTTAAGCGCCTTTATAAGCACCTTCATGAGATCAATGTAATACTCTGATCGCAACCCCATATTAAGCTTTTTCCTGTGCTTGAATTTTTTCTGCTTTCTTTTCATACTTAGATTGACGATCCCCTCTACAGTGATAGCACCCAAGAGTATAATGTCGCAGGATTCAAAGACCTTGAATACTGCCTCATCGATAAAGACGCACTTATAGTAGTCAAAGCCATTGATAACATGCTGTCGAATTATGATGATTAGTTACTGAAAGCGTATAATAAAATCAAAGTACATATCATTAACTGGTAAAAAAAGAAAGTACCTCCTGTGTATTTTTCATCTTGGTCGTGATAGACACGAGGGATTGTACGGTGTCGTATGGAAGCATGATAAAATATAACTTTAAAAAATGAATAAAGATGGAAGTTGTTACGAAAAAAACTCGCTTGTTTTATACTTTTTATTCCATTTATAGACTCTTTGTATAGTATTTAAAATGGTAGCACATAAGAAATTTTTTTGGGTGAAGTAACAACATGTTTACTCTCAGTTTAATATACAGAACCTATGTATTTCTTTCTTTTATCAACAATTTAAAGTACACATATATGAATAACTAAAGTCGATATTCTTGCTCTTATAATAGTACGCTTAACCATACACAAAAAGTAAAATAGCCATAACATATATACTAACGATTTCATAAAACCCTTTCTCAACTAGCATCATATCTCCATTCATAATTCTTATTCTACTTCCAGCCCAACTATAATCTCCAACTTCACGTTCAAACATAAACTTTCAAATATTTAAGTTTTTTTTTTATTGTAAGCCTCGACAGCGCTGTTCATTTCGAATGTATCTAGCTACCGTCGAGTACTTTATGCCAGCTTTTAGTGCTGCCTTTCTGATGGTAAGCCTCTCTTCGAAGCGTGCTTCAAAGAGAACTTTGAGTTTTCCCACCGTTGTTATCGCTCGTGTCGGAGGATACATTTGTTGGTGTATACCTTGATTGTATAGATATAAGATAGTTTTGTGAGTATTATATACACTTGAGATTATATGTATTTACCGAATAAAATATGTGAACTTACCAACATTGGAACCACTGGGTTGTTTTCTATGTACCGGGTGAACTTGAGCTTGGCGGTCTAAATTAAAGACTATTTCAAGAATATTATGTATAATTGAAATAACATCTATTTGTCAAAATAAAATATGTGAACTTACCCTCTATAGGTGCAAGCTGGTCCCAGAAGAGAAAGTCTCAGAAGGGAAGGTCCCATAAGAGCAGGTCCGTACACGTAGGAAGCTCGTCCAACTGATCAGGAAAGATATAAGGGAAGAGAGATGCGTTATTAAAACTCATGATTAAAGAAAGAGATTTCGTTATTGCCTTTTCGCTAGTGCTTCCGTGTCCTTAAAAATTTTTATTGGTAGTAAACCTTTAGTTATACAAACTTTGTGTGTAGTTTGAGATTACGACAAAAACGATTACCTGAGCATTTTAGTAATCCCATCTACCATTACTTCAAATATTATCACACATTCGAATAATAAATAGCAAGCTCATATTCTAGATTCCAAGAAGTATATAGATATGTTTATTCTTATTTTTTGCTGGCTGGGTATCTCTCTTCTAGCTCCTCTGAAAAAACCCCGCGCCAACATGAAAAAAAAAGGACGACAATCATTAGGAAAAATCCTGTAGTCAAAAGTTTGGTCCAAACGTTTATCAGAAAGTACAAGATGAAGTTGATGTATAGCTATACTGACGTTTTATTAATTTTCAATATTTTGGTTATGTACCTTACATTGAAACAGTAAACTATTTTATTTTCTTACTGTTATTAATAGCCTTTGTTGTTTTCATATTCAGGCTCTTTTTCTAATTGTTATTTGAATATTATTTCTACTTTCAAAGAACATAATTAACAGTAGCGGCTCGTTTTCTGTGAATTATTGTAAACCTAACATAGGCAAAGTATTCTACATACTTAATAGGAAAAGTAATCGTTCAAGTGAGAATGTTTTTAATGGATCAAAAATCAAAGCCAGACTACATGCGCCGCGTACTACTATAACGACCTCAACATGCCCCCCTCTATGCTGCGCTTGATGCGTACGTAACAGAATAAAATCACTATTTTTAAGTTTATTCAGGATTTAATTAGCTGTCACATCTGACAATTGCATTTCTATATATTAGTAACTTAGTTTTTATTTCTTATATTCTTTACCCTTTTCTCTATTTTATAATTCAATTATCAGTATAAGTTTGACCAGTTAGTAACACTGGTGAGTATTTTCTATCAATATTAACTATATCAATTATATATTCTAATATATCAAATAAAGGTCTTTTTAAGTGAATTTATATTTATTACGGGTCACGCTTGTAGTCGGACTTTTGCTGCGCCCATAGTAACTCGATAAAGGTACACTTTCTCTTTGCTTTACTGCATTAGGAAATTTTTTTATATTTATACGTAACGTTAATTTTATTTATTATGTGCATAGTAGAGTGAATTTTTGTACACGATGGAAGTTTTATGTTACAAATAAAAGGATATGTTGAATTTTTTTAATAATAATCTACAGCACTGGTCATAAATACTAAAGCAGGACCACCAAAATATTTCACTACAAGCACATGTTCTTTTGTCCTAGCTTCAAATAATTTATAAAAGGCTCTACTACACCCCGTATCCTTTTGCCATGTACCAATCTCAAGATGTCTGAGCTTCGGTAATCGATCAAAAGATAAAATTGTCCTGCTATCTAATACTGTTAATTTTCCAAGCTGGAGCACTTCAATATCCGAATTCTGCATGATATTTGTATACTGATAGACACCATTCGTAGTTATTTTACTGGATAAAGGACTGACATTAAAATATCGCAACCCTTTATAAACAGTGGTTCCCAAAAGATGTTGATTTGTAAAATATTTCTTGGTCGTAATACTACCAAATATCACTTTTTCTAATGTTGTCGTTGATTCGAATAACCATCGCACGCCCTGAGGAGAAATCATACTTGCTTGACCGAGAACAAGTTCTAATTGGGCAAGGTGAATCAGTTGACCGAGAGCCTTGAGAACACTGTCACTTATAGCATTCAATCCAAAAAGACGCACAATCTTCAAGTTTGGAGAATTACAGATTAATTTGGAAAGATAGACCGACGGATAGGATCTATCGATGTTGTTGCATATACAGTGGAGGTCCAATTCGGATAGTTGTGGGAAATCTAAGGTCGATAATATACACATTGCGTTCGATATCGATTTGAGTAGACATGATGAAATATATAAATCTTTTATCGTTGCATTAACCTTTCTTATCCATTGCAATAATTCCTGCTGATCCTCTTCTTGATGTAGATATCGTTGATGTAATAATGTAGTATTGCGATTGTCGTCCTCATCATCATCGTTACCCATTATTGTAGAAAGTGCTGTACGATATGAAAATTTCAGTTCTTCACTATTAAATCGAAATTCGTTGCGCTTGCCATGTCGGATCACATATTGACGTCGATGATAAATAAACTTTACCAGGTTTTTACAATGCATACGAACAGCTTTTAACATTTGTTGATCATTATAATTGTCTTCACTGTATAGTGTCAAATATCTAAGTAATGGGCTATTTGTCAATATGACTGATAAAGGAACAATGTCAGATTTAAAGTTAAAGTCAAGATACAAATGAGTTAAATAAAAAGGACGTCCATTCCGGGCACCAAGGTCAATCTCAGTAATAATATTAGAATCTTGAGATGGAACGACTGACTTTTCCCGGCCAACGTAATAAAATTGTTGCAGTGAATGACATAAATTGAAAATAGTTGCTAGGTGACCATCAGCTATTACATCACCCTTGATCAGTCGAATTGATTTTAAAGTACTCCAGTTTAATTTCATAACTTCAATAAAATCAGTTACACTATATTGACTAATATTCGTCACGTCTTGTTTTAAAAAAAAAAGATATTGTAAAGAAGAGAGATATATTGTTCATCAGTTAACACAAAATATAAAAAATCAACATATATTAGATTAACAATTTCCGTCGTATGTGATAAATCAGTAATTCCGTTTACCTAGTGACTGGATATTGTAACATTTTGCCTTCAGTAATGTCTTTATTCCCCAGTGATGTCCAAAAATAGTATCAAGCCTAAATATGACATGATGCGTATATTTGCCAAACGTTCGAGCCATTATTGAGTACTTTATATAGCGTTCAAACCGACTTTCATATATCGTTGATGGTTCGCTTATCTCCAATGTATCCCATAATGAAAACGGGAATAATATAAAATGGTTATACCATGCTTTGCATGTTTGCATACAAAAAATGCGATCCTCGAGAGGAAGGAATAAAACAATTCTACTAAAAAGCTCGTGTGGCAAATGGTGTAGGAGAAGGATTGATGATGACGAATATTGATCGTTGCGATTTTCGTTCGTTTCTATCGTTGAGGATGAACTAATTGCTTGTATGCCCATAATGTGTATGTATAATAAATGTGCGTTTTGTGTTATGGTTATCTCGATTCTGCCACTCCGAGAATAAAGTTTTGTTGACTAACTTTGGGAAAAAAAGGAAGGTATGATAAAAAAGAAAGCATGCACATTACTCTTTTTAAAAAACTATGTCGCAGCTAACTAGTGGCGCAGTACGCATTTAGCGAAAAACATAATACTTTTGGGGAACCAGGCCTATTTTATCAGTGTAACCTGCTTTTTCATTTGTTCTTTGGCTTCGAACGTAATATGTATTGAGATAGAGTCATTCTGATGTGTTGTAGTGCATGAACTGCGGCTCTTGCTCGTCAAAAGATATTTCCCATTACCTCCATGGATTCAAATATACCAATAGGGAACTATAAAATGCACATGTGTAAATATATTTATACCATGATGACAATGATAGTGATGATGCTGATGATGATGCCTGTTATTATTATTATTATTTAAGCTAAAAAGTAGCAAATGGTGATATTTATAAAGAGAATAGGGTATGCATTATAAATTATGTGTAGTGAATTTTGTTTTGTAAAGCTCTTGTGTCGACATATTCCAAATCCACAATGCTATGTATATATATAAGAATATAGTTAGCTATAATTGGTCACTTATCTTGCGTTTCGCACCACGCCTTTATTGTTATGACTCACATACCCATTTAATAATAATTTAAATTTATTCAGTTGTTCTGCCATTTGATTCACTTGTTCTTGAGGCACAGGCGTTGAATTAACTTCAATCATCCAGATATCTTCATCCACAACAATAGCACTTGATACATCCACTTTTGTTTTTAACTATAAAGAAGGGATCAATTAGTATAAAGAAAATCCATGATTTTTAACCTCCTTTTATGTCATTTACCTTGTATACTTGGCTAACTGTGATTCGTAATAATCGTTCATATGCTAATAAGTGACCTTTCCTTACAACTTCAAATGAGTAACTAAAAAAAACCGAGCTGTTGTTAACTTTCCGCACAAATGAAGTTATCATTGATTTTGTTTTTTTATTATACCTGTAGCCAAGTGACTTCATATATCGGAACACGTCGCCACTAAGTTCAACGCGTACATGAGGTCGTACAGATACTGTGCGTCCACGTTGAGGTTCTGGATGTCCTTGCATGCAAAGATACCATTGTCGATTTTTAAAACTCTTTTCATGTTCAGAATTGATACGTGATTGAAGTCGTAATACGGCATCGTCATTTCGTGCAGGTCCAACAGGTGTTTGAACTATTGATGTTACATGTTATTTAGGTCATGCGTTATAATAATAGTAATAAAAAATTTCAATTATATAATTGAGTCACATAAAATAAAAGGTATGGTATCGTACCTGTTGGTGAAAATACAATTTCGTGTTGAAATAAATCGATCATGGAATCATTACCACAAATACCAACAAGTCGCTCCATTATTGCATTCTTTTCAGTTAATCCAACAATAAGTCCTTGTAAACTACATTCATAGGTGGCCATATCCGTTTTGTTATTATGTCGGGAAAGAGATAAGTTTTTTTTTAGTTAAGGTACCAGAACCATATCCAATTTTTTTTATACACCCGAACTTATCTTCATTTATGCAAACCTACTACAGTTTACTAAAGTCTTTAATATTTTAATAATTCTACTATGGATTGTTTTAATGATGACGATGTTTTTAGACTCTCCTTCCTCTTCATACATGTTCCTCGATATTTATGATTCTTTTACCCAAAAGAATATCACCACTTGAAATAAAATGGTAATGATAAAGCATTTTCTTTTACGTATGAGTCCATCCAATATAATAAAATGTTAAAAAGTAATTTTTTTTAAAAAAAATGTTTATGTACGAATATATATAAGACACATGAATGAGACAAGATAATATGTAAGTGGTAGAATAATAATATATAGATATGAGATAATACATAGTAGTAATGATATCTTTTTTTTTTGTTTGACATCGTAGTCAGCTAACCATAAGGATGCGCAAGTAATAATCAACTAACTGTTAAGAATATTCCAAGGAGCAAAAAAGATACATGTAACTTATAAACAGTCTTTAAAAGATGGAAAGAAAAGCATGGGAGGTGGTAAGTAATAATAATAATGATACTAATGGTTTGTGCAACAGAATTATAGAAAATTTTGCGTAATACACAATTAAATATGTAACGTCAGGAAAAAAAACGCGATATATCTATAGTAAAAATAAAATATAAGGGACAGGAGATGATTTAGAATAAAAAAGAAATAATTTTTATATGTGCTGTCTAATATGCTTAAATAAAAAAAATGACCTGTTTTTTTACATACAGGTTAGCAGCAAGCATCAAGTGTGCAGCAGCAACACAAGCCAGCAAGACAACCTGTTAAACAACCGCATCCACCTCGTAGTCTATTTTTTTTTGTTTATAGAATTTTTTATTAGAAGCTATAAGCAATATAACATATAAAACTCTTTGCACGTAATAATGACAATATTCTTACCGTAAAATACCACTCGATTCATCTAATTGTTTTTGTTAGTTGTAGACGGGTTAGATCAAGAGATATTAGTATAAATGGTTGCGAAAAGGTGACAAATTGGGTTTTTAATTAATGATATTTGGAGCATACCTTGTTGATTTGGTTCTACTGCATTAGCATTCATTGCGTTGGTAGTAGGGTATGAGGAAGATGAAGTAGTAGTACTGGTATTGGTGGTCGTCTTCATTTCATGTTGTTCCGGTGCTTGTTGAACTTGTTCACTAAAAATATTTTATATATTAGATCGACATAATCTTATTTGTTTGTTTGATTAAGTAAAAAATAAGGTGCCTTTTATTACCTGGGAGACATTATTTATTGCTGCTTGAAAAAAAAAGTAGAATTGAAGAAGAAGAAGTAAAATAATTAATAATTCTGTTTCGCCAAGTTGATTTATTTATAGAAGTTGTGATTTTCTCTCGGAGATCCCATTATTGGAAATTGAATCAACCCTATTTTAAAAACAAAGTTTTTTTTTATTTGATGAAGTACAAACTTTTGGTATTCACTTCCTTTTATGAGTCCCATGATGTCACGTACTTATTTTTTTACAAATTTTGATGTTAGTTCCTGGGACAATGCTAGTCATAAACAATGTTAAATCACGACAGTAAAAAATAATCACAGGGCACTTTTTGTAGTGATTCTAGATATAAGCCGTTTAGTACCCTTTTGTTTACTTTCTTTGTTTGCTAAAAAGCGGCATTGTTTAATTTATTTGATTTGCTAAGAAGAACGTTTTGTTTATTAGTAATGAGTGCTACAGTTTAGAAAAATAATGCCAAGAAGACCATTGCCAAGATTCAAATATATCTCAAAAGTTTGTTAAATAAAACAATGCACGGGACACCCGAGAATTGTTTCTGGGTTAGACAAGTGATCGGAATCTACATTAGTTATTTAGTTTTGCATCACAACAAAATCATTTTATTAATAGCTTTTATGTCTATATTTTGGTCAATTGTCTAATCAGTATTTGATTCTAACGATAAAATATCAATTACTATTATATTTATGATCATATTGATAACTTTTATAAGAAATTCCGTTCAGCCGTAAATCGTATTGTTTATTTGTTAAATCAGCTGACGACATTGACCTCCTTTAAATTTGCTCACCCGACCTGATAATTAGCCTACAAAGTATATACGTAGTGAATGTTTAGCTGAAAATAAAGATGTAATGTTAGCGAACTACCTTTAGACTTATTAATTATTGACAACTCTTAAATCATTCTAGGTACCTACGTAAATGAACACTTTCTAAAAAGCTTATATGATGTTAGACGAACAATTCACATGAGCCATAATATATTGTCAAATATATCGAGTAACTTGAAGTTCATTCTTACGTATGCTTGTATTTAATACTTAAAATATTGCAGTATCTTATTTTACATCAGCTGTATTAATATTATGTACATCATACTTTAAACAATCAATCAATTCTACTTATATATTGTATTATGTATACAATTTTCTGGGTCAAAACTGTTTAGCATAACAGCATTATTTTTTTAAAGCCACGCACCTTTTTTTTACGTGATTATTTTTTTTTTCTTTTAACACGACCCTCCGAAGCGTGTAGCTGATCAATCATACAAAACGAATCATGATGCAAAATTCTAGTGAAAATCATTTGAGCAATGTACCTGGTGTCCGGATGGATCTACTCAATGCTCTACCATTGGAATTACTAATATCTATTTTCGCTCAACTTCCATGGAGTGATCGCCTTTCGTGCTTATCCGCGAGTCGAGCGTGGCGTAACTGGATGCTGAAAGTTCCCCAGGTTTGGTGGTATGTTGAAGTGACAAGGTCTCATGCCAATGCTATCTATAATTTATTACCCAAGATTGGACGTCATATTGAAATACTCGTTCTTAATTTCAATCCTAATCGATTTATGACACCTATGGCACGAGGAGTATTCAAAAATTTAAAAACATTGAAAATTCTAGGTAAGACAACACTTCAAAGACAAAATCATTATCAGTTAAATAACGATATTAATCCTTTATATTTTTTCTGGCACTTGAAATAGCTAATAAACCGCCAGGAGAAAGTCATATGGAGCATGATTTATGTCTCAATGCATTACGAAAAGTTAGTACTACACTGACGGACCTTCATATCGATTTCAAATTGACACCAGCCCCACCCACATTTACAGAAATTCGAGTTGCATGTCCTAATCTGGTGAAACTTGGTTACCATGTCAGCTATTTCAAATCGCAACAAGCTGAACCAAATAGCACAGCAACCATAGACACAAGTAAGCTTGTTGAGCTTGATATTGGTACCAACAAAGCTGCTATATCAATCGTAGAAATGAACGCGCTTTTACAACAATATCCTGACCTGAAAAAGCTCACCATCACAAAATTCCCATATCAACATATCCTGAACATTGTTCCTCGTCATACTCCAAATCTTGAATTTTTCAAATTTAACCGAGATAAAGATGCTCATTACCAAGATGACCATTTTCCAGGGACGCTACCACCCATACGTACTTTACCAATGCATACAGGCAAATTAACAAGCTTAATTTTAATGGAAGATGACTTTGCAACCCCCATGCCGTGGGACGCCTTGAAGGGTATTTTAGAACAAGCAGCTCCAACACTTCAGCAGCTTCATTGTTGCTTTCATTATACCAATCCAAGGTTCACAAAAATTCTCGGCCCTGACCCGCCACAATTCGATTTTCCCCAGCTAACACGACTCAAATGTTCTGTCGGTGAAGGAAAGTCCCAAAAATATGTCGCTTCATTGATTTGCAATGCACCAAAACTTGTTGCTGTCATCATTCGTAACTATGCACGTGTTCAACGCACTGCAGATCAGATCTTGGATGCATTGATAAGCTTGGAGAACTTGACATGGCTAGAGCTACTTGAACAAGCTCCTAAACCACTTAATGGCAAAAAGTTAATTGATTTGTTCAAGAAACACTCTGCACTCAAAGATAAAGCTCCTCTTCAGTATGCATCTTTGTATGGTCTATTTGTTACAAGTGATATATTGCTCGAATTGGCAAAAATTACTACGCTGCGTGGTGTTGACATTGGAGCCTGTGGGCCGCTCTTGGATAAATTTATTCGAGCATTAAAACGTCTCCCTCATTTTCATGAGATACATTTCATGAATGTCCGTACAGTGACAAATGAAACTCTTCCAAAAATTGCACAGCTTCCCAAGTTGAAAAAGGTGGTGATACTAGCATGCAAGAAAATAAATGGTACTGGGTTGTCCGCATTGATTAAATCATCCCAATCCTTAAAAGAACTGGAAATAAGCAAAGGTACCGCTCGTTCATCCAAGTTTGAAGAGTTCGCCAAAGGAAAACTTGAAAAATTTTCCATAAATCCGTACTTTGATGATAGTTATAGTTGGTAAATCAAAACATCAGTATCACTTATTTCTTCGTTCTGTATTATGTACGTAATCGTAGTCGAAATTATATTAGATAGTATTAATTGATTTCTTCTTTTTACATTAATAAATAATATCATAGTAGCAGTCAGTTACTTTAAATGAACTTTTTTTTTCTTCGAGATAGACGAGGAGAGAGAGAGAGAGAGAGAGAAAGTTAAGAATATCAATAACATGAGGATATTAGTGATCCTAATAACAGCGAAGAAAGAAATTTGCTAATGGTACCGTTAAAGATGCTAAATCATATTACTCATATGTGTCTTTTACGTCGAGAACGTTTTTAATAAAAAATCCTTGTTTACGTAAAAAAAAATATTTACAATGGCGATATATGGGTATTATACAGAGCACGAGAAAGATAAGAAGTTAGTGCTTTTTGCTTGAATGATGATTCTCATGCATATTCATGCCTCGGTTGGTCCAGAATGACTTGCCATAAGTAACCAACTTTACAAATATAAACAATAATAAATCAATATATGATAAATATTTAGATTGAAATTAGCCATTTATTATATATTGGAAATAACTTACCAGCTCTTCGCCTTTTCTGATCTTACTATTCCCAGCCACAAAAATACCAACACGGATCTGCCGTGTATTTTCATCCATATAATTCAAAAAACAAACATTCGGACCCGATCCAATGCCTCTAAAATCATTGCAAAAGCGAGCTTCATTGCCACACTTTGCGGCATCAATAGATAAATCGGTACCATATCGCAAAACATAATCAGAACTTGAATCATAGGTTTGATATTCAACGACGCCTAGATAATCAAGTATAAGCTGTCGCGGTTGTAATGTTTGTGCTGCATACAAGCCATAAGCACCACAACAAGGATGGCTCTTGTCGGTAATCTTTTTAATTCTGATATTACGTCGCTGTTCTTTGATACTTGAATATGATGAACCACGTACATTGACATGATCACTAAGGAATCGTGGTGACTGTACTTCATCGGCCATTTTGGCGGCTTTTGGTTCATAACTCATTCGCACTTCTTTTGGAACTTCAGAAGACCAAATTAGCTTGTCTATATACTTTACTTCAGGTGTCCAACCAGAAGGTGTTGGTAGAGTTTTAATATCACGGTACATTTATAATTATGTAATTTGAAGTTGTGAAAAAAGAAAAAAAAGTTAAAAGAAAACAACACAAGTTTGGTAGTACACGTAAAAGGAAAAAAAAATTGTAAAGCGGCGCCCCTATTGTCAAATTATTTTTTCTATCTTTTTGCTTTTATTAACTGTTACTATGTAATTGACGGAACTATCAAATTTCTTATTTGATGTTTCTATGATATTTACTATAGTTACAAAAACAGGTACGTCGCTGCTAAAAAAGCTTTTTTTTTTTGCTACATGATTAAACTGAAGAAGAATATATCGAGACGGAAAGCTTAAAGCTCAAAAAATTCGGGATGGATGGAGTTTTTTTTTAATTTACTTGGTTCTTATTGGACAAGCCGCTTGTTCATTTTGGCAGTCTAAGGACTGAAATTTTTTCGCCTGGTTGTAAAAGTATATACCTTCCTTCAAACAAAATGTTCATCTCCAGTGCTATTGGCCGTGTCGCCACTAGTGCTTTCCGTGCTGCTCCTGTGGCCCGTCTTGCTGTCAAGCCTGTTGGTACTCAAGCTGCTGTTAAAGGTGAGTATTTAGATGTTTTCACGTGAAAACATTGTACTCGAATTAGGAGCAGGAAAAAAAATAGGCGATGAAAAGAGTATACTAATGAGAAATCAAATGCCATTATTTTTTTTAGCTCGCTCGTACGCCACTGAAGCCAGCACCTCTGGTCAAATTCGGTATGTATATGACAATAATAATAAAAGGGACATGGGAGAAGGAGAGAGAGAAGATATATGGAATGAAGGAAATAACAGTAACTGATATTTTTTTTTTACCTGTTTATTTATTATTTAGTTCCGTTATTGGTGCCGTTGTTGACGTTCAATTCGAACAAGAAAACCTCCCTGCTATTTTGAACGCTTTGGAAGTTCAAGATCATGCTGGTGGTCGTCTTGTTCTCGAAGTCTCCCAACATTTGGGTGAAAACACTGTCCGTACCATTGCTATGGACGGTACTGAAGGTACGATAATCAATGAATTGGGAAGGAATATGTATATGCTATGACAGGGACTGGAAAAAAGAAGAAAGTTTTTCGATGATAGACGCTAAAAAACTAAATGCATATTCTTTAATAAAAAATAATAGGTCTTGTCCGTGGCCAAAAGGTCATTGACACTGGTGCTCCCATCACCATTCCCGTCGGTGCCGAAGTTTTGGGTCGTATTATCAACGTCATTGGTGAACCCATTGATGAACGTGGTCCCATCAAGTCCAAGAGCTCCCGTCCTATCCACGCTGAAGCTCCTGAATTCATTGATCAATCCCCCACTCCCGAAATTTTGGAAACTGGTATCAAGGTTGTCGATTTGCTCGCTCCCTATGCTCGTGGTGGTAAGATTGGTCTTTTCGGTGGTGCCGGTGTCGGTAAGACTGTCTTGATTCAAGAACTTATCAACAACATTGCTAAGGCTCATGGTGGTTACTCCATTTTCTGTGGTGTTGGTGAACGTACCCGTGAAGGTAACGATTTGTACCATGAAATGATGGCCACTGGTGTCATTCAACTCGAAGGTGAATCCAAGTGTGCCTTGGTTTTCGGTCAAATGAACGAACCTCCAGGAGCTCGTGCTCGTGTTGCTTTGACCGGTTTGACCATTGCTGAATACTTCCGTGATGAAGAAGGTCAAGATGTGTTGCTTTTCATTGACAACATTTTCCGTTTCACTCAAGCTGGTTCTGAAGTATCCGCTTTGTTGGGTCGTATTCCCTCCGCTGTCGGTTACCAACCTACCCTTTCCACTGATATGGGTGGTATGCAAGAACGTATTACTACTACCAAGAACGGTTCCATTACCTCCGTCCAAGCTGTCTACGTCCCTGCTGACGATTTGACCGATCCTGCTCCCGCTACCACTTTCGCACATTTGGACGCCACCACTGTGTTGTCTCGTTCCATTGCTGAATTGGGTATCTACCCCGCTGTCGATCCCCTTGATTCCAAGTCCCGTATCTTGGATCCCCGTATCGTTGGTGATGAACATTATGCTGTCGCCACTGGTGTCCAACAAATCCTTCAAAACTACAAGTCTTTGCAAGATATCATTGCCATTTTGGGTATGGATGAATTGTCTGAAGAAGATAAGTTGGTCGTCGAACGTGCTCGTAAGATCCAACGTTTCTTGTCCCAACCTTTCGCTGTCGCTCAAGTTTTCACTGGTTATGAAGGTCGTCTCGTCAAGCTTCAAGATACCATCCGTTCCTTCAAGGAAATTTTGGATGGTAAGCACGATGCTCTTCCCGAATCTGCTTTCTACATGCAAGGTGATGTCAACGATGTCATCAAGCGTGCTGAAGAACTTGCCAAGGAAATGGGTGGTCAATAAAGACGCTCAATTGTATGATATAACAAGATTTCACACTTAAAAAAAACGTTACACACATATTTTTTTCTCTTATACATTCATAACATTATACATTTGACATTGTTGTTTAATTAAAAAAAAAGGAATATATTATATTCGCAAATACATACATACATAAACACTTTACACATCTAAAAATAAAAGAATTTACATGTTCTGTTTTTTTCTTTTTGTTCAATAAATAAAAAAAGCTCATCAATATAAATAATATAAACAATTTTTTTTTTGGCATTTTATGGGTAAAAAGAGAGCACAGCTTGCTTTTTCCTGGTTTTAAATTTAATAAATTTTTCTGTTTCTTAGTGAAGTAATATCATCATCATTTTTTGTTAATATGTGAGCTGTTGCTCCGTGTGTGTGTGTGTGAAATATTTTTGCCAGGGTTACATAGTAGATAACAATTTAGGAGAGAGTGTAAATAGAAAGAAAGAAAAAGTTGTGTGGACTATACAAAGAGGTCTGCCAAACCAAAGATATAAGAGGTATATAGTGGTATATCAAAAGGAAAGAAAGTAAAAAAAAAGAGATACGTTAAGAAATGAGCTTGTAGATATGTTGCTGTAGCTGTTGTCAAAGAAAAAATAACATGCAATTGTGAGGGGTTTTTTTTATATGTGTTCAGTAGAGTTAAAGTGAATGTTGTTATGTTGTGTTTAGTGATGAGGGAAAGGAATAGGAATACACGAGAATGACCCTGTTTTTATGATGTGTAAAAAAAGGTGAGGTGGAGGATTTCAATATAGAGTAGAAAAAGAAAGAAAGAACGAATGTAGAAAAAAAGAAAAAGAGATATAAAGAATGAAAGAAGAAAAATAAAGTAAATGCTAATAGCAAACTATTAGTGTAAGAGACCCATCGTCATTTTGCTTGGTATCGATTGTCATATCTTGCAGTTCAGGAATATCCTGCACAACAGAATCATCCATGCGTACGACTAAATTTTCCTTTTTGGCAACTTGACGGACCACCTGAGCGATATGCATCGGATTTATATCCATTTTTGCTGTAAGTTTTTCTTTAAGATCTTGGACTGTAAGTTCGTCAAGATAAATGGCACGATGCAACCCATCTTCTGCATTCGAAAATTTTGCAAATATACCTAGTTCTTGCATTATTATTATGAGTTACTATTATTCCGATTTGATAAATTGGGGAGTGGTATTAGTGCAAATAGAAAAAGAGAGGCTTACTAGCAATTCTACGTCGCCGTTGTGGTACATAAGTGGGATCATAATCAATTGGCATAGTGGGTGGAGGCATACCAGAATGATGCATAAAATATGGATTTGATGTAGTACCGCTAGAGGACATAGAAGACGTTCCAACAACAGTCATCGGTGCTGCAGCATTTGGATCAGCACCTGCTGGTGGTGTCATTAAGGGTTGCGAAGGATAAGGTCGTTTCATTCCTGCTGAGGTACCATTATTGAAGCTAGTATTATTGCTCAAAGGTGGTGGAAGATAGTGATGGTGATGTTGTTGCTGTTGTGAAACTATAGGTCCTCCTCGATGAGGTTTACTAGTACTACTACTACTGTCACTGAGTCGACGAGCAAAAGCTAGATCCTGTGGTGTTGATGGTTGTTGCATAACCGGTGATGATGACGACATCTCACAGAACACTGTATACGGTTGTGTTTGAGAAAATGCTAACCACAAGGGATGTGATTCACCATTCTTTCCACGCAGCTTTTCGAGTTGTTTTTCAATATGTCGAGCATCGTCTTTGTTCTTGCGTTCTGCACCCTATTAATATTTGTCATTGAGATATGATTATTAGAAAATAGATAAATATAAAAAAAAAATCATGGATTAGTTAGTATACTGGAAAAAGAAAATTTTGTTTATTTTTATAACATGTTGATAATGTATGTTTATTATTGTTATTTGTTTGTTGTCAGTAATAATAATAGATTTATTTTCTTTATATTTTACCTTGTCTCGGAAGAGTTTGATCCGACAAAAAGAACTTTCGGATGCAGGAGGTGAATCATTAGTTAAGCGGTTATCCATATGAAGACGCAATGGAATACCTTTAACACCTTTAATACGAGAAAAGTCGGTAGACAAACAGTTGAAGCGAATGTTAATACTTGCACCAGCTTTACCATTCCATTGAAATGAAATGCTATCAAAATAATTAGCTTCTACGTTATGAACGCCACTACATCGACCAGTATCTATATAAATTATTTACATGTTAAGAAGCTATTAAGAAGATTTTTTAAAAAAGAGAAAGAGAGAGAGACGTAACGAAGGTTTTTTTTTCTATCAACTTAAAAGAAAAACTAACCGATATCAATAGCTCGTGCTTGACCATGCTTTTGTTGACTCATCCAAAACTTCCAATAATTACTGGCCACTTTACGATGCGATTCGTCATGAAATGTGATTTTAATAGTACTTGTGATTTCAACATCCATAGATTCAGTATCCTTGACATTAATGTTGTAAAATTGACCTAGAAAGGAAAAAGAACATAAGAAAAAAAAAAGAGTTCATGTTGTCTTAGTATATATATCAGAATATTATCGTTGTTACTGTTCTCGTCGATTTTGTTGAAGTTATTGTCAGTACCTTTATTCAAGTAAGTCAATGGGGCTTCTTCTACTTTTTGTGCGGCTGCAGTAGGTGCTACATAGAAATAAAATATAATAAAAGTCGATCAATTAATATAATATACACATGGCTTAAAAAGAAAGAAAATAAGGGGGTTTGTTGTACGTAAGTATATGTAACTAAGAACAAAAAAAACAGGAGATTCTAATAGGGTGTGTTTTTTTTGGGGGGGATAGGGAAAGTACTATTAGGATCACACGCATTATATAATTAAGTTATTACCTTCCAATATAATTTCATAACGAAGACTATGATTATTCATAAAAAATAAAATAAGTAGGGGTTAAAAAAATTTGAAGTGAAAGAAAAAAAAAACAAAAACAAAAAAAAGTTGTAGCTGTTAGTAATTCACACAACCCAAAAGAATTGTGATGAATGATGTTGGTTGATGATGATATAAATATAATATAATATAATATAATATAATATATATATATATATATACAGCGAGTTGCGTGGGTTACACAATGAAAGAAATAGTACAAGTGCTTTTTATTATTATTATTATTATTATGAAACTTACTTTGCGACAGCAGTTGAAGATGGACAACTTGTTGGTGGAGATGGTACAACTGATGTAATTGTTGTTGAAGTTTGAGATCGAGGTGAAGCATATGAATGGTGATGTTGTTGTTGATGATGATAATGATGTGGTGGAGGCTGATGCTCAATAGTAGCAGTAGGATACGAGTGCATAATTGGTGACGAATGTACGGATTGTTGTCCAGGTGAAGAATGTACTAACGAAACAGGTGAATGATGTTGCGGATGAATAATAGGTATTTCCCGTCGATAATGCTGTTGTTGCTGTTGATGATGATTATGATGGTGGTGAGGATGATGATGAGAAATACTGTTATTATTACTTTTAAAATGTTCGTTATCAAAAAGAAACGAAGCAAAGGCAAAACGAATTGAAATCAGTTAAATATTTAAATAGAAACACCTTGAAGTCTGTCTAATTTTGTTTTATTTATTATCGAAAACAAACAGAGCTACTTACTTGTCAACAAAAACTGGGTTTGATGATAGAGGTGGTTGGGGAAAATGATGTGAAGTAGCTGGATGAAGAGTTTGTTGCAGAGGGGGTAGTGGGGGAGGAGGTTGCGGTTGATAAGATTGATGTGGATGATTCGAAAGCATGGCTAATTAGATTTTTTTTCTTTTTTTGCTGGCAACAAAACTCTTATTGAAGTGTCGTTTTTAAAAAAAAAAAACTTTTTAACTTTTAAGACAGGGTTGATTCAGGTGTTTTAGTTAAAGTTATTATTATTGTCGTCGAATAGCAAATGAATAAGGAAGTAGAGAAAGATAAAAAAATAAAAAGATGAAAAAAAGAGCCCCGAAATAAAATAAAAAAACAAACTCTCCCAAAAAGCAAAAAAAAAAAAAAAAAAAAAAAAAGAGGACCCGCTGCTGAATGCCCTAAAATCGGTGACGATCGGATATCTTGATATGGTAACTCCTCCTTTGTTATTCTTATATATACTCTTTTTCTTCTTTCTTTTGTTTTTAAAGAGGGTAAAAGAAAAGTAGGGGTAAAAAAGTAATAAAATAAATTAAATATTAAACGACTGTAGAAAAAAAAGAAAGAAGGAAGGAAAGAAAGGTGTCGAGAGAAGAGGGGCTTGCGTCTGTGTACATGTATATTAGCAGAGACTAAACCGCACATCAGTATTTTGATCAAATGAAGTGATCACCTTTACTAAAAAAAAACAGAATGCTGATTACTTTACTCCCCCCAGACTAATTGTTATGGATTGACTGAACTCAATGTGAGAACAATATGCTCCCAACAAGATACCTTTTTTGACAAACAAGTTTTCCGTTCCACGTATAAACCAGCTTGCGGCTCGTCTATGTAACCTTGTCAAAGTAAAGATGGAATACTCTATTATATGACAGAAACATAACGCATTGTTCGCAATACATCTACATCTCTTCCTTTTTCTATCTCTCTATAAATATATATAAATATATATATATATATATATATCCACGTATATTAGTATACGTTGTGTGAGAATGCATATAAAAGAAAGAAAGGGGGGGTTAATGTATTCATTCTTCTCTAGTCTAGACTTTTTATTCAAACAATAAAAAATATAATTTTTGTCACTATTCTCTCTTATGTACTGTTGCCTCTGTCATTATACCCTTCTCCATCCCTCTCTCCCCCCCAAAAAAAAATAAAACTTGTTTTTCTATCTGTTTATGAGTTATTTACATTGGGAACTACAACCCGAACTGCGGTGATCGAACGAATTAACACTTCTGTATGATAATAAAAATCATGCATTGATTAAATATACTACTGTTAATTATACAGTGAAACTAAATATCCATTTCTATTTGCTATTATATTATTATTATAACTATTGTTATTATTATTACATTGTACTTGAAAGCAAAGGCGTTAATATGGATTACTTTCTTAATGGTGTGAACTTTTATACTTGTCAAGTTATTGGTTGCTCTTGTTTTTAGATCATGCTACGTTACTCAGTGTCGCTCAGTGTAACCCTCGCGGTGTCTGTGTGTACTTTACTATAACTCTCTCAGGTTAATCCTGTCTAACATGAGTTATCAGTATAACATATACTTCCGATTTTTTTTTTTTTTTGTTGCTTTCTCTCTTTATACTTTTTCCTCCGCCACTTACTCTCTTTATTCTTCTTAAAAACAGAATAATTGAGTATTCATGATAAATACAAAGTTGCATATAAGTAATGCATGATGCAGGGCCTCTTTTATATTAATGTAATAAAGAGCAAAAAGAAAAAAAAAAAGTAAGGTTTGAAAACTATTAGATAGAGAGGAGAAAAAAAAAAGCGCCGCTGTTTGATTTTCCTCTAATCTTCGTTTTCTTGTGTTACCAAGGAGCACAGCGGGCACAGACACTCTGCTTCCAAGCCTTTGTCTCCCCATAGCACAAAACAACATACACACAACATTCGATTTATGTCATTTGACCTTTTTTGTTTCTTTTTTTTTTAGCGGGGGGACGGAGTAAAGTTAACGACGTGTAATATATATATTGGTTGTAGTACATGTAAATCTTAATTATATGAAAACAACATTTATGTCTGAAGGTTTTAATTCTGTAGTACGATAGAAAAAACAAGCTATCATAATATAGATGATGAAGGTTAAAATAGAGGGATAAAAAGAGATGAGAACATTCAAATATATAAAATTATCTGCCTAGCTACTTTTGATCCACTGATGTAGAATGTGTACCTCCTACCCAAACCTCCTTTTACTTTAATCGCGTTTAAACGATAAATGGAGTACAGCGTTTCACTTATTAGGTTATTTTATCACTAAATTTTAAAATATTTATTGTCGTTTCGATAGCTTTTATTTCGCATGATTGACAGTTTGTGCTTCAGTTTTCCGAACGTTTGGAATTTTACTGTTCTGATTTACATTCTTCTCTATACATTTATAAGTTTTATAGAGAATTCTTTTCTTCCAATCCGAAGATCCGAATAAGCATGTGCATTTACTTTTGTCAATAAGCTACTTCGAGAAATTTAGTTAGTTTAAATCTATACGTATAGAAAGATATTTCTGATGATCGCTCAATTATTATATATTTATTTTCGTTATCCTTTTTCCCAATATTACCTTATTTGAGTTTCCGCTCTGGCTTTACTATATAATCGTTTGTGGATTGTTTTTTTTAAGGGGACAAGAAGGGAGACCATCACAACATGTGGCAAAATAAAATAAAAATAAGAGGTAAAACCACGCCACACTCTCCATAATGATTACCTTACTTTTCTTTTTTGTTTATATACAAACTTGCCTATATTAATATACGGGACCGAAGTAGATTTAGTTGCGTACTGTTCACATAATTTTGATGTAAACATTTAACATTTATTTTATATTAAAATATGTATACGTTCTAATATTATAAATATATGTATATATGTGTTATAAAATGATAGTAAAACACTTCAGAATCCGGTACTACATAACAAAAAGTTTTTCTTCTTATTGGCTTTTAGCTGACTTTATTTTACAATTACGTATTAATATTAAGAAGAACATCTGTCATTTTATTCTTTTTTTTTTTTTCAGGAAAGCCATACTGTAAAAGGAAAGTGTCAACAAGGCTGTTATGTTATCGAGATGTGCAGATTTTTTTTTATTCTTAATTTTTTTTTGTGTCTATCAGGAAAATACTCTTGTCTAATTAACATAAATAAAAAAAAAAAGATGGTTATGTACATAGCAATCGGTGTTGAAAAGTCAATCGTTGTGTAATAATAGTTACTTAGTAATTAAAGGAACTGCAACTGCAAAGTCTTACTGTTAATGATCACTCTTATCGTGGGCAGACGTGGGAAAGATCCATTAGCTGTGAACTGGACGCTACTACATCGCTAATAGCTAATTTATTGAAATGCCCCTTTTTCTTATTATTATTATTTTATTCATTATTATCAAAAATTTACATGTGTTGCAGATTTTGTAATACTAATTTATAGATGTTGCAATTGCTCAGCCTCTTTTTTTTTTAGCATCCATGCATCCAAATAGCGTGAGGAGAACTACTGTAACCTGACTAGCTTGTATAATAACAAAAGATCAACTGCAAGTTAATCATATTCATTCCAGTGAGAGACTGAACACCAACCAGTTGAATATTACAAAAATATTTATCTATATTTTGTAACTACGCCGCCCTAAAATACAATACGGTTTACGTATTTGTTTGTTTGTTCTTCTGAAAACAGCAAGGTTTATCTGAAATTAGCAATAATTTAATTTTTTTTTGGATATTATAATGCCACTTGAAATCTGTCTTTCTTTAATATGTTATGGCTCCTCTACTGGCTGCTACTGGTAAATATTTAGTTTCACATAAATACAGTATAAAGTGCGATACGCACTTTTTCTTTGCTCTCATATACCCTTTGTGGATTAGTGGGAGAGGATAAAGCCTAACTGTATATAAACACCTATCTTAATATATACCACGCGCTCTATGTAATTGTATTTGTCACAGTGTATTTGTATATATCCGTCATTGTTAATAAATTCAGATACGTAGAAATATTAATACTTAATAAATCTAAACTCATTTTTCTCCCCCATAGTTTTCCTTCAATATGCTTTATTTTTTATGAAACAGTAAAGCATATAAGAGAAATTAAAATAATAATAATAGTCATATTTAATAACTGACACAAAATTGGATTGGTCCCAACGTGTGGATTTTCCCTAATTGAATGATACGTATACGTACTACAATCACGAACGATTACAATGCTTGGGAACAATGTACTCATGTTTGTATAAATGCCACCCTTAATCCACAATAATGGTTCCCGTTAACCTACTTTCAGTTTCTGAACAGTGCTTTAAACACACGCATGAAGAAATATGTTCGTTCAATATTATTTTAGGTATTGCATATAGCTAGTCAATGAGAAGCCATTATAGAAATCGAGTATAAATAAGTCAAATATACAACTTTTACATATATAGTAATTGTACGCATAAGAAAAGCATTGATGCAGATATTATACAGTGTTTTAAAGAGTATGATACCCACTAAAACATTAATCATATAACGGCACAATGGTATCTTCATTAATGCAACATTTTATTTTACATGTGCTGATTAGACCGATGAAAAGAGAAGGAAAAACATAATGTTGTTGAACTATCATATTAATTGTAGCAACCGGTTTAGTTAAAGTAAGATGATCAAATAAATGTGCTGTATTATATACTCAATAGGGGGCTTCAAAAATCTGCGAAATTTCGCAGCTGTGATGTTAAAAAAAACTCTAACTTTGTGCTGTAACTTTACATCTTCATGTCTATGATTTTAACTTCCCAGTTCAGGTTACAACCACTACTGCGCCGCTTCACTGTAAAACTGGACTGTAAAGTTACAGCCATTGCTGCGCTTGCTCTTAGTAACGTAAAAAAAGATTTCCGTCCCAATATTGTTCAGTAACATTTTATAGAATATTGCATAGTATACCTACCATCTATTTCAAGAAGTGCTCATATGTTGTAAATTTGACAAGTACCACGAGTAAGAGGAGAGATAAAAAATACGTACGTCAGTAGCCTCTGCCATGAAAAGTCTTTTATGATTTGGCATTACTTGTTAAAGTTCTCCAAAAACTTGTTTACTTTCAATATCGTGGCGTAAAAATCTGCCTTTGTCCCCGAGCATTGATGGATTAACAAATATTTTACAGGAGCATTAGCATAACATCATGCTTAACCAAAAGGTGTCAGCCAGCTAGTTGTTGAGGATTCCGACAAATGCAATGATATTCGAGATTTATTATTGTCATCTTGAAATAAGCATTAAGATAATTAAGTTCGAGCTTTTGCAAACTATATGAAGTCGTAAAATAAATCCCGTATTCTCAGAAGCAAAGTTATTCTTGACAATAACTGAAAAATTGATGCAGTATGTAGTTAAGTATCATGACGCGATGTTTGTTTATCTTGAGAATCCAAAACATGGGAGTTATTTTCTGGTGCACCAATTCCATAAAATTTTGGACGCTTCTCATTGAAACATTTTCACCAATACGTATGCAATACAATGTGTGATGACGATGCGGCTTGCTTCTAATACCGACTCAGTATTAATTCAAAGCTAGAATCATACATGTACGTATATCAATTCTCAAAGATAAGAAGCAACCACTAGAATAGTTTTTTTTTGAAGTTTAGTGAATATAGAAACAATATCTCTTTCTATATGTGCTCGAACCCATTTACTGAAACCCCGTTACTACTGTTTAAGAGATGTTAGTTAGCGCTCTGTGTTACTTTCAGCTATCATCAGATTAGATTTGTCGTTCTTTTGAAAAGTCGACTAGGAACCATTCCAGAAGTACAGCTGAATTATTTTAAGTGGCAATCTGCTAACCAATTGGCGGGAGAATGGTGGTATTATTGCGTACGTATGAAGAAACTTAATCCTACTTGAAACACTTATGTCTCGTTTTTTCTCATTCACATTATTAGAACAAAGTTCAGTATGTAGGCTATTAATATGAACACCATGTTCTTGATATGTAAAATTAACCTCCATAACAATATATATATATATATATATATGTATGTATACATATATGTATCAAGTTCTATACCAACATATTTCTTATTGAATACATAATATTAAAAGAAAGAAAAAGATAGCTATGCTTACGGCGGTTCTGAAAATACTTAAAGCATGGTTCCTACAGATAGCTTTGTGAAAAATTTATGTGTTAGCACGTAGAGTGAAGCACTTGAGTCTGCAAAGGTATAGCTAGATTTTGTCGCGTGGGATTGCATAGAATTTCATTCAGTAATTGGGTTTTCAACTTCAAGAAAAATATTGCAGAAAATTACAATAATTATATATACGAGATACTCGAATAGGATGATAAAAGATTTAACAGACAAGCGGTAGTCCACTATGATACCAGATATTATTGTCTGGAACAGCGGGCATGAAATAAATCTTCAGTTTAGATTGATCTATGGTAGATGAGGAATTGATCATATCGAGTTGCTTGGATAATCTTCTGATTTATTCTCAAAATACCAATACACTTCTATCGTATATAATGATCTAGCACAAATATCTTCATCCGAGTCATGTAGTATTAAGATAATCATAACTATCTTATTCACCGACTCAGTGACAATTACGTACTTCAAATACGAAGGTTTATTTTGTCTTGTCATTAGTGATTCTATTAATTCTTGTCATTGTCATTGACTTTTAATTTTCTTCATAGTCAAAGAGGACTACTGACATTTTTAACAGCTGGTCCAATAGTCAATTCCTGACATTGTTCAATATTGTGCATGACACGATATAATTGAATCAATTTGAAGATCTAGATTATTTGGTGAATCTTCACTTTTTCAACGGCTTGAACGAATCTATACGGGAAAAAAAAAGAAGAAAGACAAAATATTCTAGCACACCAAAATGAAGACACGTGCCCAGCATTTAACTGCTGGTTTTTGACAGCGAATAACAATTAATTTCATGAAGATTCTAATCATATCAGTTTTGCTAGAGTGTTCTGCTATTAAATCATGTCGATCTTATAGCTTACATATGATAGCTTATTTCTCTCTTTTTTCATCAAGGGATGAGAGAAAAGTTGGTTAGCATTAACGGCATATGTCACTTCTATAATGTCACAAATTCAGACATTCGTGACCTTTTACATATTAGAGGCGGTCCGTGCATTTAAGTGTCTCTATAACACGAAAGCCAATGGAAATTATTCTACATTTTACTGAGCTCAGTAATATAGTGTGCATAATATAAAACTTTTTATCACAACTCATAGCCACTGATAATATTGGCGAATATTCTTGTCTTTTCCCCACTGGTGCATTTTAAATATAAAAAGAGCGGAGGAACAGTAAGCCACTTTCGAAAATTTCCATGGACTGTAGGAAGAAAATTTGTTTTTTTCTTCTTACAGCTTCTTTTCAATGAAAAGGATTCCAATTTAGAAAAAAAGAAATAGGGGTCAGCAAAAGGTAAAAAAAAAAAAAAACGTCTGCGTTATCCGACGCAAATCGTTATTAGGAAATTCGTTATGTTACATATGATTGCTATCATTGTGACACATTCATTATGGATTTTTATACTATCTTGAATAAAGTAAAAAGGGAAACTGTTTTTTCGTCTTTATTGAAAAAGGAATGATGCTTTAATGAGAACTAAATAATCATCAGAATAACAAACATGATAATATTATATTGTTTGAACATAGATAATATTATAACCAGTTTGAATCAGCATGGTAACGCATGATAAACATAATTAATTCCCATGATACAATGGGAATGGGTTTACGCACATGAATTTCAATCTAAATGCTAAATAAAAGAGAATTATATAGAAAGTTAGAATAGAAAAGTGAAATAGAATAGATAATCGTTTATCTTTGCTCTTTTCACAATAATATTTTCCATTATCGGTTATTCGTTACGCTACCCATTCCGCAAGATCCGATAGATATGATAATCCGAGAAAATCTTATTGGATATATTGATCCTTATCCCCATTGGCTATCGAAGCTCCCTTGACTCACAACTATAAAATTCGAATTACTTCATATATAAAGGCCCTCGTTTCCAACTTCTTCCGAAAAACCCCCCTTGGTTTAATTTTTTTTTTTTTGCTTTTTGTTTTCTTTCCTCTTGGTTCCATGCCGCTTACTAAACCCGTTTATAATAATTCCCCCGAACTTCCATGGGTTGTTCAGAAATTTGGTGGAACCAGCATTGGTAAATTCTTGGATAACATTGCCAATCAAGTGATCAAGTAAGTTTTTTTTTTCTGCATTTAGAAAAATATAATAAGCAATAATGAAGATATATCCTTGTGTGACTCAAAGCCATTGGAAATTATATTTTGTTAACTGATAATTCAATTATTTTAGAGAATATGTAAAACAAAATCAAGTTGTAGTAGTATGCTCGGCACGTAGTGGGGAGAATAAACAAACTGGTACAACCAATCGACTTATCCGTGCAGCGGATGAAGCTTTGAGACCTGGATCGACCGAATATCTTCAAATTATCAATGATTTATTACAAGACCATTTAGACGTTGCAGAAGAAATGATTAACGACCCTGAAATTCTCAAGGAGTTAAAACATGATATCGGACGCGACTGTACAAAGTTAAAATCGTTTTTGGAAGCTGCTCAGATTATCAGTGAAATTTCTCCTCGATCAAGAGATATCATTATCGGTGTGGGTGAAAAATTATCATGTAGAATTGTTGCTGCTGTGTTACAAGATCGGGTATGTAAATAGAGGTTATGATCAAAGATTAAGCCTCACTTTTAGGAAAAAAAATACATTATATTAATGAACCTTATTTATTTTAGGATGTGGATGCAGCATTTGTTTCGTTGGAAAATATTATCGATCGAGAGTTCGAAGCTTTAGACCAAAGCTTTTATGATTATTTAGGTGAACGTATGGCAGCAAAGGTGCGTGAATGTGGAAATAAAGTTCCAGTAGTCACAGGTATGTTTCAATAAAAAATAATGAGAATTACACAAAATGGCGTCATTTGTTTGACTTGTGAGCTAATAATTTTAATAAAAATATTTATTTTACACATACAATAGGCTTTTTCGGTATTGTTCCTGGTAGCTTACTCACCACAATTGGTCGCGGTTACACCGATCTGTGCGCAGCATTGACTGCCGTGGGATTAGGTGCTGAAGAATTACAAATTTGGAAAGAGGTTGATGGTATCTTCACTGCCGATCCACGTAAAGTTAAATCAGCTAGGTTGATTTCGATCATTACACCAGAAGAAGCATCTGAATTGACCTACTACGGTTCCGAAGTTATTCATCCTTTCACTATGGAACAAGTCATTCGAGCACATATTCCCATTCGCATTAAGAATGTTCAAAATCCACGTGGTCAAGGCACCGTTGTATTCCCCACTGACTCTGTTTCCAAGGATGGCACAGCTACTCCCCCACATTCACCCAAGGTGCTTGCCGAGAATGGTTACCATCTTGATCTTTCACGCAAGTATCCTACTGCCGTTACTATTAAAGACAGCTTGGTCGTGTTGAACGTTCACTCAAACCGTAAGAGTGTCAGTCATGGTTTCTTTGCAAAGATCTTTTCGACACTGGATCGTTATGGTATTGTAGTGGATCTTATTTCGACATCTGAAGTACACGTGTCTATGGCACTAGGCGCAGATAGTAACGAAAGAGATTTACCACGCGTGATTGAAGATTTGAAGTCTGTCGGCCGGGTTGATTTATTAAAAAATATGGCTATTTTGTCGCTGGTTGGCAAGCAAATGAAAAACATGGTTGGTATTGCCGGTATGATGTTTACGACGCTGGCGTCGGCTGGTGTCAATATCGAAATGATTTCACAAGGTGCTTCAGAAATCAATATTTCATGTGTGATTGAAGAATCCAAGGCAGTTACGGCCATGAATGTCATCCATGATCAACTTTTAAGTAAGCAAAGCACCCTTGTTTTACCTGCCGTTAAACAATCGACAATTGCCTCGTTGATGTTAGACTAGACAATGTATATTCAATATCATACATACACCCTTTATATTTATACACACACAAAAGTACACAATATAACTCAATATTTTCCCTTTTTTAACCCTTTCTCTCCTTCGCAACCCGGCTTCCTTTTTCTTCCTCTCCTCATCATTCAGTTTCATTATCACACTTTGTTCTCGCATAGTAAATTAACATTACTTATATATATATATATTATAATATCCTTTCACTATTAACCTTATTTTTAAAAGTTTGTCCATAAAATATTTTCTTTTTATTATTCCAAAAAGTGCTTCTTTGTTTTTCATTATGTCATGTGTTGGGCTCTTTTGTATCAAGTATAAAACGATATATATCATTTTTCTAATATTCTTTATAAACCCAAAGGTACAAACCTACTCCTTCCTTTTTTGGTTTTAAAGTACTTCATTGTCAAGTAAACATAATAAATACAAGAATTTATGTCACCTAAAATCTTGTGCTACTGGTACGGTATTATTACACCTTGACTTACTGATGAAAAATTTCGACTGCTTTTAACATTTCTTATTTCCGACTTAAATAGCTAAGCTCTTTAACTTTCTTAGATCATATTAAGAAAAAACCCATTTTCAAAATATGTGGTGCGATTGTTATGTTAAAGTGGATCGAGTGTAAAGCATAGAAATTTGCTATTTATTCGTTTGTTGAATACGAAGAAACTTCTTTTGGTATCCCAGTACAATTAGCAAAAACACGAATTCACTGATCATAAAAAGTCGGAGGAGGTTTACAACTGTTAGATAACGAGATCAAAGAAAATAAACATAAATAAACTATCATGATTAATTATGGAACAATTTGATATCATTCCAAGCGAAATTATTGTACTCATCTGTGAACTAAGCATAAAAGGTCAGCGCGGGAAGGTATCAAAACATAAATCGAAAAAAATGTGGATTCGGCATGTTATAAGCTGTAAGAATAACAACGATAATATAAATTTTTGAAGGTAAAAATGAACATATACAGAAAAAAGAAACAAACATTTTATAAATAGTTTATTTATACAAATGAGCATCAATAACTAAAATTAAGAATAAAAAAATCCAAAGTGTCGGAAGTCGATCATTGATTTTTAATCTGTGTGACACACCTTTCATACATCAAAACATGATTGTTACAAGAAAAAGTTACGAACAATAATAACCAAAATGACCCTGAAATGTTTTTACTTGCCTATTATCCACAGCAGGTGATTTTTATTTATACTAACATTTCTATATAAATAATATACACAAAAAAGCAAAAAAAAGTAACATAAGCAAAAGTACAAAATAAGAAAAGGTTAGTTTCCTTAACAACCAGCAATTTACGTTTTCCGAATTTTCTTTTTTTGAGAATTTTGACCCAATGAACACTCCTTGGCTCCTTTTTCTTATTTTTGCTTCCTATAAGCCGATTTGCCGCCTCAAAAAGGCGACCAATACAACCTATCTGCTTCTGAATAGGAACAATATGTACACAACGAGTAAACGGAAAACTCAAAGTCTTTTATCCTTTCTTCCACTCTCAATTTTTTTTTTTACTTATATCTTCATGTTTATTTTAACGACTCCGTTGTCTTTTACCCTTTTGTGAACCATTTTTATTTTACTTCATATGTTTATATTGCCTCCGAGTACACCATAAAGCAACAACAACCCTTCTTTTCTCTCTCTATCTTTCAACGTATATAAATACACCGTGTATAAATAAACAATGAGTACTACACCTGCCGAACCTGAATCTTCTACATCCCAACACGATCATTCAAATCCACAAAATGAAAAACAACAACTTGCTGTAAGGTATAACAATACCAACAGTAATGGCAGCGGAGGTAACAACAACAGTAACGATAGCCAAACTAACAATGGCACTCAACGTTTATCGCCTGAACAACAGCAGCAACAACAGACGTCACCACAAAACCATCGAACCGCACCTGATTCAATACACGAAGATTTATTTTATGGTGAAAATACAGGGGATTCACCAGTATATAGTAAAGAAGCAACGCTATCAAGTAATCGAGAAGAGGATCTATTCGTAAAAGCTAGCTGGCGCTTAAAACTGTTAATTCTGTTATGTATGCTTGCATTACCTGTGGGGTGTCATTATTTAGAAGCCACTGTAGGTACACTGAAAACATCACTTAAACAAGTAAGTTTTCTTTTTTCTTTTTCATGAGCAAATCTCGCGTGAAGCTATCGTCGCCGTTTTTCCTTAAGTAGCTACACAGTGGATATACACATGGAGGGAGAGACGATTTTTGATCTGCTTATTTACCCATTCCGATCAATTGTCCCGTTTATCCATTCAAATAATAATAATACTTACATACATCTTGGTTACTATAGAATATGCAAATCAATAATACTCAGTTTGGTATCCTAGTTTCCGCGGTCACCCTAGTAAATACTATTTTACCGTTATTAGCTGGTATTTTTATTGATGATTTATCTAGTCTTGGATCAATTCGTGCAACAACACTTGTCAGCATTGTAATTTTCATTGGTAGTATGTTGGTATCTATTGGTAGCGGCCGAAACAGTTATTCAATTATGGTCACTGGTCAAATCGTTTATGGTTTAGGTGGCGGCATGATTGTTACTATGCAAGAAGGTATTTATTAATATTATTATTAAGTCTATTATCTTGCTCCTGTTTTCTCAAAAACAGAAAAGGATGTGTTAGGAACAAAAAAAAAAGCACAATAATAGCAAATTTATAATTTATTCGTTTTTGCATAAGAATATACATTTAACAATATAATAAATTCACAAACGTTCTAGGTATTCTATCTCGCTGGTTCAGAGATCGAGAATTAGCTATTGTTATTGGTATTTTATTATGCGTTGCAAGATTAACAAAATGGGCTGCTAAAATGGTATGCTATCCTATTGTCTACTCAAGTGGTTCTCATTCCTGGCCAATCCACGTTGCAACGATTTTTTGTGGTGCTGGTGTTGTCATGAATATGGTGTATTGGGGCGTGATGTGGCATAATGGATGGGCAACGCTAGCTGGTAGAGAAATTGCTCAACCCAAACATAAATATCGCAACCATTTCAACACTAGCAATATAGTGACACCAGTACCTAGTCGACGACTTTCTGTTATCTCTCAAGCTGATGCTACAGTAACAACCCGTCAAAGAAGATCATCTCGATTTCAGTTTTCATATAAGTTATTCTTATATTTACCTGGCACATTTTGGATGATTCCTTGGATTCAATTAATAATGTCGAGCGTTTTGAGCAGTTTTGATGACATTGCAACGTAAGTGTACTTAATTGGCTGTCCTGGCTCGCATATTTTTCCGGTGTGTTTTTTGTGTTTAATATGTTATATATTTTATATAGTGAATTTGTTCAGTTTCGTTTTCAAACAACAAGCATCATGGCCGGTGTATGTATTATAAAGTAGTCAGAAAAATAGAGAAAGAAATAACAGTATTTAAACATCACATTTATGTTGTTCTTTTTTTTAGTATCAAAGTAGTTTAACACAAGTTGTTCCTATTGTTGCAGCCCCAGTTATGGGTATGCTTGTACATCGTTACGGCCAGCGTCTTACCATTTGTAGGTTTTTACTATGTATTTGTTTCCCTTCCCAATATACAGAAGTAAAAGAAAAAAAATGAAACAAGTGCACTCAATATTCTCTTTCTTTTCTTTTATCACGTATAGTATTTATCGCGTCACTGGTACTGATATTATCCATGGTATTATTGTCACATACATGGGCAGCTCCTGCAGCAGGCATGATTGTGTTTTCACTTGCACTTGCATTGGGCCCAGTTTCGGTTTTAAGCTCTACCTCGATGCTTTTGCCTCACGAATTGGCAGGTACTGGTATGGGTCTTCATAAATGCTCAAATAATATTGGAACAACGATAATCGCCGTTGTGGTTGGTTATGTACAAGATTTAACATACCACGACGGAGATTCTGCAGATGATCATCGAGATTTGCAGAATGAATATAATGGCGTCATGACCTTATATCTTGTCATGGCATGCTGCACGACGCTGGTCGTCGGGATCTTTTGGTTGATGGATCGTAAGATTCTCAAAGGATGGTTACAAGCAAATAAAGCCGAGCGGGATCGACGGCTTGAAGTGGCTAAGCATGAACAAGATGAAGAAGATCGCGCTGTTCGATACCCTTATTATGGCGTAACACCCGAAGAACAAGAAAAGCGCAGGAATACGGCGTTACAAATGATTGGTAGTAAGATGCGATCTAAGAAAACGTATACTTATGTCGGTTTCTATACCTTTTGGTTTGTCACTGCATGGGCCATTTTCTTTACCTTTGCTCTCATGCCTGTATATCAGAAGTACACTATTCATCAATAATTAAAAATAAAATAAGTTTATTAGTTTTTGTATTTCATTACTTCATTTTGTACATTATTAAATAAAAACATTCTTTACATTTTATTATTTTACTATTACCATTATTCTACTATTTTTCTTTTTAATAATATATGTATTAGGTCTTCATCTGAAGAAAAATGAGCATCGATACGAACTACCTACTTATATATATATATATAATACATTACTGTTTGGTTGTAAAACATTGAGAGGAACTATATAACGTGGTTTAAGCTCTTTTAAATAATAATAACTAATAGGTACCTGTGTATGTACAAAAAAAGATTCTCTTTTTTGATTGTTTACGTATTAATATAGAAAGTATGATATTGAAGTTAAAATACATAGCTAAAAAAAATTAGATGAGGGACATAGTATTATAAAACATCCTTTATAAATAAGTGAAAGATTTTCCCAAGCTCCTTTTTTTATGGACAAGATCATCATGCCTTTCAAACTTTATCCAAAATCACGGTAACTCACTTACCATATAAATCTAATTTCTTATCAATTCTCTACAGGTGAAACTCGATGGGTTATCTATATATTATGCAAGTTATGCAATAATTGATTACTACAAAAAAAACATTTGTACGTATCATATTCCAAAATAATCAATTTATAGGTGAAGATACTATAAGAATAGAGGTCACGAGAATACTAATAGTATTTCAGATGTCGCCCCCTGCTCCACAATCGGTAAATAAAGATACCCACAAAATTGATCGTGGTTCCTGCATGATTTTGAATTGGAAGAGCGTGGTGTTAGTTATACAACCAGTGATTATGTATAAATATGAACTTTTTGTACAACATGTACAAACTTAATATTCTACTTTCAGCTTATTACGTATACACATGGTATGTGTGGGGATAAGTTTATTGATGACCTCATTAGGATTTTGACATGAAAGATACTAAACTCACGTCATTTTTCCTGTTTATTATAATAAAGATCCAGTGAAAAAATATTGTCAAAGAGGAGCATGAAGGATGAAAAATCAGGGTGGAGGTAAACTATCTCTGACTTTTTTGTTTCTGAGAAAAGATAACAATGCTAATTTTACAACTGCGATCACTTTGTGCATAACTTACTCCCTTTTCAGCTCCTCCGAAATTCTTTATCTTGTTATTATATAAAGATAAAACTGAACTATTTTCGGGACAATAATAACAAGCAAATAAACAAAATGGATCTACATGCTTTAAAAATAATGATGACGGATGACGGATGATGGTAATATGCCCATACATTTTTATAGAATAAAAACAATTAGTAAAATCGTGGGCGCATTAGATGTAACACGCTCAGCAACACCTCTTGCGAATATTCCCAAACAAGGAGGAAGAGGTCAGGGGCACATTCATATAAATGGAAGACGGCTAATATAGGGCCTTTCTATCGAATGAATAGATCATATGAATAAAGAAAAATCTTTTTAATAAAATCCCTGTTAGACTCGGGATTGGTCCACAAAAAGAGACGCAGCTGTCATAAAAATAATAACACTTATCAGCTGGTTTACCTGTCTATAGATACATAATTAAGAGCTAATTATATAAAAAGAATGATGTACCCGATAGGTTGCCAACTCAATAAAAAAAATATAATGCGTCATTGATGTAACCCCAAAAATGTTCAAATAAGGAAATTCCTACTTCTGGTGATCCCTTTTTTGAACAAGGAAAAAGGCGTTGGTTCAAGTCAAACACAAAGCATATACTTTTATGTCGGAGAAAATGAATTCTATTCTGGTTTCTCTTCTCGTCCACCCAACAAAAAAGAATGTAGGGGGTATAGCCGCGACCTCGGCTTCCAATTATTTCGAACACAGTTCTTTCACTTCTTTCTCACAAAATGTCATCTCCATTACCGGTGAATGCAAAAGCGTTTTCCGATCGTCATAATCAAGAATTTCAGAATGATTCTGAACGAAATCTTTCAACTTCATTTGACCGAACTTCTTCAACTGCTCGTTTGTCGTCTTCACCTATTCCACCCAACGTTTATAACTATGGTTCTTCTCCAGCTGCATCCATCAAGACTTACGGCAGTACCAATGGAAATAATGGATTATCCGCCACTAACGCAAACGGGGGTGCAGATTTGGGAGGCGATTTGAGCCGTGTAGGTAGTAGTCATTCGTTATTTAGACCACTTTCCAACACGACAACACATACCGACTTACCTGAGGGCCAAGTTGCTAAAATGGTAAAACGACACTTGGTCGAGACCTCGCCCGTACCATCACGTCACGAAGAAGATTACCAATCGGATGATAACTCTTCTGGAATTACCTCAGTTCATCAACTTCCAGGCGGATCGATTACGCATGGTATATATAAGTGGACCGAAAATGCTGAACAAAACCGCTTTCAACGGAAACGCACTCGATCTGTAGTATTGCAACGAAATGAACCATCAGACCCTGCGTTAGCCAACTTGCGAGATCCTGGAGGTTTCCGTCGTCATTTTATTCGCCAACGCCAAAGAGAACAAAAAAATCCATCACCTTGGATGACAAAATCATTTGTCGAATTTCTTGCACTCTATGGTCATTTTGGTGGTGAAGATTTAAGCGATGACGAAGGTGATGATGAAGACGACGACTTTTTATATGAAGGGGCTGATGAAGAGTCTCCATTGATACCTGGTGAAGGTGAAGAAGCACATCAAGGAACAGCGACTCCAACGAAAGCTGTTTTCTTGTTGTTAAAATCATTTGTTGGTACTGGAGTTATGTTTTTACCAAAAGCGTAAGTATTTTTTTTGAGGGGACGGATCTTCTTTTTGCAGCATTGTTTATTGTCAACAATTACATGAATTTTTTTTCTAATTTGTCATTTAAAAAATTATCATGGGATGATCTGTGCACACACAAATATAGATTTCATAATGGTGGCTTAATTTTTTCAACGACTCTTTTAGCAGTGATTGCTGTTATCTCGCTTTATAGTTTCCTCTTACTTGTGGAAACACGAAACAAAGTTCCTATGTCTTTTGGTGATATTGGTGGCGTACTTTTTGGACAAACCATGCGCATGGCTGTGTTATTTTCTATTACAATTTCTCAGGTTAGTTTTTTTTTTCTTTTTTTTTTTTTTTTTGCTTTATGGAATTAAAATAAATGGGGGTGGGATGAACTAAGACTTGCCATATATGACATCAAAGCGATTTCCCACCGGGATTTCTTATCAGCGAATAAAAGCCAACAATAATAGTAATACTGATAACTATCCTATAACGATTTTTTGATGTTTCAGATTGGATTTGTATGTGCATACATGGTTTTCGTTGCACAAAATCTACAAGCTCTTGTAGAATCTATATACCATTGTGAGGTGAATGTTCCGCTTCCATATCTCATCTTGGGTCAGATTTGCGTATTTGTACCCTTGGCCATGATTCGAAAGATCCAAAAGCTATCAGTTTTTGCCCTTATTGCAGATTTATTTATTTTGATTGGTTTGGTTTATCTTTATTATTATGACTTTTTGGTATTAGCCACACACGGTGTTGGTGAAGTAATCTGGTCAATCAACTCATCATCATTTGCCACATTCATTGGTACGGCTGTGTTTACCTATGAGGGTGTCGGTCTTGTGATTCCCATCACCGAATCTATGAAAGATCCTCAAAAGTTTCCCAAAGTCTTATCCTGGACATTATTTGGCATTACACTCTTATTTTTGTCCATTGGTTCCATCTCGTATCTCGCATTTGGTAAAGAGGTTCAGACTGTTATTTTATTAAATTTACCAGCCACCGGAACTGTCGATACTATCCAAGGCTTATATGCGTTAGCCATTTGCTTGTCCATTCCATTACAATTGTTCCCTGCTATTCGTATTATGGAAACCGGTTTGTTCACGCGCTCCGGCAAGAATAATCCTGTTGTCAAGTGGCAAAAGAATACATTCCGATTTTTAACTGTCTTGGTTTGTGCCGGAGTTGCCATTGCTGGTTCAAGCGATCTCGACAAGTTTGTATCAATTATTGGTTCCTTCTGTTGTGTCCCACTTTGCTTCTTATTCCCACCATTGTTCCATCTTAAGGCGGTTGCCCGTACTTTCCGTCAAAGGTTTATCGATATTGCAATCATCATTTTTGGTCTTGTATGCATGACATATACAACATATATTACTCTTTCACTTTGGTCATCTACTGAAGAAGCGCCACCTCTTTCTAGATGTGCCCCTGGCAACTAAATTTTCTTATCCCAACACAAAACACTTATTTCCTTTCCTCCAATTGATAATATACCTTTTTCTTTTTTTTCTTTTCTGCCCTTTTTGAATAGCATGACTTGATCCATTTACATAACACATTATTAAACTTTGACTTTTACATATTTCATACAGTATGTGAGATATATTGTGTTACTTTTCGATTTTGTGTACTGTTTTTTTTTTGAAGAAAGAGATCGCAAGATAATCTTTATTATCATCTGTTTTGTTATTCTAGTTGATCAATCGGGTTTTGAGTCATAGACTAAATTATAAGTCATGTAACGGTACTAAAATTTAGAGGCATCAATTAGCTCCAAAGTAGAGTTGCATAATAATACACAATATATTCACCATATATAAACAGCGCTTTGCGCTTAGAGTATAAAGTCTGAGGAACCCAAATCTATTTCTTTGGTGCACCAAAGAATATATTTTTTTATTAATGAAATCCTTTGAAAATAACTGTAATTTTTCATTACCCAGTGTAATACTGTAGTCAAAAACATAGGTAATTTCAACTCTTACAGCCATTCCACTTTTGTATTTTTTTGAAGGCATAGATATCCATCATTTATACACTACATATCCAGTTATTATGATCGTTATATAGCCTAAAAATGCTTATGAAGTATGTATTGGCAGTTCAGCTTTTTATGAATAACGTTCAGCATTTCTTATCTTTTTTCACTATATCTTTTATATACACAACTGGGAGCTGTAGTACGTACGAAGACTACTTTTATCACACGCTCCGAAATTTTTCTGAATAAAAACTGTAAAAGAGTGTGGCTATATATCATTTATTGTTATATACGTATAAGCACTATTAGTGTTGATAATGTTGTTACTATAGAATATACGCTCTAAGGACCTGTTTGATAGCTTTTTATTTGTGGGGTGTTCGTAGCAATTCACTTTACAAAAGGATAGTATAGGAAATAGAGGCATAGTATTATAAAAGAGAATTACTACATGGGCTACAAAAATTCAAAGTCAGACCACATGGGCTACAAAAATCATAAGGTATGTTAGTAACTTGTAGCCCATCTCGTCTGCTTGCCATATATAGATCCTGTAGCCCATCTCGTCTAATTTTTTGTAGCCCACCTCGTCTAATTTTTTGTAGCCCACCTCGTCTAATTTTTTTGTAGCCCACCTCGTCTAATCTTTTTTATCATCCACTTCTCGACCCTTTTTTGTCACTTTTTCTGCATTAATATTATTGAAAAAGGTTACAATTATAAGATAGATTGTATTTGATAATAAAAATAATAATAATAATACGTAAATAAAAATACTAATGATAATGATAATATTGAAGCGTTTATAGTTATTACAAAGAGCTTCGTTATATAAAATGGTATGAATTACATATGTCAAGAAAATAGTATAAAGGTTATAATAAATCAAATAATTATGGATAATGCTTATGTGGGAGTTCTAATATTCAGGAATTTTACGTCTGAATCCATGAAAACGAGGAAGTCTTGATAAAATTATAAAAGGGAAATCATCTGAAGATTGATTTATGAAAGATATTTTATTAAAAAGTAAAAATAGAACTGAAGAAATGGGTTTGGTGGTAAAGAAATGGTGGGATTTATATTGATTAGCAATGGTAAAAATATTCAATAGCTTTTGTGGAAAGATGCAAAAGCGAAGTACAGTCAAATTATGGTCATCAGAACATGTGATAATAAAAGAAAACAATAATATTGTGTATAATAATAATAATGATAATAATAAACACTAATACTACTGATAGTGTTATTGTGTATGAAGAGAAGAGAAAAAAAAGGGTTACCTTTAGGAAAGTCACAATGTATTATAAAATAAAGATATAAATAAAATTCAGAAAAGAAAGAAATAGGGAACAGAGATAAATAATTGATATAGATTATAGTGATCATTACACTATTTAATAATCGTAGTCTTCTTCTACAGGATTTGGATAGACATGTACACCATATTCATGACTGCTCATCAAAATGTTGAATGCATTCTTATATGATGGGATGCTTAAATCTTCTTAATTTAAAAGAATGCTGCACTCCGGTACAAGGATGGTCTGGATAAATGTTAATTCATCCAACGGGTGCGTATCGCTTCTTGTAATCCTTGACTTATGGACGAGCTCATGTTGTAAAGCACTTACTATGATTGCTTTGCCTCTTACGCCATAATAGCCGCTCTATAATATTAGACAGGTAGTATACTATTAGTATATTTATATCCATAAATCAAGAAAGAAAACAAACAGTTAATAGTAATACGTATCGTTGCGACTTTGACAATGACAATGACAATTTAATAATTGTGATCATAATGCATATGAACAATGATGCCAATTTGGTATAATTGTTATCATCATGCATATGAATAATGATGTTAATATTGCTGCGGGGTTTGCCAATAATTGTAATTATAATGCATTGTTATGTACACCTCTTTTTTATAATTTCTTTTTTTTTTTAAAAAAAAATATCACAGCTATATTTTTTTTCTACTCTTATCATAATCATCATTATTATATTACAAATATTTTCATTGATTATCATTATCATTTTTTTTATAATAAATCAATACCAGAAGTATGTTAAAGGATTAAGTGGTTACATCTGTCCAATGAAATTTATCTATATTTGTAACCAGATTCATTTTTACCTGAAATGAGATCCACCAGAGTAAGAAATTAAATAATCAAATAATTAGTATAATAAAAAGAATAGTTTCTTCCCTTTTGTGCAAAACAACAATTAGTTCATTTTATTGAAATAAACTCTTTTCCCAACTCCTTGACATATTGAATATGCTGTGGTTATAAAAAACCACCCCCTTTATTTTTGTTGAATAAGTTATTTGATACGTATAACTTTCTTTATTCCTTGAGTCTTTTACTCAGAATTACTTCTATCTTCTTTTTATTTTATTAAGTACGATCCAAACGGGATGTAACAGCAAAATATGAATAATGATGCTAATATTGCTGCGTGATTTAGCAATAATTGTAATTATAATACATACAAATTTATGATGTTAATATTGCTGCACACCTTGACAATACTGATTAATATATGGTATAATAAGTACCAAGCAGAAATCAATGCGCATTACAAGAAGTGTGAAAAATAAAATTGTCAAAAAGGGAAAAGGTAGCACAAAGTAATTTTACTATACACTTAGGGAAGAGAATAATATAATAAAAGTGTAGTTATAGCGTAAAAACATAGTAACAACAATGAAATTAATTATCTTAAAAATTTTATTTTGAAAATTATCAACTATATGATATTATTAAAAATTAGACGAGGTGGGCTACAAAAAATTAGACGAGGTGGGCTACAAAAAAATTAGACGAGATGGGCTACAAGTTACTAACATACCTTATGATTTTTGTAGCCCATGTGGTCTGACTTTGAATTTTTGTAGCCCATGTAGTAATTCTCTTATAAAATGGACAGGCAGGTTATTGGCAATAAAAGAAGTGTAACAAAAAAGGAGGGCTTGTCTATTTGCACCCCCGACCCTGCATTGACCCCCCCTCTGCATAAATAAAAAGTTGAATCTAATCAATGCAAACGGTTTTTACTAATCATCACCAGATAAAAATTTATATAATAAAACGTAGATATGTCGTATATGATAGCATATATAGAAAGTAAATAACAGCAAAATGATATGAATAAAGACAATATTAGCGGCAATCTACCATGTTGTGACATAAGTCATATATATAAAGAGAAATCCGAGTATTATAAAATCCTTCTTCTGAAGACAGAATAACTTTTTTTTTCAAGATGTCAATCATCCCAATGTCGAAATCTTTTAACTCAATCCCTAATGAACTCCAAGAAACATGACACAGTTATAATGCTGCCAGAGATGCCTGTTTTGAATGGGGTAAAAAAAAATGGAATCGCGTTATATACAACAGCCAGAAGCGATCTCTCGAGTAAAAAGAGAAAAATGGTTCTTGCTTGCAAATATTATGGTAAACCTGCCAATAACGACGTTCATGAATATGGACAAAAAAAATCAAAGCCAAAAGATTTGTTGCCAATGATCATGGTGGAGTTCTTGGATCAATGAATTTAAAGGAAACGAAGCACCGAGAAGTGAACTCACAACATTTTGGATGTCCATTCAATATGGTTCTTCGACCATTGAATGTACGTAGTCAGCAGTGGCGTCTTGTTACACCAAATAACTAACTCTTTATACCTTTAATAAAACAATACAGAAAGCTAGAATTCCGTGAAAGATGGGTTGGACGTGATATTGCAAATATAGTTCATTTTGGCAATAACAGTACAAATCGGGTTGAAGGAGCCCATGATGATCTAGAAAAGGTCAATTCAATCACCAAGCGGAAACTTACCCTCTATTTATGAGCAAATCGATGAACACTATAGATTGAAAGTATGCATAAAACCTAAACACGATCTACTCATATATATTACTTACATATATTTCTTCTGTAACCCAACAACAGAACGTAGCATGAAAACAACAGCATGATAAAGAATACTTTACTGTTAATCCCCATATTCCTGAATTTTAAAAAGAATGTTTAGTAAATTTGGAGCGTAATATATCCAAATTTGCGTTCTATGCCATCCGAGATGAGCTCAAGCACCGAAATATTTTGAAAACAAATACCCGCCACCGGGGCAATTCCGTTAAGTTTGATTCTAGACGTTGGCATTTTTACCCAGAAAAAACTGGACCTGAAGGTAATTTTAATCATGACACATTTTAGGATATTGATATTGAGAATTATATTCCAATTAAATTATGTACATATATTTTTATTAATACAAAGTTTATGTAATAAATGATGAAGGATTGACATATTGAAAGCTTTTTTAAACAAATGTTTAACAGTTATATATTATGGAAATAAGGTGGGGTATGATGGCTTAAAAGACCTGACTACCCCACCATTTGCTGTTTTCGGTCCTACCGGAATCCGTCATATTTGTTGTCACTAATTTTACGAATGGTATTGATGACGGCACCTGTGGATGTGCTGAAAGACGCGATGTATAGTCAACCATCGGTCTTTGCACACCTGATATTTCCTTATTTTTTTGTTGCAGAACGGAAGACTTGCAATAAGCGAGACTTGATATATATTTAAATACGGCATCTCACCAATTATTCTTTGGTGGGATTATGGATATTTCCATATTTGGACAACGATTCATAATAATACTATACACAATTATTAAACTTTGATACAGTTTACTCTCGGTTAGTGCAACTCGCCCAAAAACCTTGATCCAAGTTGCAAGTTGCGATTCCATTAAGTATATTTAACATGTCCAAAAACAAACGACGCAGAACCGGGAGATTTGCAAAAGCGGGTGGTGACTGTAGATGGTATATAGATGTCTTTTGAAATAATGTTTGTTATATTTTCCAAGGAAGATCCCGATGTCGATGTTGTTGTTTATTCTAATGATATTTGCTCCTCCAATTCGCTAAACGAGGTAACAAAATGCGGGTTTTCATTTAGTACTTTTTGATCATGTTGTTTTGAAAAACAAGATGTCGGATTGGAAGTATATTATCTTTATAAACGGTCGCTTTAAATATACTCTGAATTATAAATGAAACAAGACCATACCTAAAAGTAGTCAGCTTTGTTTTGTAGTATGTATGGCTGTTATAGTTAAGCGCCGTTACAGGATAAAAGCCTTTTGTCGCATAGTATCTTGATATAAAACTCCACTTTCGTCTATCACTCTTAAATCTAATTGTTGAGTCGTTTATATAACTACTCAAATTCGTGAAAGGAATCGTGACTTTGATGAAAAGCCTACACAAAACGTGTCGTACGACCCTTTAGTAATGGTGTAAATAACGTGCATTAGACACTATTTAAACATATTCAGCTTACTTATTCTGTACGTTTTCCATCAGTATCAAACTTGGGATTATTAATTCATTAGCCTAATTAAGCATAAAAAAACACGCGTCTTTTTTTTTACTTGCCAATCAACTAAAAAAACTAATTAAACTAATTGTAGACTGAACGGAGATGATCATTATTATTACTACCATTATTAAGAGTAAATCATTCACTTTATAATCATGAAGAAGTGAATCAACATTACCTTTTTTTCCCTTTATTATTATTACGTATTATAAAAAGAAAAACCCTCCTCCAAATTCCATATGGTGCATTTCACTTGTAATCGCCAATAATTTCCACTTGTTTCTAGAGGTTTCAGCTTCACACTAAATCAATATTTTCTGAATCCACACTTTAAGTATTATTTTTAAGCTTATTATAAACAGCTATTAAAGTTTAGAAAGTTGTAAAAATGTTTTAAAAAAAAGCTGAAGCTTGTCAAAGTTGGTCGGTCATAGCCCATTTCTGACCATTTTGGCTGGGCAAGAGACAAAACTGAAAGATGAAAACTACATGTCGGAGTTCTCAAGCATAGGTGGAGCAAATCACGTGATATGAGTAGTAGGTGAAAATCTTAGAATGAGCTGTATCACAGTATCATAATATTAGAATCTAAGGCCATAATATAAAGATAAGAAACTATGGAAAAGAATTTTTAGTCTACTAAATATATATATATATATTTGATAAAGTTTACTGCGTTTAATATTAATGCTTAAACAAATAATTGTACTATATTCCTCACATGTATAAGCTTCTTCTTATTACAGTTAGTAGTGTACTGTAGTTATTTTTGCTATTACTTAAAAAAGAAATAAGAAAATAGAGAGTTCTAAATTCTAAGTGCTAATATTAATTGCAGAATTGATTCTGCAAAGAATTAAATACTAAAGGCAATGTAATACTAGGTACATAGACAAGTTTCTTGATTTTGGTTTATGCAAAACACAAGAAAAAAAATGTAAAATAGGGAGGGAGTCAGTTTTAAGTTTTAAGCTATGATATAAGACTATCGAGTAATGTAATGTATCTATCTGCTTAAATCTATAAATACATATTAGTGTTTTATCAGAACATAATCATACTATAAGCCTACAAAAGAAGTAGTAAAACTTATTAAAAGTTTTAGTATAGAACACAACTTTATGATGGCGCAAAAACAACTACATGTAAAAGTAACAACTGTAGCACAAATCACCAAATAAAGAAGCGGATTTTAAAATTGAAAAATTGAAATAAAATAAATTATTCGCGATTACAAGTGAAATGCACCATATTTGGGATTTTTCTGCGCAAAATTCAAGTTTTGTGAGAGAACACAGCTATGTTTTATTATCAACTACAATGATACGTAGCTATGAAGACAATATCACATGTTAGAATGATGCGAATTTTGTTATACTAAAATATACATTGAAAAAAAGAAAACTGACACAATCTTTTAACTATGCTCATTTGATATGTCGTGGTTTGTATGATAATGAATTTATAAAATTTATAAAATATATGATATACGTACAAAACGGTATAATAGAAAAAGGAGGTAGAGTGTTATGAGAATGTATAGTTTGCTGGCAAGAAAATAAAAATTGATGAGTTAGGTTTATAGAGAAATGAGGTATAAGAATTTGTTGGTAAAAGAGGTAGAAGGAAAGACGCTATATATTTTTTGTTGCTTTTTTAGGTTTGGGTGACATAGGACATGGAAGTAATAGTTCGGGCTTATTAGTGGTTGTTTCATAACCAGAACTTGTAATTGGCTTGGGTGTTTCAATAATTTTGACAGTTGAACATATAAGTTGTTTTACTTGTGAAGTTACACCGAGAAGCATACCCAAATCACTTGCTATAGTTTCAACAGTAGTAGGGAAAAAATATGGTTTGGTCTTCTTGACACGGCAAACATATGTTGATGGATTGTCCAATATAACAGCACGTAATTTAAGACCTACATACACAAACCCATTAGCATAATGTATAAGTCTGAACAAATTTGAAGTATAATTTAAACGTTACAGTTACGTACCCATCATAACAAGCCCAACAGTGACTAAATCAGAACGATTTTCAGGAAATAAGTGTACCAATTTCCACATTTGATCTTTCAACATTTTTGGTAACTTCAACCCAAGTGCGTTCTGCTCCTTCGTTCCATTGTCGCCTGCATCTTTCTTTCCTACTTCAGTACATCCTACTTCACCTTTAAAACTTATAAATAGCATGTCAGATTTATGACCATGCTTTTTTCTTTCATCAGGTTGTCGTAATAAATTTCGTCTATCCGAACTAGCACTGCTCTCCATCTCTCCCCTAAAAAAATCAATTAGTATCTTTCTAAATAATTATTAAAACTCTCAACCCAAGTATAATTACATACGTTCGTACATCCAGATTGTGTTTGTCATCAAAAATCGTATCGATGAATGTGTATACACGACGAATAATGTCAGCTTCGGTTTGAGTCGTTAGTGGAAAATATTTGGCATGGAAAAGACGAAGCACATTTTGAATTGAGTTTTGGGCCCAATCTAAGTAAAATTCTTCATGAAAATCGAAATAACGCTTTCGAACGCGCGTTTCTAAAGCTTCGATAGTAGTCTAGAGGACAGAATGAGCACAATTGAAAGATATAAAGCAACATAGGCACAAAAGAAAAAATAGTAAACAAGATAACCACCGATCCGTTTTTATCTTACCAGTCCGATAAAATCATTCAAATAATTAAGTAATTGCTCAGGTATTTCGGGGAGCGGGTGAGGTGATTTTCCTTCTAATTCTTCGATCTCTTCCTTTGTAAAGTTTTTCATTAAGTCATCACAAGCCATATCAAGTATAAAGCTATGTGATACACTATAACATCACGTAAGTTTGTATTCTTTATATTATATATGATTTGTACGTGATATATATATACAACTACTTACTCTTCATAGCAGCATTTGGAACCATAGGAATATAAAATATCTTCGACTACTTTTCCACTTGATAGGGTCCATTTGCACTCATCATCCATTTTTTCGTAGACTGTTGTAAATTCTTTTAAAAATATTTCGGTCACTGTAACCTTGCTGCTGTTCGTTGTTGTTGTTGTTGTTGTTGTTGTTGATGATGATGATGATGGTAAGGTGGAGGAATGCGACGTGGGCTTGGGTTTGCAATCAGGACTTAAATTTTCTTTCTAACAATTATTTGAATATTAACAACTTGTCGTTTCTTCGTCATACAGCTTTGGAAGTTAAATTTTGCCATACAAATAAAATAAAAATGAGCTATTAATGGTATTGAAAATGTGCCTCAATTTTTAAATTGAGTTGTTTGAGCGAAATTGACGCAAGCCCTGCAAAGTTAAGCTGCTAATCTACAAAAATAGGATGATTAAAAGTTTGAGGTTGAGCCTAAGATCGTCAAGCATTCATTGACATTTTGGGACAATTGTGTGATAGGCAAAAAAGATATATAGTAAATACATTTGCTCTATAGTTAGTTTTTTGATTATATAAATTTAAGATAGCAAACATCAATACGTTTCATATGCATCATATTCATTTTTATTATCTGGTAGCTTATAGTCATTTATTTTCTGCTTTCATTTCTGAGCTCCCTTAATCAGTATGTCTTCACACATGTTGGTGGATTATAAGTAAGAGACAATAAAATTCAAAGAAAATTAGATAGCTTATATCATTTGACACAGCCGAATGTCAAAATTAGATGGCTCATTCTTAATAGTTGGTATAATTTTGGCTCATTTTCAAATAGTGGCTCACTTTTCAAAATCATGGCTCATTTTCATTTTTCGTAAGCAAATTTAGCTTCCAACGCTGTAAACTCAAAAAAAAAATAGACAAAAAATAAAAAAAAGTATCATTACCGATAGAATGTCGATCGTGATCTCGTACCAATCGACACCATCAAGATCAGGTTTTGGCTTATCTTTCTTTGGCAAGTGTCGATAATTATTTTCGTGAGCTTTTGCAAAGCGGGTTGTCCAAACATCCTTAAGTTTTTGATTTCGTTCGTAATTGTCGATAATCAGCTTTTTATGGTTTGAAATAAACTCCTTCAAAGAAGGGTTTTCCGCGTTTTTAAAGTACTGGTCAAATACTACAAGTAGTATCATTAATAATAAACGCAAGAATAAACGAGATCGGAACATTATTAACAAAAATAATAAGCGTAAAAAGTATATGAGAGTAGAATTATCAAAGATCATATGAATTCTGACGCGTGAAAATGGATAGCTTACCGTCAGAGTACATATACGTCGACATGGCAACAAATTAAAGAGGTTGAGAGGTGTTCTTTTCACCGGTCTTCAATAGTTTATGACGCTTTATGACGTCATCACCATAGCGATTTTTTGATGTCACAACACAACTGGTTCCGAACCTGATTGTTCTAACCTCCTACATTCTTTGTTAATGCAAAGGTTTTACTTGTTAATGTTGCTTTGCAGGATTCGGGTCAAGTAGCAGTTGCTGCACAGCTGGATTCATCATATATGGTCTCGGTTCCCTCGTAACTGTTGCGAACACTTTTTTTTTATTTATTTTTATTTTTTTTATGCAGAGGTTCTACTTGTTAATGTCGCTTAGCAGGATTCGGGCCAAGTAGCAGTTGCTGCACAGCTGGATTCATCATATATGGTCTCGGTTCCCTCGCAACTGCTGCGAACATTATTTTTTATTTTTTTTATGCAGAGGTTCTACTTGTTAATGTCGCTTAGCAGGATTCGGGCCAAGTAGGAGATGCTGTACAGCTGGATTCATCATATATGGTCTCGGTTCCCTCGCAACTGCTGCGAACCTTCTTTATTTTTTTTTTTTTTGGCTGATGGCTTTTATATGCCTTGATAGCGACCCTCTTTTTGCTTCTGCCATTAATCAAATAGGTAATACTCAAGTGATATCTAGTATTTACTGATATTTTTAGGATCATCATTAGATAATACTATTTGGAAAGACCAAAGAGCTTTGTTTAACCACATGGACCAATCAATCTTTCGACTTCTCTCACACGGATCACATTCTTACAGAGCTTAGTAATCAATGTATAGGGGGTACTAGCATAAAAATTTATGGGTTTTATTTCAAAATAATACAAAGCACTAACTTGTTTATAAACAGATATCGAGCGGATTCTTAAAGTGCTATGCAATTGTGTAAAACTTTTGGCCTAGAAGTAGTACAAAAAAGAAAAAGTTGAAAGTATGCTGGTACAAACGTTTTGATAAACCGATCTAATAATATTTTTGTTAACAATTTTCAAGAGCATAAAGAGGACGTTAAGGTTTTGGTGAGCAGATTAGATGCCATAAGGTTAGATGTGGTTAAAAAAAAGAGAAGAGGAGGTTAATGCAAATGGCGATCTATTCATATGCATAGGTACTAAAGACAGCAATCAAAACAATGTCAATATCAACCTATAACTACTAGTATTGTTGGGGTGATTATAAAACACAGCTATGTTCTCTTCATATTAATACACTTACCAAAGTGCCTGTAAGTAACAAACATAGTCTTTACAAATATGTTTAGCGATGAATATCTAGTAGGCTGCCTCTTAAATATTGATGACCAAGATCTTTTTTTAGTAGGGTTTATGAACCAAGTCTGAAGATCCACTTTCATATATTCTTAACCGTTCTCCAAAGAGCAAACCATATACAGCGTCAAGGATACAGCGATTAAAAGAAACATGGCCAGTAGTATGTACATTTTAGCCGAATTAGACACCCATCAACACCCAGCCTTCAATCAACAACAATATCATGATGATCATCCCGGCAAAGCCTTAATAAGTTGAAACGGTCCTCCTTCTCCCAAGTATACTACAGTAGGCCCCCGTTAATTGCATGCACTTCATTCCTGGCTATTTTGTGAAATTATCAATGGAATGAAATTATCAGTGGATTATGTTGGAGGTGTCTAATATGATTCATATTAATGGTCAATTTTTCTTTGAGGGGTTTGTAATAAGACCAATCACTGAATAAAAAGTATGTGAGTATCATAGATACACTCAATATTGGTACTGTAGTAGAGCATAGTTACCTTGATTCTCAATTAGATTAGACATTTGCTGTCTTCTAAACAAACAACTTTGTTTAACCTTTTTGTCACAGAGAATCAATAAAAGCCTTCCTTATGTCATGTTTTGTAAGGCCCTCAAAATCATTGTGAAAGTGAAAGTAAAAGGGATGTGAAAGTTGACACTATGTTTTGTAACTATTCCTGACCAAAGCAGGTTTAAAATTAGATATGGATGAAATTAACGGGGCCCTACTGTAGGAGAAAATTACTACTGGCCTTTTTAAAAAATACACTCGTCTTTCATGAAATGATAATAAGTAAAAAAACCCTCTTGCTTTTTCTTTCTTCACATATTTGTACTACACAAATCTCTTAATCAAACATTTGATATATCAATATTTCTTTGTTGATGTACAGCGTTGGAAGTTAAATTTGGCCATGCAAAATAAAATGAGCCATAGCTTTGAAAATGAGTCACTTTTTGAAAATGGGCCAAAATTAATTCAGCTATTGAAAATGAGCCATCTAATTTTGATATTGGGCTGTATCATATGATTATAAGCTACTGTAATCTTGCTACTGTTTGTTGTTGATAAGGTGAAGAAATGTGTGGGATTGGGCTCGGTATAAGTACTGTTTGGATTTTCTTTTCATCAGTTAATCAAATATTAATGACTTGGCGTTTCTTGTTCATAAACTTCTTGAAATATAAAAAAAAGCATTGTTACCGATAGAATGTCAAATGTGATTTCGTATCAATCGACACCATCAAGATCAATTTTTGGCTTGTCTTTGCTTGGCAAATGTTAATAATGATTTGTGTGAGCTTTTGCAAACTGAGTCGTTCAAATATCCCTGAGCTTCTGATCTTTTTCGTAATTATCAATTATTAGCTTTTTGTTATTCAAAAAAAATTCCTTCAACCAAAGGCTTTTCGCGTTTGTAAAGTACTGGTTAAATACTATACAAGTAGTACTATTAGCAATAAAAGCAAATAATAAACAAGAATAATAAGAATAAAAAACAATGGCAATAAGAACAAAAAGATTGACAAAAATTAATTGAATTTCGACGCGTGAGAATGAATAGCATACCAGTGCCACGATAATGACGAAAGTAAGTTACTACTTGGGTAACTTGGACCAAAAATTTCAAAGACTTTTTTATTGACATGTTCAACAGTATTTTCACTTGATTCAATTATTACGGTTTTTTTTATGGAATGGATTTAAAGCGTACGTATCATCTAGAGAGGGAAAAAGTGGCTAATTATTTTTATCGCTTTTATCTATGAAACACGGCGTGTCTTAACTACATATTGTAACGTATAAAACTTTAAAAAAGTTTTATGTCAACATTATTATTATTATTATCTTTGCTGGTATTACAGTATCACAAATAACTTCTTATTGGCTCACGCAATGCCAAAGCAGTGACACATTTCTGGCATTGCTAATAGTATAAATATCAGACAATTATTCCAAATAAACAGTTCTATAGTTCTATCGAACTCACAGATGAAATCATCGGTCAAAAAGATTCAGACTTGGATGATTTTAAATAAAAAAAAAGTCATTTTATATAACCTTATAGATCTTTTAGTCTCTTAACAATTTAATAATTGACTTGACAATGATTTTTACTGCAGTTCAATTTAAGGTATTGTAACCTGAGAAGATTTGGTAATACTTTGTTTTCTTCTATTAAACCTCTTATTAAGAGAAGCTGACCATACATCTGTTGTTATTGGCGATTCACTTTCAAAATATTTGCAAACAAAGGATAAATCAAGTAGTAGTACCAGTGAAAGATCTCACATAAAAACAATGAGTATCAAAACGTGTAGATTATTTTCCTTATTTGCTTCTTCCTTGTTATAAAATGGATCATGGTAGTAGAAGACCTCATCTGTATATAACTTATTCTTTTAATAATCTTTCTATTCGTTTTCCAATGGTCCGACAGTTCCATAAAATTAGTAGCATAAGTTAATGAAAGCCCATTACCGTCACCGCTCGCTACATATAACGATACCCTTCCCTTAGTGATACCAAACGAGTATCCTTATATTGAATCATCATGATAACAACTGTTTCTTGATCTGAATTATAAAGATCGGATAGAATGCTATCCATTTATGTACTCGACCTAGTATGTATATAATATGTCTTGCAAAAAGAAGAAAATTTTAGAGCATCATATCACTTATACTATAAACTAAGCTATAAAAATATAGCAATGATATAAGAACTGTTTTCTTTTATTAAATACGTCTTATCCTTTGATATTACTCCTACTAATGGAATTACAACCAGATCATATTATATAATTTATGCTGGTGATCCATAGAAAAACGCGAGTATTTACTAAACGCGAAAATCTGTCTACCCTTTTTTATAAAGCAATGTAGAATGGCAAATTATAAGCTGGAAGAGACGACAGTTAAGATAAATTTGATGTTCGGATCATTAAACTCTTGACAAAGTTCAAAAACTAAACTTAGAAAATCGAAAAATGTTCGGTAACTACTATTATTTCCCTTTTTTAAATATAAATCATTATTTCTTTGTTCGCTTGATATAACGATATTTTTGCTGAAATCTTATCGGATAGCATTGAAGAAAATTAACGATATTTCCCTGCTTAATATGTCTTGAACCCCAAAACACTGTCGCCATATCGCCATATCGTTACGTATATTTAATATCATCGCTATAGTGAGCGGTGACGGTAGCTCAAATCTTTTTCAGAACTACAAGATGAACTACATGGCATCTGAATGTATAAATATACTGACTTTTTATTAACTTTTGATTTTATGATTGTGTCACATTTTTATTATTTCTTATTTTTATGTTATCTTTTATCTACAACTCTATCCACAACACTACAATATCCTGATGTCATTTTACTGTATACAGTATATTCACTCGTTCAGTAAATTTTGGTTTCATATGTACATACTATTTGGACATTCTATCACTTTATTTTTCATCTTTTAAATCGTGTTAATTGTCTACCGCACGTTCTTGTCGTATAAACAGTATATATGAATGATTAAGAAGGCTCTATTTCAATACATTCTTAACGCATTAAGTATTATATGCAAAAAATATATTGAAAGCAATGAAGAAGATAGAAGCAGTTATGTAAGTTATGATGCTTTTTATTAGGTCAGAGATTAAAGTCCAACTACGAGTCCAGCGTACTACTGTACAGTATAGTGATAGTAACGTGCCCCGTTGATACCTATGCTCATCCATAGTATTCTCTTATCTAAAGGTGGAATACCAGGTTTTTATTTCCGCAATTAGTTCACATTTGATCTTTTAAGTCAAAACAAAATCATAGGTATTGTTTTTCATATTAACTATGTTCTCTTTCATCAATAACGCAATTATAATGCTCCATTATCGCACCACTTATAAATTCTAGGATATAAAACATAATACCTTTTTAGTTGAAAGGGAATAGAAGAGGTAAAAAAAACGTTTATACGTAGCAGTAAAATTCGTGAGCAAGACTAGTGATACTTACGTACAGTGCTAAAAATAATGTAACCAAAATTTTATTGGCACGTTTGGTCTTCATAATCTTTTCCATCGGCCTGGATAACCTAGATTGGTAAAAAAAACAGCTTGTTCTCTACATCGCTGGAGAGCAAAATTGAATAATTCTTATGGATTATACTACTACGTAACTTATCCATTATAGAGTAGTTGACATAAAGAATAGACCAATAAGAGACCTATATCTGCTAAACTTACTACCAAGTTAGATGTGAGAATAGGATGAACATCAGAACATATTTTCTGTGAATATTGTTAAGTTTGGAATCACTACTGTTCGCAACACTGAAGAAGAAGTTGGAAGGATTACTGTATAAACATGGTTAATAAATATAGTAACTGAATTTAATCAGTAGGCAGTAAAATGCATATATCCATATAGTATATAACTGCATTTATGCTATGGCTCATATTCAATTCTATTAATGATAGCTCAGGTTCGTTTGACATAACTAAATAACTCATTTTCACTTTAAAGCATGGTTTATTCTCATATTTGTGTAACCAAATTAAACTTCTAACACTTAATTACGTTATCTGACTGGAATTTCAGCTGACAGATTAAAACAATTAATTTCATTGGCCCCCGCATTTCTTCATATGTTCTTCTTTTGACTTTTACCCACGCTTTCCTGCTTTACTCTGCCACTCTTTTTTTTTTGTTTTTGATTATCTCGTTCCTTTTTTTTCTTCTTTTTCGTCAAAAAGGTTACAAGAGATAATCCAACCCTCTTCTCTTCTACTCTTGATTATATATTTGTATATTTATTCCATCATTCTTCTTTTACGCGCGTGTGGTGTGTACATATATGATACTTTCGCTCTCTTTTCTTCCAATAATTAATTAAATGCAAACTACCTCGCCACAGCCTCTTGCTGCCACAAACGCACCCGTTCGAATTACCAACACAACAACGAAAAATACTAGTAACCGAAAAAAAACTCAAAATCTCGATTATGTTATACGATCAGGTCTTGCTGGTGGCATTGCCGGATGTGTGGTAAATTTTCTTTTTTTTTTCACATGTAAAATGAATCAGAAACATTGTTGCTGACAAAGCATAAAAAATTTTGCTTGTCAAAATAATAATAATAAATAGGCAAAGACAGTAATCGCACCACTTGATCGTATAAAAATTTTATTTCAAGCACGAAATCCAGTTTTTGACAAATATGCTGGTAAGTTAAAAGATAAGAAAAACAGACAATAGTTTTGTTCTAATAGTTTAATATTTGAATAAAAAAAAAATTAGGGACGTTTTCGGGTGTTTTCAAAGCTGGACGAGATATTGTAAAAGATACAGGCACAGCTGGTTTGTTTCAGGGCCATTCTGTCACATTACTTCGTATCTTTCCATATGCAGCCATCAAATTTGTTGCCTACGAACAGTATCGTGCAGTAAGTAGTGGTTTTATGTTCACTTTTTTTCATATGGTATGAAAATTAAAGCAGACAAAAAAAAATTAAAATACTGAATTCTATCAATTAGATATTGATGCCAACAAGAAAGCATGAAAATGGAAGTCGTCAGTTCATAGCAGGATCACTAGCAGGAGTCACTTCTGTCTTATTCACATACCCCTTGGATTTATTGCGTGTACGAATGGCATATGAAGTGAAACAAGTCGGTAAAAGCCGTCCGGGCCTCATATCAACGTGCTCACAAATTTATAATGAGCCAGCTGCTGGACAGGGTAGAGGCTTATCCTTCAAAATCATGAATTTTTACCGTGGATTCATGCCTACTGTTGCTGGTATGATTCCATATGCTGGACTTTCCTTTTATACACATCATATTGCCACAGAATTTTGTCGATACAGCCCATTGGTTACACACTGGACTCGTGCACCACTTGACTTTGATCCAGATGCAAATGATTTGACCCCAGCCCAACGACGGATATTGGAAAAACCACCATTGAATACATGGGCTGAATTAGTAAGTGGAGGTATTTCCGGATTGGTTGCTCAAACTGGTAGTTATCCACTAGAAGTTATCCGTCGACGAATGCAAGTGGGTGGTTTATTGAATCCTGATGTATTTGTCAGTTTTATGGATACAGTTAAGGATATTTATCGTGTAAAAGGTTTCAAAGGTTTTTATGTTGGTTTGAGCATTGGTTACATTAAGGTTGCACCATTAATGGCTACAAGTTTCGCTGTGTATGATCGAATGAAGACAGCGTTATATATAAACTAGATTGTTATTTTATTTTTTTCACTTATATTTGCTTTATTTTTATACACCCTTCCACCCCCATTCATTACATCCTTCTTCTCGTTCGTTCCTTCTAATTGATTATACCTTTTTTTCATTCTCTTCCTTCTTCCATTCTAATCCGCTGGACTGATCATTTTCCAAACTTTGTGTATCATACATATATATACTATTTTTTGAACCTTGTAAAATATATTTCTTTTTCTTCCATCATAAATTAAACTTATCTTTCAAAACAAAGAACCGGAGTGATTCCCATTGGTTTTTAAAAATCAGGCCAGGTTCTTAAAGTGTGAGATTTTTATTTGACAGCTCTTTTTAGTATCAGTCTTCTTTTTTGTTTTGCTTTTTCTTTTCATTGAGGACTCTGTTGCGTCATGTTACCTCAACAGTTACGTTCGACGTCTTTACAACGACTAATTCTACGGCCAAGTCAAAAATTAGTAACTGTTGGTATAGCAACTCCTACAACAATAAATATACGACAACATAACCCTTTATCATTACGCTCATTTCGTACCTTCAGCATTATTCCAACCAAATCATACGATTTTAAAAGTACTTCTTTCTTAAGCAAACGATCACTAGCTACCGTTTCTTCCAATAACAATAACAATAACAATGGCTTTCGCACAATGGCATTTTATAAATTTCACGACCTTAATAAAGACGATCTACCTATGTTTCGACAACAATTGTTGCAAGATCTGGGCAAATGGGATATTGTGGGTCGTATTTACATTTCTACCGAAGGAATTAATGCGCAATTATCTTGTCCCGAAAAACATATTAATAGTTTGCGACAATATTGCCACGAAACGCTTAAACCAACTGTGGGGGAACTAATGGATTTAAATTTTGGCACAGAACCTGAAGCAGGAAAACGAGCTTTCCGTGCCCTCCATGTTCGAATTCGAAAACAGTTGGTAGCTGACGGTTTGGATCCAGCATCGTACGATCTCAAAAACAGGCCTTCTCATTTGTCACCAGCAAAATGGCATGAAAAGTTATCTGATTATAAGCAAAAACATGGCAAAAATCCTATTTTGATTGATATGCGAAATCATTATGAAAGGTACCTTGAAGTCTCAACAAGGAAGAAATTAAAAGTTATTAAAAATAAATTATTTGTTAGATTAATGGCTCGCCTTAAATAATATGTGTATTCTTATTTATATTAGTGAGATCGGATATTTTGAAGGGGCCATTCGACCAAATGTAGATACATTTCGTGGTAGTGTTGAAGCCATGAATGAAATTTGTAAAAATGTACCGAAAGAGCAAGAAATTTTTATGTATTGTACAGGCGGTATTCGATGCACCAAAGCAGGAGCCATATTACAATCTGCTTCGAAATTTCAAACTGTTCATCTTGTTGAGGGCGGTGTTACAGCCTATGGACGTTGGATTCAAGACCAAAAGGACAAAACATCTTCTTTGTTTCGGGGTAAAAACTTCACATTTGACAAGAGATTGGGAGAAGATATAACAGATGAAAAACTGGGTAAATGTCACATTTGTGGACAAGCTTGCAGCAGATATCAAAATTGTACACATGCATCATGCAATCTGCTCATGTTATGCTGCTCTAACTGTGCATCACAGTTTCTAAACACATGTGGTCGAATGAATTGTTACGATACAGTGCATGACTTCAAACAAAAGACTTCGACAAATAATTATTATAAGCCTGATGGGCCTGTCATGATGAATGGCGTGCGAGCCTTTGTCAAACAAGGAGAACAAGGCGAGCGAATTGTTGTTGGCAAAGCTGGTGTCAAATGCGAACATCAATATAATAGACGGGCTAGAGCAATTGAAGTGTTGGGTGAGCCAGGCAATGTTTTAAAAGAATGGGCAAAGGCTGGTAGAGAATTACCACCCCTTAATACTACTACCTCTACAATCCCACCATCATAGATTCATTCTTTTTTAAAGAGGCACACATACACACATACATGTAATATAGTAAATTGTAACACAACTTATTAAAATCTTTTATTATAGTTTAATAAAATGTAGAAAAAATATTCTTTCATTAGTGAAATTCTTGGAAGGTCGATGTAATTTTTGTTGGATTAATGTAAACTTTTCATTATCGAGTGTAATGGTCAGGAACTTTATTCCAAAAGAAAAATCAAGCAATAATATATAATTTTATGATTCATTTGTAAGGCGTTATCGTTTGAGTATTGATTGAACTTCGTTAAACTCTACTTGGAAAAGAGATCTTGGTCACCCACATTAAAGAGACAGCTAAATATTTATCACGAAATATTGAAAAGATTATTTCCGTCATTCTCACAAGCAATTTAGTAAGTGTATTACATGTATTATGAAAAGAATACAGCTGTGTCTTACAATCAAATACAATGATATATAGACAATATCATACGTTCGAATTATGCGAATTTTGTTATGCTAAAAACTACATTGAAAAAAGAAAAAACTGACACAATGTTTTTAATTTTGCTTATGAACTCGTTGTCCTGCTGATATTTGTGGTTAATTTGCCGTGTGTAAACAAGGTTTGTTGGTTTTTCTTGTTCATGTGATTACAATGCGACTTTTTTTATTACAGGGTTAGTGTGAGAATAAAAAAGAATCTAAAAAGATATAAAAAAAAGCGGTGAATTGCCGCCCCCGTTACTCGCCTACCTCTCGAGAGGTATATATATCATATACAGATCATATATAATATAAAGAATACAAACTTACTTGATGTTATAGTGTATCACATAGCTGTATACTTGATATGGCTTGTGATGACTTAATGAAAAACTTTACAAAGGAAGAGGTCGAAGAAATAGACCCACCCGCTCCCCGAAATACCTGAGCAATTACTTGATTATTTGAATGATTCTATTGGACTGGTAAGATAAAAACGGATTGGTGGTTATCTTGTTTACTATTTTTTTCTTTTGTGCCTATGTTGCTTTATATCTTTCAATTGTGCTCATTCTGTTCTCTAGACTACTATCGAAGCTTTAGAAACGCGCGTTCGGAAGCGTTATTTCGACTTTCATGAAGAATTTTACTTAGATTGGGCCCAAAACTCGATTCAAAATGTGCTTCGTCTTTTCCATGCCGAATATTTTCCACTAACGACTCAAACCGAACCTGACATTATTCGTCGTGTATACACATTCATCGATACGATTTTTGATGACAACCACAGTCTGGATGTACGAACGTATGTAATTATACTTGGGTTGAGGGCTTTAATAATTATCAAGAAAGATACTAATTGATTTTTTTAGGGGAGAGATGGAGAGCAGTGCTAGTTCGGATAGAAGGAATTTATTACGACAACCTGATGAAAGAAAAAAGCATGGTCATAAATCTGACATGCTATTTATAAGTTTCAAAGGTGAAGTAGGATGTACTGAAGTAGGAAAGGAAGATGCAGGCGACAATGGAACGAAGGAGGAGAACGAACTTGGGTTGAAGTTACCAAAAATGTTGAAAGATCAAATGTGGAAATTGGTACACTTATTTCCTGAAAATCGTTTTAATTTAGTCATTGTTGGGCTTGTTATGATGGGTACGTAACTGTAACGTTTAAATTATACTTCAAATTTGTTCAGACTTATACATTATGCTAATGGGTTTGTGTATGTAGGTCTTAAATTACGTGCTGTTATATTGGACAATCCATCGACATATGTTTGCTGTGTCAACAAGACCAAACCATATTTTTTCCCTACTACTGTTGAAACTATAGCAAGTGATTTGGGGATGCTTCTGGGGGTAACCTCACAAGTAAAGCAACTTATATGTTCAACCGTTAAAATTATTAAAACTCCCAAGCCAATTACAAGTTCTGATTATGAAACAACCACTAACAACCCGAACTATTACTTCCATGCCCTATGTCACCCAAACCTAAAAAAGCAACAAAAAATATATACAGTGTTTTGCGTTTAAAAATATAAAAATTGGGAGGGTCAAATATAATTTTTGGTTCGGCCAATGAAATTTTTCTTGCATCAGTGAATTTTTTCTGGCATCAGTGAAATTTTTAGACTATCAGTATAATTTTTGGGGGATAAGTATAATTTTTCACTATCCAATATAATAATCAAGAATTCATTACAAAAAAAAAAAAAAAAACAAAGACAAAATGAAAATAATAATAATAATAATAATAATAATCAGCATTACTTAATACATCGTCATTGTACCTATTTATATCTTTGCTAACTTTCTACTGCGATTTATTTCTATTATATGTGCTTAAAACTTTTGTAACTCAAAAGGGGCAGACAAGTTTGATTGGTTTTATGAGTAGCTCAAAGTGGAGTTTTGCCCTGGCGCACTTTTTTTTTTGTACTTCATACAACCTTTTATTTCTTGGTAAAAACACCTTTACACGATCATGCAAACAGTTACATTTTATCATTATCAGTCATCCGGGGATTATGTTCGTGATGGGCCTGACAGCGAGACAGAAGATGAACCTCAAAAAACTGTTACCATTAAAACCATACACAAGTTAGAACATCTCTCGGACGACTGCTTGTCATCAGACGATGATGACGATTCTTCCATTACAATTCATGACATTTCTATGGAAGAATCGGAACTTGGTTTGGTTTCTAATCCAGATCTTGTGTGGACACCAACGAAGTATAAACCAGCTCAAGTCGCACAATTCGTTAGTCTCATTCAAAACAAGAATTGGAAACTGAAAGAGGCAGCTAAGGAAGCCGGTATTGAGCCTTCTGCAGCATATAAGTTTAATAGGCAATGGAAAGACAATGGTGGTTGTACGCTACCTGGTTATGTGCCTGCTTCGGAACTCAAGCCGAAGCAAAATAATATCAAACTTACTGATGAACATTCTCAATTTTTAGAAAGCTATGTCGATGAGCATCCTACTTGCATTATTAAGGATGCAACTCACGAACTTTGTAAAGCATTTGAGGGTCTAACAATCAATCAGTCCACTGTTTATCGTCATGTAACTGAAAAGCTTTCATTTAGTCTTACTCGAACTCAACCAAAGGTAGCTGAGCGGAATTCTGAAGATACTATTGAAGCACGTCGCCAGTTCGTTGAGTATATCATTGATAATGAGATAGATTTCAAGAAGAAATGTGTTTTTGTTGATGAAAGCGGATTCAAGAAGAATATGGTACGTCCTGTTGCATGGTCAAAAAAAGGAGAGCCCGCCGACGTCGAAGTTCCAACACAACAAGGTGTTAACCTAAGTGTACTTGGCTGTATGTCTTATTACGGCCTAATTGCACTTTCACAACAAGTGCCTAAACCCAGTGGATCAAAAAAACGTAAAACTGTTAGCAAAAGGTCAGGTCTTCCGCATGGCACTTCTTCGAGTCATTTTTTGTTGTTTGTACGCGAGATGTCGTCTGTGTTGAAAAAAGTAGGTTTGAACAACATGTACATTGTTATGGATAATGCTGGCATTCATAAAACTGCCGAAGTCCTTCAAGCAGTCCGTGATCATGGCCATACACCTCTTTTCTTACCACCATATTCTCCGTTCTTAAATCCCATTGAAGAGTGCTGGGCACAAATAAAAAGAGAAGTACGCAAGACCCCACTTGAAAAAAACGAGATATTGGCTACTCGTATTGAAGAAGCAGCGAAAATCGTAACTACTAAAAACTGTAAAGGCTATATACGCCATTCTTACAGATACTTCAATAAGTGTATTAATATGGAAAGGATATAGATGTTTTATATAATAAATATTGATAGTTTATACCAAGGTGTTTTCATTTTGTCTTTGTTTTTTTTTTTTTTTTTTGTAATGAATTCTTGATTATTATATTGGATAGTGAAAAATTATACTTATCCCCCAAAAATTATACTGATAGTCTAAAAATTTCACTGATGCCAGAAAAAATTCACTGATGCAAGAAAAATTTCATTGGCCGAACCAAAAATTGTATTTCAACCCCCCAATTTTTATATTTTTAAACGCAAAACACTGTAGCGTTTTTCCTTATACCTCTTTTACCAACAAATTCTTCTTATACCTCTTTTCTCTTTTTTCCCAACAAATTCTTATACCTCGTTTCTTTATAAAGCAGACGTAAACCTAACTCATCATTTTTTATTTTCTTGCCAGCAACCTGTACATTCTTCTAACACTCTACCTCCTTTTTCTATTATACCGTTTTGTACGTAAATTATATATTTTATAACTTTTATCAATTCATTATCATACAAACCACGACATATCAAAGAAGCATAATTAAAAACATTGTGTCGATTTTCTTTTTTCCAATGTATATTTTAGCATAACAAAATTCGCATCATTCTAACATGTGATATTGTCTATATACGTATCATTGTATTTGATAATAAAACATACGTGGCTGTGTTCTTTCCATATTAATACACTTAACAAAGTGCCTGTGAGTGACGAATATAGTCTTCACAAAATATGTTTACCGATGACTATCTAAGCTGCCTCTTTAATATCGGTGACCAAGATCTCTTTTTCAAGTAGGGTTTATAACCAAGCCTGAAGATTCACTTTCATATATCTTTAACCGTCTTCCAAAAAACAAATCATCTTCTACACCAAGGATACAACGATTAAAAGAAACATGGCCAGTGTGTACAATTTTAGCCGAATTAGACACTCATCAACACCCAGCCTTCAATCAGCAACAATATCTTGATGACCATCTAGGTAAAGCCTTAATAGCTTGAATTGATCCTCCTCCCGCCTCCTGAGCATACTACTTTGGGAAAATTACTACTGGCTCATTTACAAAATGCACTCACCTTTCAAATGATTATACATAAGTCTCTTGCTTTTTTTCAAATCCCTTAATTCAAATCAATATCTCTGTTTATCTAGTTCTTTCCCTGTTGATCATTTCCCTGTAATCCTATGAGGATTTTTATTTTATTTTTTCAAAAACCATAAACTTTCCCAAACAAGTATGTCCAATAGAGGACTTTAAATAAACCAACAACTGCTGTACCCATACTATAATAGAACTATGTAGAACATGCATTTGTCCCTATAAATTGTTATGTCTCGAGCAAATACTGTATATCCGACAAGAACGCTGTACTTGCTTGAGGACGTTAAATAAAACATTGAATTTAACAGTATGATAATATTTATTAATGTAAAGTATATTCAATTGATACTATCTAATATAATTTCGATAAAAATCACATACATGATATACAACAAAGAAAAAAAAATGATACTGATGTTTTTGATTTAGCAAATACAACTATCAATAAGTACGGATTTTTGGAAAGTTTTCAGAATTTTTCTTTGGCGAGCTCTTCAACTTGGATGAACGAATTGTACTTTTGCTTATTTCCCAGTTCTTTTATGGATTGAGATTAATTAATCAACTTGTACATCTGAGTATCGTTTGTTTTCTTGCATGCTGGTATCACCATCTTTTTCAACTTGGAGAGCTGTTTAAATTTTGGAAGAGTTCCATTTGTCACTGTATGGACATTCATGAAATGTATTTCCTGAAAAGGGGAGGACCTTTGATGCTTGAATGACTTTATCCAAGAGCGGTCCACAGGATCCAATATCAACACCCCAGCGTAATAATTTTTGCTAATTCGAGGAATTTGACACTTGTAACGAATGAACCATACAAAGAAACATACTGAAGAAGAACTTTATCTTTAAGTGGGACATGCTCCTTAAACAAATTGGTTAATTTCTTGCTATTAAGTGGTTTGTGGACTTGTCCAAGCAGTTCTAGCCATGTCAGATTCTCCAAGTGTATCCATGGATCCAAGATCTGGTCTGCAGTGCGTTGAACAGGAATGGTGACAACAACAAGTTTGCGGAAAATAGAATTGTCCTGGGTCAGGGGCGAGAATTTTTGTGAATCTTGGATTAGTAAAATGAACGTAACAATAAGATTCCTAAAGTGTTGAAGTTGCTTGTTCTAAAATACTCTTCAAGGCATGGGGGTTCCAAAGCCATCCTCCATTAAAATTAAACTTGTTAATTTGTCTGCTGAATAGGATGTCGGATTTATGACCATGCTTTTTTCTTTCATCAGGTTGTCGTAATAAATTTCGTCCATCTGAACTAGCACTGCTCTCCATCTCTCCCCTAAAAAAATCAATTAGTATCTTTCTTGATAATTATTAAACCCTCAACCCAAGTATAATTACATACGTTCGTACATCCAGACTGTGTTTGTCATCAAAAATCGTATCAATGAATGTATATACACGTCGAATAATGTCAGCTTCGGTTTGAGTTGTTGGTGGAAATATTTGGCATGGAATAGACGAAGTACGTTTCGAGTTGAGTTTCGGGCCCAATCCAAGTAAAATTCTTCATGGAAATCAAAATATCGCTCTCAAACACGCGTTTTTAAAGCTTCTATAGTTTTCTAGAGAGCAGAATAAGCACAACTGAAAGATATAAAGTAACATAGGCACAAAAGAAAAAACAGTAAAAAGACCGTTGTTATCTTACCAATCCAGTAAATCATTCAAATAAATGAGCAATTGCTCAGGTATTTCAGGGAGTGGATGGAGTGAGGTTTCTTCACTAAGTCATCGCAAGCCATGTCACGTATAAAGCTATGCGAAACACTATAACATCAAGTAAGTTTGTATCCTTCATACTTTATATGATTTGTATATGATATATATACAGCTACTTACTCTTCATAGCAGCACTTGGAACCATAAGAATATAGAATATCTTCAACTACTTTTCCAGTTGAGAGGGTCCACTTGTACTCATCATCCATTTTTTCGTAAGCTGTGGTAAATTCTTTCAAGAATGTTTCGGTCACTGTAACCTTGCTACTGTTTGTTGTTGATAAGGTGGAGTGTGGGCTTGGGTTCGGTATAAGTGCTGTTGAATTTTCTTTTTATCAGTTAATCAAATACTAATGACTTGGCGTTTCTTGTTCATAAACTTTGAGATATAAAAAAAAAGTATTATTACCGATAGAATATCGATCGTGTTTTCGTACCAATCAACACCATCAAGATCAAATTTTGGCTCGTCTTTGTTTGGCAAATGTTGATAATGATTTGTGTGAGCTTTCGCAAAATGAGTCGTTTAAATATCCCTGAGCTTCTGATCTTTTTCGTAATTATCAATTATTAGCTTTTCGTTATTCAAACAAATTCCTTCAACGAAGGGTTTTTCGGGTTTGTAAATTACTGGTTAAATACTACAAGTAGTACTATTAGCAATAAAAGCAAGAATAATAAGAATAAAAAAACAATGGCAGTGAATTTTGACGCGTGAGAATGAATAGCCACGATAATGACGAAAGCAAGTTGAAGGAATTTGAAATTAAAGACTAAGTTATACAAAAAACTACTTGGGTAACCTGGACAAAAAATTTTGAAGACCTTTTTATTGACATGTTCACTTGATACAATTATTGCAGGTTTTTTTTAATGAATGATTTAAAGCGTATCATCTAGAGAGGAAAAAGTGGTTATCTCTTTTTATTGCATTTATATATGAAACACGGCGTGTCTTAACTACATATTGTAACGTATAAAATTTACTACAACGGTCTTCGATCAAATTTAAGATAACGCTCCAAATTAGGAATTACCGATTAGGAAATCGAGAGTTTTTTTTTTTTCAACGCACGGTTCATTCTATTTACCATTGCTATAATCGCTTCATCCTTCAAAAGCAGTTTCATATCAATTGTAGTTCAAACACTTTTTTCATCTTTGGTTTGACAGTGATTAGTAATATAAACACATACTTATCATTACAGAAGCTGCTATATTTTTGTAGATGCTCCACCATCATAATAGAGAGAATTTAATGATATACGTAATTATAAAGAGTAGTTTTTATTTATGGTCTCATTGTTGACTTATAAGTGTCTTTTTAATTTTTTACAACCCTTCCTCGCTTCGCTCCGGTTTGCGTCGCAAAGGGGGGGGACCCCCTTTGACCCCCCCCCCAAAAGGCGCTTCGCGCCTGGTAGTAACTGTGTTCAAGGCTGTATCATAGTTTTTCAGTTAAAATGGGTCTGTTATATATGCCACAACAGAGAGGGCGCAGCTTAAGAAATTTCCTTTTTTGTGAATTAGCTATAACTTCTGTGTGATTTTAATATAATAGGCTAGCGTTTGACTACCTCGCTTCGCTTCGGGTCATTCAACAGAAAACACGTCGCAAGGGGGGTAAACCCCCCTTGACCCCCCAAAAAGGCGCTTCGCGCCTGGTACGTAGCGACGATGCCCAAGGCTGTATAATTGTTTTGTGAATTCGATCATATAAAAAATAAACTGTATTAGTATAGTAATAAGGTGTCTTCAGGATGGGATAGCATTTTATCAAACGAAAAGCAAAAAATTAAATAATATTAATGCTATGACTGTATACTTTACTACTGTGGTAACAATATAGTGCCAATTAGAACGCATTTTAGTTTTGTAATAATCACTGTCTTTACGTAGTAGATTAAAAAAAATCAAAAGGGAGTGGGTTATTATTCATCGATCAGAGAGTATAATATTGTTTACTGACACATTAACAGGTTGTTCAAGAGATTTCTGGAATTTAATAAAAAATATAGAAGCAGGGTTGATCTTATCGAATTTTTACAAAAGTACGTAAGGGTTATTGTTGAAAGAAACATTAATAGTCGAAGATAAATGGATTCAATGTGTAAAAAGTCATTATGAAAATGAAGAAGAAGGTGGAAGAGAAGACGGCGGAGAGAATATTTCATGATAGTCGACATGTTTGGTAATAAGATGATGAGCTTGCCTATCCTGATTAGCCATTATAAACAAATTTCTGTAATCTGTAACGCGTGAAAATGTAATGTATACCTGATCATGCGAAAGCATTTGACCAGGAAGATATACATCAACATGTGTTAATGATTGACCTTGAGATTGATTTATACCAAGACAGAAAGCAAGTTTAAGTGGAAATTATTCTCGAGATACTTCACATGATAACCCAGAAGATTGTGAAGAGCTGATAAGCTTAATTCGTGGTAGATAGACACGATTGCCAGCATAAATTCCACCTGTAATTCTTGGCCCGTATGAAGTGTGAATGCAGTTTTTTGGAAATTAATTTTGTTTTGTTACAAATAAGACCTTCTGCTGGTTTCAAGAATAACAGGCTGGTTAAATTTTGGATGAAATCAATGGGATGGAAATTCTATCAAATTTAAACAAAATGTAAAATAAAAGTGGCTATGCTGAATAAATAACTTATAATATTTGATATAACGGAAACGTAGCAAATTAACTTGCATGAATTACGGAAGCTGTCTTTTCTTTTTAGCAGATATGTGTGTTAGCTACGTAAAATAGACATTGTGGTTAAAAACTCGGCAGAAATTTGATTGGTATATCCTTGTATCTGCGCACCATTAATTAAATTGGCCATAGCAAGTTCTTGCTTCAAATATTGTTCTTCAGCAAAATATTGTAGATTAACCATTATGTTGCTATCCCTTTCTGGGTTTATGTTTCATAGGTATAACGTTGTCGATCAAGAGCAAAAATATAGTCCGATGCTACGGAGTGCAACTTATTACGAATCTGATGTCCAATGATGATATAGAACTTCATAGTTGGGGAAAAGACTTTTTACTATGATAAAAACCACAAATATGAATGTGGAGAGACACATGTAATAGGTTGATGCATCAAACGTGAAATATAATCAAAGACAAACAGTGCCTTTCAATTGATGGTAAAATCATTACAATTTCCATAGTAGCAATAGGTCGAAACAAAAACCTTTTCCGCAGACAACTTTTTTTATTTAAATTTCCAACAACCAATGTTTTTATATCGGAATGGCTGACAATTATTTTTAAAGTACAGGAAGCAAATGAAAAAGAAAAAAATAGGAATTGAAAGACAGAGTATCTTACAAAAAAGGAAATTTTAAAGTTCAACTATATTAGTATTCTAGTTTTTGGATAGACTAGCGGTCCCTGTCTCGCTTCGTGTCATTCAACATGTCCACGTCGCAAAAGGATTCCCCCTTGACCCGCAGGTCCACTACACCTTCAAAGTTGAGTTCGAAGATACAATACAAATATACACTTTTTCTTTTTAGCAATGCAGTTAAAAATATTTTTCTCGTTGTTAAACAGACAGCTGTTGCAGTTGGGTTTTGGTGTGACGTCGACTTCAACAGAACCCTTATTTTCTACCCCTTTTAAATTAGTATATAAGAAGAATAAAAATTAGCTCTCTTTCATACTTCAAATTTTGCCTCTGGTTTTGGCTTGGTTTTGAGCTATTGACACAAGGACGGTTATATCTGTATGTGATTTATGAAGGATCTCAAGGAAAGGAATATAGGATAAAAAGGAAACAGTCGAATCAATTGATGGAATTGAGCATTCTGGAACGTATAACCTCTATACTATTAGCTGCTTGAACCACTGATATTGGTATGGCATCCCCTCTCTAGTTTTGTATAGTTTATAGCTGACACTTGCTTCTTATTGTATTGTTTTAAGACCCGAGCACAACACAGCAAGTAATTTACTTTTTGGGTCATAAAAATCTAAACTTTTTAGAAGCATAGAAAAAACAATAAGAAACAAGATCGAAACACTATTAGCAGGAATAATAAGGATAAAAACCACTAACAGCAAAAATACGCGCCAATAATGGTATATAAAGGTTTGATTATCATAATGAAGTCATATATTCTTTTAACCAATCTCTATTTGATGCATAATAATAATATCAATACGTACCTAGAGCATTAAATATATAGAAAATATGTTTAGTTTGTCTATACTAATTACGGGCGCAGATAGCACATGCGGATGAAAACATGATGTCATACGAAGACATGAGTTTTGATAAAAAAAGTTACGTATACAAAGACCAAATATTTTACGCAAAGAAGACCTCGACCGACATCTTTTCTTTTTACACATGTCAAATATCCATCTAAAGATGTATTTCTTTCGGTTCTCTTATAGTAAGTTAGTATACATTGTAATGCTGTAAACTGTAATATATTACTGTAACTACTAACAGTACGTAGCATTGCTCTTATTATGATTATGCATTGGCAATTCTTTATAACTTGCTACCATTTTTTATTATATATAACATCTTGATTGGATCTTGTTACATAGTGTTACGTTCGTTGGTAGCAAGACCTTCGGAGTAACGTTAAAAAGAGATAAATAAGGGGTTAAGCAAGTAAAAAGTATATTTTAATAGAAGACTTTATGTCTATTTGTATCACTAAGATTATATATTGAAGTGGGAGTTCCCGTTTTCAGTCTTTTTATGACGAAACCACTAATAATGATAGTAATGAATAAGTTCTCAAGAGATCAAAATAATAAGACTAATAATAATTTGTTTATTGATTGAATTTAATTAAAGAGAAAATATTGATAATGATAATGATGGAAAAGAAAATGGGATAAGAGGTGAACTAAAGATCTTTTGAAAACTAAAATGAAAAGGCTATTTATACTAAAATATACGCGGAGATAATTCACGCGATAGAGAAATTGTTACTAAATAAAAGGAAAAAGAAATAATTGTTGTTATCCTTGATGAAATAATTTCATTTATTGAGAAAATCTCAACGAGGATAATATAAAAGGAAAATTTAGAAAATCAGTCAATTTTATTGGCTGATACCAAATAGGGCGTAACAATAGATCAGAAAATTTAATGTGTACATAACCATTTTTTTTCATTACGTATTACTATAATAATGTCTTACGTATTGTTATAATTATGATAAGAAACAGTGACTTTCTTATGAGACTCTTTTTATAATTTCTCAATCGACATTTATAAATGTACATACATATGCTTACTATATCATTAAATAAACCTATCCTTGCTCATATCATCAAAAATACGGAAAATAATGCCACTTGGTCGATATTTTCAGACATTGTTTTCTTTTGTTTAAGCATCATATTCCGAGAAGCAGGAAGCAGAAAAAAAAAGGCTCGCATGGGCTTTCATCGTACATTTATTATGCTCAAATAATATCCTGTGTAACAATCGGAAAACATCCGTTCATCCTATAAAGAATGTGCTGTGAGGAACAGTAACAATTTTTATCCAATTGAAGATAATAATAAGGTGCATCCTGACTTAAACCATCATTTGTCCAAATTTGAGGTACTTTCAGATACGGCCGAGTAAATACTATCACCAATGAGGGTGTCAAAATTTTACCATGTAGTCTTATAGAAATTTATTATATATTTTATATATAAGCAAATAGAACCCAGACCCTCGCAGAAAAATACGTACTGGGGAAATAGCAGAAATATCAAATGGTATTCTGAAAGCGTAACAACAAAGAAAAAGAAAAAGAAAAAGAGTAGGATACGTCCGAATACTATACACATATATCCTATCATCTCTTTTCACCTTCTTAATAAAAATGACGGATCATATTATATTTTTATTTGGTTGCTATTCAGCAACAGCCTGGAAATCATTTGAATTTTTTTTGGTATAGATAACAGTATCTTCATCCAAGTAATATTTAGAAATAATTATTTTTCGAGTTTTATTCTTGTTCTTATATCTATCTTGTTTATTATTGAGTCTTCCTCCCATAGTAAAATGGGATGGTAAAAATCAGTAGCTATAATCAACAAGAGCCTCGTGTAACCATAATTTATCCACTTTTATAAATTACACAGTGCTTATCCCTTTGTTGAAATATTGGGTTTACTTAGTAAAATATCATATTTTGACAGAACTTTGGAGTAACAAATCTTGATGGGAAATGTTTTTTGCTAAAAGCTGTTCCGTAACATCTCTTTAGAAAACTTTAATTAACATGTATTACGGCTCAAAAAGCTTATACCTTGATTTCTGACAATTTTTTGTCAATTTTTATTTCACCACATATTTTGACGGTTTAGGTCAGGATGCACCTTATGTTTATTTATAACCATTTCAAATCGAACAAAAAATCATTTAGGCTCTAAAGTGTATGCACCATATGGTCTACCATTGTTTTTGGAGTCAATAGATAACGAGGTTCAGAAGATGTAAGGCGAGGGACTGGATCACAGCTGTAACCATGTTATCAATTCGAATTTACAGAACTGTACGTATACGTATATCATGCATATAAATTATTATACGTAGTTCAATATCATAAATTATAAAACATGGCTTAATAAATGGTATACAACACCACAGATGAGTAATGCTTTATATTATTATTTAAATTTAATAAAAAATATCATTATTTTCTCTTTCTTTAAATTATTACAGTTATTTTAAGTTTATAAAATACAGATTTAAAAATGTTTACACTATTTTGAAAATTAACTATTATTAATATATATTCAAAATATCTGTTTCGAATTTTTTATAGACGATAATACAAAAGGAGTCGTATCTTCATAGGTATACTGAACGTCTTCTTGTCTCGGCCCACAAGATGATTCAAAAATTATTCTTTCGTCGTCCATGATTCTGATGTTGGTGGAATAACCAACACCATCGACAAAGCTAGTAGACGGGGATTGTCATAACGATGTCGAGAAAGATGTCGCTTGACGACTTTTCATCCAAGTCTCGTACCTAAATTACATGATGGTTACCAGGAAAAGAAATTTTATCAATTCGCATTCATAGTTCATTTATATAATTAGATAAAAAAAAAGCCATTCATGTTTTTTTTTTCATTGATTAGATATGAAACGCAAAAGATTTATTTTATATATCTATCTTTTCATATACATACTAACTTACCACTATTTTACTTTGTACAATTTAATTTTGTCCATAAACTATTGCTCCCACTATCACGTCGTCCACTTTGATTATCTGAAAACATCAGTCCAAATAATTTCTCTACAGTTGTTGACAATTGCAATTTTCCTTCAACTTTATCAAGGTGATTTTCGCAGTCGCGATCAACAGGTCCTTTTGGTAATGGCTTGATTCTATCATTGTTTCTTGATGATCCGGAATACTCATCTGCCTCTTTTTTTCTTCGTATATTTCTTGTTTTTTCCTTGGTGATGATTCAGCTGTATTATTAGTGCCATTATTGGTAGAAGATTGTTGCTTAGCAGTTTCTATAGCAACCATTGTACTGAATGACGATGATTCATTGTTGCTGTTGCTGTTGTTGCACATGATCAATATTATCATTATCCTCCAAAGGTGTTAATGTGGATCCAAAGAAGTGGGGTGCATGAGATGGCTGGTAAATCGCAATTTTGATTTAATTTTTTCTGGGTAAGTAACAGCTTTCATATAGTCATATACTTTCTGAAGATCGTTTTCCTATATATGTAGCTTTTAATAAGAATTACTTTGAAAAATATGACTCATCCACACTTTATGACATATTTACCTTTGCATTCTTGGAAACTTCAGTTGCTATTTTGAGCCGTTCACCGACCACTTTAGCTGGTTTAAGCTAAATACCAAAGTAAAATGTTTTTGGTGGAGTGTAATTTAGTTTCTACAAACATCAGCATGCCATGAAATGTATTTGAAAGCGCTTTTTTTAATCGGATTGATTTAATGAAATCCAAAGTGTGACTGAACTGAAAATTGCTTACTCGGTATCTCCTAGCTTTTTACGTCGTTGTTGGCTTGGTAACGAAAGTTCTAACAAGAAATACATTTTAATAAGAGACTTTAAGATTGTTATTTTTTTCACTTACTATGAACAGTTTGATGATGGTCATACAAATTTCTTCTATTCGCCTTGTCTGCAAGGAGGGGCTTTGATTTGTAACAATCATGGAAACGACTTAGTACTTTATAATTTCGTTCATGTTTGGTGTAAATGGAAGAGTTTGGGAAGCATTTTGATGAATAATCGTATAGAACGTGTTTTAGAAAGTGGTAAAATTGTCGTTCCTTGCTACTGCCAACACCTGGCTCGAAATTAGGAGATGTAAACATGCTACATTCATTACGATCCCCTATAATATGAATAAGAATAAGATAGGTCATAAAAAAAGTTAGCATAACTTTTTCAATATACAACGTTTCCAACAAACAGAAAACAATTATACAAGAATGAACCAATGGTCTCTACTGAAAATAGTAAAATTTGTGTTATTACCTTGACTCCATACAGCAATGATATTCAAATCATTTTCTCTTTGTTCTTGGTTTATCTAAAAATAAATAAATAAATTATTACTTCTTTAATATTATCATCCTTTGAAACAACAAGGACATGAAAAAAACAAGTTGAAAAAGGGTGACAACTTTATTATAAACTAACCAAATCCCACTGTTGATTAAATTCAGGATATAATACACCTAATGACTGCTTAACAGACTCATGGTTTACTGGTTGGTCTTCACTGATATTTACTACTATATCAGGTAGATACAATGTATTATCGTCATGTATTAATGGTGATATGATGGTTTGTTCATAAGATTTTCGTCGTCGTATTTGTCGATAGACACGCTCAATGATATTGATTGGATCCTCTTTGTGCCGTTTTTTATTATTATTATTACTAATATACTTCTTTCGAGACTCACTGACCCAGTAACAGTGTTCAAAACGAGGACCCAATTGTTGAATTACGCGTCTATATACAATGCAATATATTCGATTCTCATAATCGCGTGGAATTACCAATGTAGTCACCCATAATAATAAGAGTAATGGAGTAAAGGAATACATGAGAAGAAAAGAAAAAAGTATATAAGACAAATTATGTAGAACAAGGATTTTTTTTATATTATTATGTGTAGTGGTCATTCAAGAAGTTTTAAAATAGAAAAAAGAACAGGGATTTATTATTAAATGTATGACATATATATAATTTATTGTATATAATTTTTTAAAAAAATAATAGATGACATATAATTTTATTATTAAATAACTTTTATTTTTTTAAATTTATTTATTAATTCATTATTTGAATCTTTTATAGTATCATCTGTTTTTCTTTTTAAAACTTTATCATTATTATTATACTTTTTAAATTCATAAAGTAAATTGTTATCTTTATATGATCCATTTTTTGTAATATATATTTGAAAATTATTTTTATCTCTAATAATCTTATATTCTAATATATCGTATTTAATCATTTCTTTAATAATAATACTTCTTTTAATATTTCGTTTAAAATTAGTACACTCTAATATCTCTTCCATTTTTATAATAATATAAATTCAATTTTAATATCTTATTTATTTATTTTTATAAAATCCGTTTCAAAACTTTAAAAAGTCCATTTCATTTTCTAATATGCATTATAATTCTTTAAGAAACTTTATTACTTTTATCAATATAAACATAACTAAATACTTGCAAATCATTCAAATTAATAACATTATATTTTTTTCTTACTTTTTTTCCATTATCTTGAAATATATTTAGAAATTGATCCCATATATTCTTTTTATATAAACGTTTTCTCCATTGGCATTCTAATAAATGATAATATAGTTTATTTTTTGTTCTGTATTGTGGTTTTATTGCAATTTTAAAACCATTCCATGTTCCTTCAATTGTATTTGTATGCGCATATGTGATAGGATCTTTAAAATATTTTTTATGGTTAACAGTTTTATGATTATATCCATTTTCTTTTAAATCAACATAACCTTTCCAACAATCTGTATAAATAGTAGTTCCTGGCTTAACATATTTCTTAATGTTTTTTAATAAGGTAGCTTTATCACGTTTTTCTACAGGTATTGTAAATACCTTTTTAGTACCACGTTCCACACCACCTAATACCCATATTCCATTAACAGGATGGCCTTTATTATATTTTCTTTTATTAAATAATGATTCATCAATTTCTACTTCTTTATTTATTCCACCTATTACATTGTTTTTAATATTTTCAATTATATCCATATGAACTATATTACGAAATAAGTTATAATAATAGCTAATAGTAGATTCAGTAACATTTAATGATGCTGAAACACTATTTTGTGGTGTTTTTTTTAAATATTCATATAATATATGTAAAATATTATTTATTGGTAATTTTAAATTATAAAAGAAAGTATCTTTAAATATAGAAATCTGTTTTCTACATTGATAATTATTACATCTATAAACCCTCTTCTTTATATAATATGATATTGTAAAGTTACATTTATTACATCTTACTATTTTATTTAAAATATTTTTATTAAATAAATAATCAATTGCTTTATCTTCATCTATAAAAATTTCATAAAGCTCTTTAAATGGAGTAATGATAATTTGTGATAAAAACTTTTTTTTAATATTAACCTCTTCTTCTTGAAAACAAAATTGATTTACTTCCATTTTTTATTCATATTTATAAATGCTTTTTAATATTTAAAGCAAAATTCAATTTTTATAATTTTATAAAATAAAAAGAACGTCGGAGTTTGACGTATGTCACATATTCTATAATCTATCCAAGAACAGTTGCTTTAAAGAAGATATGCTTCTAGTATAGTTTTATTAATGTAAGCGGAGATACAATAAAAAAACTACCTACATGTTAATTTGCGTTTTAATTTGCGTTTTGCGTTTTATTTTTGATATTATCGCTTTCTTATTGGTCAGCGGAATAATCGTCATCATACTCGTCATCGTTGATGTGACGACATGTTTTAATTTGCGTTTTATTTTGCGTTTTGCGTTTTGCGTTTTAATTTTGCGTTTTATTTTGCGTTTTGCGTTTTAATTTTGCGTTTTATTTTGCGTTTTGCGTTTTACTTTTTATTTTATTGCTGCGTTGAACATGAATCAACAATTTTATAAAGTACTAAGTCGTTGCTATGATTGTTACAAATCAAAGCCCCTCCATGCAGATAAGGCGAATAGGAGAAATTTATATGAGCACCATCAAACTGTTCATAGTAAGTGAAAAAAATAACAATCTTAAAGTCTCTTATTAAAATGTATTTCTTGTTAGAACTTAGGAGATACTGAGTAAGTAATTTTCAGTTCAGTCACACTCAACTCTTTATTTACCTTTTTGTTTATTAATAATCATAGGACAATATTCATTACTGAAAGTCTCTTAGCAAGCAACGTAAATATATTTTTAACTTCCCCTTTTCTTTTCTTTTTTTGCTTTACTAATTCACACCCTTTACTTAGCCAAATATCGAGTACTCCGTTGTTTATGAATGTTGTGTCTGTGATTTTTTTGGTCATACGATAGAAGATCTCAGCACTCATTTCGAAGAACATTTACCACGAAGTAGTCAAAAACGATCTGCAGAGACCGACTTAACAAGTACCAATAACGTATGACCTTTGTAGGATCTGGAAAAAAACATATCTGTATGCTTATTTGACCTTTCTTTTTTATCTTTATAGATTAAAATTCTGAAAGGTAAAAGGGCTCTTGAAAATTAATCCACAAGACACCCCAAAAATCATGAAAAGTGATCAAGAAAAACTCTCAAAAATGTATGTTCTGAGACTGAAAAGCATAGCGGAATTGGATCCAATGAGTAGAAAAATTTTAAATGGATACCACGAAGACCAAAGAAAGTTGTTAACGTTGCAAAAATACCCACAATGTATGAGGATTTTACAATCCGCGATATCATGTCGTAGCCATGAAGAGTTTGACTCATTCACATTCCCAAGTTTCGAGCTAGATGTTGGCAGTAGCAAGGAACGACAATTTTACCACTTTCTAAAACACGTTCTATACGATTATTCATCAAAATGCTTCCGAAACTCTTCCATTTACACCAACCATGAACGAACATTTTTTTCAGTTTATGTTATACCTATTTTCAGTCACTTCGAAAACTAACACCAAGGCATTCATTTCGAATGGTAAGTTATCTAATTATATAAATGAACTATGAATGCGAATTGATAAAAACTATTTCCTAGTAACCATCATTTAATTTAGGTGCGAGACTTGGATGAAAAGTCGTCAAGCGACGTCCTTCTCAGCATCGCTATGGCAATCCCCATCTACTAGCTTTGCCGATGGTGTTGGTTATTCCACCAACATTGGAATCATGGACGACGAAAGAATAATTTTTGAATCATCTTCTGGGCCGAGACAAGAAGACGTTCAGCATACCTATGGGGATACACTAAAAAACATTGAAGCACTTACCTCGATCATCTGCTTAAAAGCGTATAAACTCGAAAATGCACGTTATTCAACTCTTACATGTTATAAGTCAATATGTATCCATTCAATTAAGCGAACTCTCACATTATCTGTACTAAAAATTACCGAAGATAAGAAGTTTTTATACGAAGAACTACGAACAGCCACAATTCCTATTGGTTACCATGAATGCCATTATTGGTATGAAATTCTGGAGCTAGTTTCACACATGCAGGTTCGTATTAGAGTATAAGCGATTTCCATCGGTCGAGCAAATAATCAATAATGATACTTTTTATAGGAATTGCTTGAGGAACAAGAAGATGTTGATAGTGATTTACGAATTGAGCACTCGGATCCACTCATAGAAGAAAAAGAAACCATAAAATACGTATTTGAAACACAACAAATACCGATCAGTATCATTTCACCGGAAAGCAACTTATCTGATCACGATGCCACCACCGAGAATACCTTGTAGCTATATTGTCCAGTAACGACGACATAGGAAGTCGTCTACAACATTACACGACAAAGGGGACCTTGGCTGTGGATCAATTCTTTCTTTATTTAAAATCGAAACATTATACTACTGAGAATTAATTATGAAATAATAAAAGAAAATATTGTCTAAGTCTATAATCTCTATCTTCTTTTCATTCGAACATTTTACTACGCTCCTGGACTTCTCACCGCCGTAGCTTCTTATGAACAATGATGATGCCACCCCCGAATGGGCTCATGCCCTACTTCAACGATTGCATGCAGTCGAACAACAATTGGCTACTACAGCCACTCTTCACCAGGATCCTAACGTTACGGTTCGCAATCCTGGGGCTGATTTTACACCAACTGAACAAATGTTGGTTCAATATCCATTTATTCAAGAGAATTTCTTCAAACGTCCCTTGGAAGATGGTCAACGTCGACAATTTCTTTTTGATTGTCCCAAGAATTCGATCCGCAATTATGATCGCCTAAGATCAATAAGGTTAATGTGTCTTCTTCAGCAAAGCATTACGATTCAGCATTGTATAATATACAATATCGTTTATCAGGGCTCACAAGACCTTTGGATTGGTTTTTATATCAAACCCTACATGGCAACTTGGATGATACTACAAGTCGACAACAAAGCAGCGATTTTGCACAAGCCATGCACGAACTGCTATCTGACTTGGCATCCTATATTACCACATTACGTACCGATAATCTTTACAAGGGTCTTCCCAACCACATTGAAGCTCCAGGCTCTCAGCAAGAAAATTTTTTGGTTGACACCCAAGACATGTTGGAACACATTAAACTTCAGCAATCGATTCAAACTGTTACCCAACGAAAACCCAAGAAAAACAAGGGACCTCGATCCCATAGTTTTCAAAAACACGATCAGGATAAACAATATACTGACCAGTCTCAGCGTCGTTCCGCTGAAAACACCAATTATCATTCATCATCGTCTCATTCTATGGTCAATAACGGGGGTTCAAGACCTCCGCAACAATCTCAGCAGCGGGATTTTCACCCTCGCCAATCTCACCCGAGATCAAATTAAAAATGGTCGGAGGACGTCTCTCTTCCTATTATTCTACCTGGTCTTCTTCTCTTGGTTTCCAAGTCTCACCATGGCTCCGAATAATACTCAAGCACGGTTACCGTCTACCGCTCCTGTCTCCGCCACCGCTTACAAACCACCAACTTTTTCCACACTCCTTCATAGACTCCACTTCAATTATCGATCAAGAAATCACGACACTTTTAAAGAAAGAAGCCATAGAAAAAGTTCCTCCGCATACTCCGGGCTTCCGGTCTCGCCTATTCTTACTACCGAAGAAGGATGGCGGCCTTCGTCCAGTTCTCAATCTTCGACCACTCAATCAATATCTCCCGACCATTCACTTCAAAATGGAATCTTGGCCAACAATAACCAATATGATCCAACCAGGAGATTATTTAACATCAATCGATTTAAAAGATGCCTTTCACCACATTGCTATTCATCCAATACATCGCCATCTTCTACAGTTTCAATGGCGCAACAAATTATACCAATACAAAGTTCTCCCATTTGGTCTCAGCCTGTCACCGATCATATTCACCAAAACACTGAAACCAGTCCTAAAATGGGCTCGACAACAAGGCATTCGATTGACCGCTTATATGGACGACCTGCTGATCATGGCAAAATCAGCACATCAAGCACAGCAACATACTACCCGGATAGCTCAAAAATTGCAAGAACTCGGCTGGCTTCTGAACAACAAGAAGTTGCAACTAATTCCAACTCAAGATATCAACCATTTGGGCATGTGCATCAACACCAAAACAATGACGATCTCAATTCCTGGCAAAAAGATTCGAACACTTCGACGCAATGCTTACCAGCTACTACACATGAAGACTGTATCATAGACGAAACTGGCACAATTCATTGGCTCAGCCATTGCTACTCAACTGGGCAACCAACAGGCCAGATTTCGAACCCGTCATTTATTAAAACAACTAAATCGAACTCGCAATCATCTAACAGCCTCGATTACAGCACCAATGCAACAAGAACTCGTCTGGTGGATTTCCCAATTACAAACATGGAATGGCGCACACATACTACAGCATCAGCCAGTGACACAAATTTTCACGGATGCTTCAACCAAAGGTTATAGAATAGTGCAAGACCATATATGCCTCTCTGGCAAATGGACAGCGCAAGAACGCCGTTTTCACATCAACTACTTGGAACTTCTGACCGTATGGAAAGCATTACAAACGTCATCTCTAGTCAAGACCTCGCATATACAACTATGCATGGACAATATCAGCGCCATGGCATATATTCGACATTTTGGCGGAACCAAGTCAACAATTCTCAACACATTGGCAATGAAGATATGGAATTATTGTTTCCAGCACCATCTAACTTTGACAACCCTTTATGTCCCGTCAGCACACAACCCAGCAGACTCACCATCTCGAGCAATGACAATACAGAACGAATGGACATTACCACCAGCAACTTATCAACTTTTGGACCAACTTTGGGGCCCTCACCACATCGACCTTTTTGCTTCGGCAGCCAACCGTCAGACCAAACACTTTGTGAGTTGGCAACATCACCCCCAAGCCTTATGGACCAATGCCTTCAGCAAGCCTTGGAAAACGACACTGGGTCGCTTATATCTAGCCCCCCCTTGGAATCTCATTCTGCGATGTCTACAGCACTTGATTCAGCATCCACTACCTGCAACACTGATAACACCAAATTGGCCGTCAGCACCTTGGTACCCCACTCGCCACTCAGCTCGCATTACAACCACCAATAGTAATCAACACCCCAACAAACGAGAACGATCTGTTGAACAAGAATCCCATATGGAGCTAATTAGCATGGAACCTCGGCGCAAAACAATGAAATCAGCATCTGGTGCTGCTATAGCCATTACCAACAAGACCAAAAATATTAACCCATCAACAAAAATAAGACAAGTGGTATATGAACGTTGGTGTGAATTTACCGATTTAAATTTCATGGAGCCTAATGTCTTTCATTTGACCAGCTTTCTCGCTTCTCAGTATGAAACAAAAAAATGGAAAATAAGTATGGTGCTTGCTTATCAATCATCAATACTCGCACTTTATACAACAGCACAAAGTAACCAGATATGTAACCATCAGCATTTCCAAGACTTTCACAAAGGCTTACGTCAAGGCACCATACTTCCACAAAAATCCTTTGACTATGATTTACAACCAGCTTTAAGTCATATTCTTTCATTAGGCGACAATAACAAGATGACGGTCGACCTTTTAACAGCAAAATTAGCATGGCTATTAGCAATGGTCGGTTTTCTACGCCCCTCAGATCTAGAACGCATTGACCTTGCACAATGCTCTATTTCACAAGATGATATTCTTTCATTGGTCATTGTTGCTCCTAAAGAAAAAAGAAGTGGTCTACGCATTACAAAAACGGTCACTATACATCCTCACCAGGATCCTTTGGTTTGTCCCGTCAATACTTACAAGACTTATTGTTCCCGCGTTGCTTCCACCTCTGTTTCTATGCCACACCCGGTTTTTACTGAAGTATCTTTGGTACCGCTTTTACGGTATGTCCATCACCATGATTAAGGCCTATCTAGTCAACGGATTAGTAAATACATAAATCAAGTTATGAAATTTGTTGGTCGTCCACCAGGTGCACCCATTCCGAAAGCACGAGCTTTAGGTGCTACACTAGCCGCACAATCAGGTGTTTCTGTCGAAAACCTGGTAGTCCAAGGGACCTGGTCATCAAGAAAAATGTTTGAACAATTTTATCGCATATCAGTTCAAACTCAAGAAAATTTTACTTCAAGTACTCTGGATACACAGCCAAGGTCCCCGACAAGGATGTGTAATGTCCAGTAATGACGACATAGGAAGTCGTCTACAACATTACACGACAAAGGGGACCTTGGCTGTCCCCACCCTCCCTCCGCTTTATTTTATTTATTTTATTTATTTATTACTTTCTCATTCAAGAAGATAGAGATTATAGACTTAGACAATATTTTCTTTTATTATTTCATAATTAATTCTCAGTAGTATAATGTTTCGATTTTAAATAAAGAAAGAATTGATCCACAGCCAAGGTCCCCTTTGTCATGTAATGTTGTAGACGACTTCCTATGTCGTCGTTACTGGACAATATAGCTACGAGGTATTCTCGGTGGTGGCATCGTGATCAGATAAGTTGCTTTCCGGTGAAATGATACTGATCGGTATTTGTTGTGTTTCAAATACGTATTTTATGGTTTCTTTTTCTTCTATGAGTGGATCCGAGTGCTCAATTCGTAAATCACTATCAACATCTTCTTGTTCCTCAAGCAATTCCTATAAAAAGTATCATTATTGATTATTTGCTCGACCGATGGAAATCGCTTATACTCTAATACGAACCTGCATGTGTGAAACTAGCTCCAGAATTTCATACCAATAATGGCATTCATGGTAACCAATAGGAATTGTGGCTGTTCGTAGTTCTTCGTATAAAAACTTCTTATCTTCGGTAATTTTTAGTACAGATAATGTGAGAGTTCGCTTAATTGAATGGATACATATTGACTTATAACATGTAAGAGTTGAATAACGTGCATTTTCGAGTTTATACGCTTTTAAGCAGATGATCGAGGTAAGTGCTTCAATGTTTTTTAGTGTATCCCCATAGGTATGCTGAACGTCTTCTTGTCTCGGCCCAGAAGATGATTCAAAAATTATTCTTTCGTCGTCCATGATTCCAATGTTGGTGGAATAACCAACACCATCGGCAAAGCTAGTAGATGGGGATTGCCATAGCGATGCTGAGAAGGACGTCGCTTGACGACTTTTCATCCAAGTCTCGCACCTAAATTAAATGATGGTTACTAGGAAATAGTTTTTATCAATTCGCATTCATAGTTCATTTATATAATTAGATAACTTACCATTCGAAATGAATGCCTTGGTGTTAGTTTTCGAAGTGACTGAAAATAGGTATAACATAAACTGAAAAAAATGTTCGTTCATGGTTGGTGTAAATGGAAGAGTTTCGGAAGCATTTTGATGAATAATCGTATAGAACGTGTTTTAGAAAGTGGTAAAATTGTCGTTCCTTGCTACTGCCAACATCTAGCTCGAAACTTGGGAATGTGAATGAGTCAAACTCTTCATGGCTACGACATGATATCGCGGATTGTAAAATCCTCATACATTGTGGGTATTTTTGCAACGTTAACAACTTTCTTTGGTCTTCGTGGTATCCATTTAAAATTTTTCTACTCATTGGATCCAATTCCGCTATGCTTTTCAGTCTCAGAACATACATTTTTGAGAGTTTTTCTTGATCACTTTTCATGATTTTTGGGGTGTCTTGTGGATTAATTTTCAAGAGCCCTTTTACCTTTCAGAATTTTAATCTATAAAGATAAAAAAGAAAGGTCAAATAAGCATACAGATATGTTTTTTTCCAGATCCTACAAAGGTCATACGTTATTGGTACTTGTTAAGTCGGTCTCTGCAGATCGTTTTTGACTACTTCGTGGTAAATGTTCTTCGAAATGAGTGCTGAGATCTTCTATCGTATGACCAAAAAAATCACAGACACAACATTCATAAACAACGGAGTACTCGATATTTGGCTAAGTAAAGGGTGTGAATTAGTAAAGCAAAAAAAGAAAAGAAAAGGGGAAGTTAAAAATATATTTACGTTGCTTGCTAAGAGACTTTCAGTAATGAATATTGTCCTATGATTATTAATAAACAAAAAGGTAAATAAAGAGTTGAGTGTGACTGAACTGAAAATTACTTACTCAGTATCTCCTAAGTTCTAACAAGAAATACATTTTAATAAGAGACTTTAAGATTGTTATTTTTTTCACTTACTATGAACAGTTTGATGGTGCTCATATAAATTTCTCCTATTCGCCTTATCTGCATGGAGGGGCTTTGATTTGTAACAATCATAGCAACGACTTAGTACTTTATAAAATTGTTGATTCATGTTCAACGCAGCAATAAAATAAAAAGTAAAACGCAAAACGCAAAATAAAACGCAAAATTAAAACGCAAAACGCAAAACGCAAAATAAAACGCAAATTAAAACATGTCGTCACATCAACGATGACGAGTATGATGACGATTATTCCGCTGACCAATAAGAAAGCGATAATATCAAAAATAAAACGCAAAACGCAAATTAAAACGCAAATTAACATGTAGGTAGTTTTTTTATTGTATCTCCGCTTACATTAATAAAACTATACTAGAAGCATATCTTCTTTAAAGCAACTGTTCTTGGATAGATTATAGAATATGTGACATACGTCAAACTCCGACGTTCTTTTTATTTTATAAAATTATAAAAATTGAATTTTGCTTTAAATATTAAAAAGCATTTATAAATATGAATAAAAAATGGAAGTAAATCAATTTTGTTTTCAAGAAGAAGAGGTTAATATTAAAAAAAAGTTTTTATCACAAATTATCATTACTCCATTTAAAGAGCTTTATGAAATTTTTATAGATGAAGATAAAGCAATTGATTATTTATTTAATAAAAATATTTTAAATAAAATAGTAAGATGTAATAAATGTAACTTTACAATATCATATTATATAAAGAAGAGGGTTTATAGATGTAATAATTATCAATGTAGAAAACAGATTTCTATATTTAAAGATACTTTCTTTTATAATTTAAAATTACCAATAAATAATATTTTACATATATTATATGAATATTTAAAAAAAACACCACAAAATAGTGTTTCAGCATCATTAAATGTTACTGAATCTACTATTAGCTATTATTATAACTTATTTCGTAATATAGTTCATATGGATATAATTGAAAATATTAAAAACAATGTAATAGGTGGAATAAATAAAGAAGTAGAAATTGATGAATCATTATTTAATAAAAGAAAATATAATAAAGGCCATCCTGTTAATGGAATATGGGTATTAGGTGGTGTGGAACGTGGTACTAAAAAGGTATTTACAATACCTGTAGAAAAACGTGATAAAGCTACCTTATTAAAAAACATTAAGAAATATGTTAAGCCAGGAACTACTATTTATACAGATTGTTGGAAAGGTTATGTTGATTTAAAAGAAAATGGATATAATCATAAAACTGTTAACCATAAAAAATATTTTAAAGATCCTATCACATATGCGCATACAAATACAATTGAAGGAACATGGAATGGTTTTAAAATTGCAATAAAACCACAATACAGAACAAAAAATAAACTATATTATCATTTATTAGAATGCCAATGGAGAAAACGTTTATATAAAAAGAATATATGGGATCAATTTCTAAATATATTTCAAGATAATGGAAAAAAAGTAAGAAAAAAATATAATGTTATTAATTTGAATGATTTGCAAGTATTTAGTTATGTTTATATTGATAAAAGTAATAAAGTTTCTTAAAGAATTATAATGCATATTAGAAAATGAAATGGACTTTTTAAAGTTTTGAAACGGATTTTATAAAAATAAATAAATAAGATATTAAAATTGAATTTATATTATTATAAAAATGGAAGAGATATTAGAGTGTACTAATTTTAAACGAAATATTAAAAGAAGTATTATTATTAAAGAAATGATTAAATACGATATATTAGAATATAAGATTATTAGAGATAAAAATAATTTTCAAATATATATTACAAAAAATGGATCATATAAAGATAACAATTTACTTTATGAATTTAAAAAGTATAATAATAATGATAAAGTTTTAAAAAGAAAAACAGATGATACTATAAAAGATTCAAATAATGAATTAATAAATAAATTTAAAAAAATAAAAGTTATTTAATAATAAAATTATATGTCATCTATTATTTTTTTAAAAAATTATATACAATAAATTATATATATGTCATACATTTAATAATAAATCCCTGTTCTTTTTTCTATTTTAAAACTTCTTGAATGACCACTACACATAATAATATAAAAAAAATCCTTGTTCTACATAATTTGTCTTATATACTTTTTTCTTTTCTTCTCATGTATTCCTTTACTCCATTACTCTTATTATTATGGGTGACTACATTGGTAATTCCACGCGATTATGAGAATCGAATATATTGCATTGTATATAGACGCGTAATTCAACAATTGGGTCCTCGTTTTGAACACTGTTACTGGGTCAGTGAGTCTCGAAAGAAGTATATTAGTAATAATAATAATAAAAAACGGCACAAAGAGGATCCAATCAATATCATTGAGCGTGTCTATCGACAAATACGACGACGAAAATCTTATGAACAAACCATCATATCACCATTAATACATGACGATAATACATTGTATCTACCTGATATAGTAGTAAATATCAGTGAAGACCAACCAGTAAACCATGAGTCTGTTAAGCAGTCATTAGGTGTATTATATCCTGAATTTAATCAACAGTGGGATTTGGTTAGTTTATAATAAAGTTGTCACCCTTTTTCAACTTGTTTTTTTCATGTCCTTGTTGTTTCAAAGGATGATAATATTAAAGAAGTAATAATTTATTTATTTATTTTTAGATAAACCAAGAACAAAGAGAAAATGATTTGAATATCATTGCTGTATGGAGTCAAGGTAATAACACAAATTTTACTATTTTCAGTAGAGACCATTGGTTCATTCTTGTATAATTGTTTTCTGTTTGTTGGAAACGTTGTATATTGAAAAAGTTATGCTAACTTTTTTTATGACCTATCTTATTCTTATTCATATTATAGGGGATCGTAATGAATGTAGCATGTTTACATCTCCTAATTTCGAGCCAGGTGTTGGCAGTAGCAAGGAACGACAATTTTACCACTTTCTAAAACACGTTCTATACGATTATTCATCAAAATGCTTCCCAAACTCTTCCATTTACACCAAACATGAACGAAATTATAAAGTACTAAGTCGTTTCCATGATTGTTACAAATCAAAGCCCCTCCTTGCAGACAAGGCGAATAGAAGAAATTTGTATGACCATCATCAAACTGTTCATAGTAAGTGAAAAAAATAACAATCTTAAAGTCTCTTATTAAAATGTATTTCTTGTTAGAACTTTCGTTACCAAGCCAACAACGACGTAAAAAGCTAGGAGATACCGAGTAAGCAATTTTCAGTTCAGTCACACTTTGGATTTCATTAAATCAATCCGATTAAAAAAAGCGCTTTCAAATACATTTCATGGCATGCTGATGTTTGTAGAAACTAAATTACACTCCACCAAAAACATTTTACTTTGGTATTTAGCTTAAACCAGCTAAAGTGGTCGGTGAACGGCTCAAAATAGCAACTGAAGTTTCCAAGAATGCAAAGGTAAATATGTCATAAAGTGTGGATGAGTCATATTTTTCAAAGTAATTCTTATTAAAAGCTACATATATAGGAAAACGATCTTCAGAAAGTATATGACTATATGAAAGCTGTTACTTACCCAGAAAAAATTAAATCAAAATTGCGATTTACCAGCCATCTCATGCACCCCACTTCTTTGGATCCACATTAACACCTTTGGAGGATAATGATAATATTGATCATGTGCAACAACAGCAACAGCAACAATGAATCATCGTCATTCAGTACAATGGTTGCTATAGAAACTGCTAAGCAACAATCTTCTACCAATAATGGCACTAATAATACAGCTGAATCATCACCAAGGAAAAAACAAGAAATATACGAAGAAAAAAAGAGGCAGATGAGTATTCCGGATCATCAAGAAACAATGATAGAATCAAGCCATTACCAAAAGGACCTGTTGATCGCGACTGCGAAAATCACCTTGATAAAGTTGAAGGAAAATTGCAATTGTCAACAACTGTAGAGAAATTATTTGGACTGATGTTTTCAGATAATCAAAGTGGACGACGTGATAGTGGGAGCAATAGTTTATGGACAAAATTAAATTGTACAAAGTAAAATAGTGGTAAGTTAGTATGTATATGAAAAGATAGATATATAAAATAAATCTTTTGCGTTTCATATCTAATCAATGAAAAAAAAAACATGAATGGCTTTTTTTTTATCTAATTATATAAATGAACTATGAATGCGAATTGATAAAATTTCTTTTCCTGGTAACCATCATGTAATTTAGGTACGAGACTTGGATGAAAAGTCGTCAAGCGACATCTTTCTCGACATCGTTATGACAATCCCCGTCTACTAGCTTTGTCGATGGTGTTGGTTATTCCACCAACATCAGAATCATGGACGACGAAAGAATAATTTTTGAATCATCTTGTGGGCCGAGACAAGAAGACGTTCAGTATACCTATGAAGATACGACTCCTTTTGTATTATCGTCTATAAAAAATTCGAAACAGATATTTTGAATATATATTAATAATAGTTAATTTTCAAAATAGTGTAAACATTTTTAAATCTGTATTTTATAAACTTAAAATAACTGTAATAATTTAAAGAAAGAGAAAATAATGATATTTTTTATTAAATTTAAATAATAATATAAAGCATTACTCATCTGTGGTGTTGTATACCATTTATTAAGCCATGTTTTATAATTTATGATATTGAACTACGTATAATAATTTATATGCATGATATACGTATACGTACAGTTCTGTAAATTCGAATTGATAACATGGTTACAGCTGTGATCCAGTCCCTCGCCTTACATCTTCTGAACCTCGTTATCTATTGACTCCAAAAACAATGGTAGACCATATGGTGCATACACTTTAGAGCCTAAATGATTTTTTGTTCGATTTGAAATGGTTATAAATAAACATAAGGTGCATCCTGACCTAAACCGTCAAAATATGTGGTGAAATAAAAATTGACAAAAAATTGTCAGAAATCAAGGTATAAGCTTTTTGAGCCGTAATACATGTTAATTAAAGTTTTCTAAAGAGATGTTACGGAACAGCTTTTAGCAAAAAACATTTCCCATCAAGATTTGTTACTCCAAAGTTCTGTCAAAATATGATATTTTACTAAGTAAACCCAATATTTCAACAAAGGGATAAGCACTGTGTAATTTATAAAAGTGGATAAATTATGGTTACACGAGGCTCTTGTTGATTATAGCTACTGATTTTTACCATCCCATTTTACTATGGGAGGAAGACTCAATAATAAACAAGATAGATATAAGAACAAGAATAAAACTCGAAAAATAATTATTTCTAAATATTACTTGGATGAAGATACTGTTATCTATACCAAAAAAAATTCAAATGATTTCCAGGCTGTTGCTGAATAGCAACCAAATAAAAATATAATATGATCCGTCATTTTTATTAAGAAGGTGAAAAGAGATGATAGGATATATGTGTATAGTATTCGGACGTATCCTACTCTTTTTCTTTTTCTTTTTCTTTGTTGTTACGCTTTCAGAATACCATTTGATATTTCTGCTATTTCCCCAGTACGTATTTTTCTGCGAGGGTCTGGGTTCTATTTGCTTATATATAAAATATATAATAAATTTCTATAAGACTACATGGTAAAATTTTGACACCCTCATTGGTGATAGTATTTACTCGGCCGTATCTGAAAGTACCTCAAATTTGGACAAATGATGGTTTAAGTCAGGATGCACCTTATTATTATCTTCAATTGGATAAAAATTGTTACTGTTCCTCACAGCACATTCTTTATAGGATGAACGGATGTTTTCCGATTGTTACACAGGATATTATTTGAGCATAATAAATGTACGATGAAAGCCCATGCGAGCCTTTTTTTTTCTGCTTCCTGCTTCTCGGAATATGATGCTTAAACAAAAGAAAACAATGTCTGAAAATATCGACCAAGTGGCATTATTTTCCGTATTTTTGATGATATGAGCAAGGATAGGTTTATTTAATGATATAGTAAGCATATGTATGTACATTTATAAATGTCGATTGAGAAATTATAAAAAGAGTCTCATAAGAAAGTCACTGTTTCTTATCATAATTATAACAATACGTAAGACATTATTATAGTAATACGTAATGAAAAAAATGGTTACGTAGAATGGGAAAGAGATCATCAATTGTGATATTATTTCTACGTACATATGTTGAAAATACTCATACAGTGTGCTTTTACTTACTCAAGTCACTGTATTTTTGAAGGCTCAAGAACGATAATCATGAGCATAATTTTATATGCAAGGCACTAATATTCTATCAAACTTGCATTTAGCAAAATTAGTTCTATACCTGTTGCAGCACATAGTTTTATCTTTTAAACTTAGTCCTACATCTAGATGGTTTGTGAGTATAATTTTATAATGGGTGCCTGTGCGTAAGTATCAACGCATGTACTACGTAGTGACGAATGGCCGGTCATTTTCGTTTAGAAAAATATAAAAATACTCTGTTATTTTCGGTATTGTACGACTGGCATTAATACAATTTTTTGACTCATTCAAAGAGTTTCTTCGGGAATGATAAACAATTTGACCGAGTAAAGTGCTTGTTTTTTTTGCGATTCAAATAACACATCGCATAAAAATAAGCTTGTTGGATGAACCATATAAGGTAAAAACTGAGTTCCGCCGAAGTTGGTCGGTGAAGGGATTTTAAAAACGTCGGTATAATAGCAAGTAAAAATACCTGAATATCTTCATAGATATAATCAATACGACTAATAATGAGGTTTACAATATTTTTTTCAAGTTACCTACCCATAATATTGTTTATGCCCGACCAAGAACAACAGAGAAGTTAAAATATAATGAGTATATCTGTTATTATGTTGAACGGCATAGGTTTTCCCGGTTGATTTGTCACCATCATTATGCTTGATTTCCCTAGGTATGTTACCTAAGATTTCCAAAAGTAGTGTTCCGCTTCCTCCGCTCGGTATATATTTGACGTTTTTGGAAGGTTGATTTACAAATTTTCTTTAAAAACCATCTCTCTTTTTTATTCTTGTTTTTTTTTATTCTTTTTGTAAATTCATAATGGTAGAAGACGATAAAACTACAATTCAATCCAGCGATCGTTCCATTGTCATAGAAGGTATTTCTAAAGTAGATTTAGAGAAAACCCTTACGCAAAGTGAAGATCAACAAATTCAAAAAGAATTAGACCCAGCAGCTACTGATCCACGAAATCCTAAGGTTTGGTGATTTTCATATTTCAAAAATAAAAATAAAAAGCATCCAAGTATACTTCTAAATCCATTCCCCTTAACTTTTTTTTTTCGCGTGAATTACGTAATTTAATATGATATATTCTGTAGAATTGGTCCAAATTAAAAAAATGGAGAAACTTTGGGATTGTGTTCTGTAATGCCTTTATTGGTTACTTTACATCATCTATTTATGTAAGGAAAAAAATACGGTGTTAAATACAAAACAAAAATGGGGAAAAATGGTTTATGTAATGTTCATATATCCTGTTTGCTCACTAAAGCAACTATTTTTTGGTCTGAGGATCACAATAACTAATAATGAATTATTACCACTCAATGATTATATATTTTACTTTTATTATTATAATTAGATGCCTGCCATTGGTGATTTACAACAATATTTTGGTACTACATTAACGGTGAGTTACCACTTATATTCTATCTATTTCTAGTATTTATAACTTTAATTTCATGAGCATGATTGGTAGCACTGAGATTATTTACTGGTTCAAGATGAAAAACGATCCATCATGTTTTGTACAGAGTTGTGATAAGGGGGTAAAAGTCTTTGTTATTATTAGAGTGTATGCTGACATATTAGTATTTATATGGGTAGATTATGAATATTACGATTGCTCTTTATGTTTTGGCTATGGCGATTGCAGTAAGTTCACCTTTTTTTTTTAAAAAAAAAAATCAAATCTATCATCACCATACAAAATTGTTAATAATCTGGTGCTTATGTGTTATATATTATAGCCACTATTCTGGTCTCCTCTAAGTGAACGAATTGGCCGCAGGTAATACCATAAAATTCTACATAACTATCCGACATGTGATTGCCATTATAGTTATACTTAATTCTATCTTCAAAAAAATTATTAATACGTAGGGGGGTTTATATCATAGCTATGGCAATTTATACTGTAACAACTATTATTTGTGGAATTTCCAAGAACCTTGTACTTTTCTTTGTGATGCGAGTTCTCCAAGGTGTTTTTTCTTCTGCAGGTAAAGTGAAATAGTAATATTCTATCGTTTATCTGTTCTTATTAGTTGTTATTGATCAAACTAAATGATTGATACTATGATCTATAATAATGCAGGAATGACTGTTGGTGGAGGAACTGTTGCAGATTTATTTATGGTCCATGAGCGTGGTAAAATTATGAGCTTATTGACACTTGGGTAAGCTTAAAAGTCTACACTATATGTACCGCTAATAAAAATATTATTAAATTTAATTATGATATGAAAAAATTTTACAGATATCATTATATAACATCATTTTTGTGATATTTTCACTTTTTAGAACAGTGACTGGTCCTGCTGTCGGTCCATTGGTTGGTGGCTATATTGCAAAGTACTTGGGATGGCGCTGGATCTTCTATATATGTACAATTATTGGAGGTACGCTTTTCCTTGCGAATGTACTTTTCCTTAGAGAATCACTCTATCGACCAAATGAAGATGGATTTTTCAGTCAAAAGAATGGAACAAAAAAGACAATTAAAGAACGATTGGCGTATCTCAAATTTGATCCGGTATGTAAAAGAGAGAAAAAGAATTGAAAAAGATACATAGATCAAATTGTCGTCAAAGAGAGATAGATTTTTATATTTACTCACAATGCTTATATGATGAATATCTTACTAGTTCCGTGGGCTTGCACTATTATTACATCCTGCTGCACTTTTAACATGTTTACCGCTTTCGATTTCCTTTGGATGGTTCTATTTTTTGGTTGCTATTTTATCTCCAACATACTCTGAGATTTATCATTTTGATCAAGGATCCCTAGGACTATTATATCTTACAGGTGGTTTGGGAAATATTCTTGGAGCATTAATTGCAGGTTTTGTGGTGGACCGTGTGTATATGCATTTAAAAGCAAAATCAAAGAATGGAATAGTAAAAGCAGAAGGTAGACTTTTACCAGTATTTTTTTGCTTACCTGTTATTATTGCTGGTAATCTAATGTATGGCTGGTTCATCCACGCAAGGCTTCATTGGTTTGCACCTTTGGTTGGTTATTTCCTAAGTAAGTATTTTCTAGTGTGTGGATTATCACTTTTTCTTTTTAGATAGCTTATGTATCACGACAATTCACTATTATTTATGTTTCTTCTTTCACCTTTCTAGTGTCTCTGGGAACGATGTATGGTAATGTTATAGGTACCTCGTATCTGATCGAAGTGTATATTCATATCGCAGCTTCAGGTACATAATAACGATAAAAGTAAACAAAAAAAAAAGAAATTACAAATGTGTCTAACTATAATTAATATATTAATCTACTATAGCATTGTCAACTGCCAATTTTTCACGAAATTTGATGGCAATGGTATTCACTTTGATCTCCGTACCTATTCGACAAGGTCTGGGAGATGGCTGGGCATAGTAAGTATAGTAAATACTATATATACCTTTATTTTTATTTTGTAATTAATATATATATTAATATATGTGATTAATATTTTTTAGTACATTATCTGCTTTAATAAGTTTTGGAGTCTATATAATCTGTATACCCATTGTTTACTTTTATGCAGAACGTTTACGAAATAGTACGCATAAAAAGAACTAAACTATCTTATTTACAAATTAGAATAATTATCTCATTAACATTCATCATTTTCATATGTACAATTAATCATTAGTCATCCTTGAATATAAATAAAAAAACATTCCTCTTAATACTATTATATATGTAACTATAATAAATCAAACAATCTTTGTGAGATTCTCTTGTATCAGCAAGTACAAAAAAAAAAAAAATGGGAGGATAAAAAAATATGATTGGACAATATTTTCAACTTCCTTAATCTTTCTATTCAAGCGTATTAAACCTTTTTTTTTTCTTTATTACTTTCTTCAAAAACGTCGTGTATATTAGATTGGCGATGGTGAAAGCTTCGGGTATATTAGTTTTGATTGCAACGTACGTTTTTTTTTTCTCTTTTTTTACTTTTATGAAATTGTAATATAATGTTACTGACATTAGTATATATACAGATGCTTAGTGGCGTTCGCTGAATCTGCCACTGTAACGGGATCGATCGGTATCAACGGTATTTTACCTGGTAACTTCCGTTAGAAAACGCTTTTTTTTATGTTTGTTTGTTATTAAACAAATAAAACGGTTTAAAAAAACTGACCAATTCTTTTTATATAATTGGAAATCGCGAAAAAAAAAAACAAATAACTAGACGTTAAATTACTACGACCCACAACACGAGTTTCTCTCAATGGAGATGCTTACACTGCACTTGTAAAAGAAAATGGCCAGTTTGAAATGTAAGGAGGAAAATATGATTCAAAGCGAAATGACTAGGGACATTATTGTAGTTGTATTTGGTATCTGTTATTAAATATACATTTATATGTGTTATATAGAACTGGTGTAGATACTGGATCTTATATACTCGAAGTACAAGCAATTGATTACGTGTTTCCAAAGGTAACTTAAAAGTAGGATATATGGTAAATGATTGTTATAGCAACTAACTGGTTTCTATAGTTACGTTTAGATATTGATAAGGAACAAGGTATCACTCGCGCATCTTATACTAGTTATGGTGCCAGTTTTGAGTCGAGAGGATATACAGTTGAACAACCATTGGAATTGAGAGCAAAGGGACCTGCTAAATATTTTGTCGTAAGTATTTCTCTTATCGTATGAAAAAACAAAATGACGAATACGTGTTTGCTGATTATGATATATGTGTGCTTTTGAATATATAGGAACGAAAAGGATTCAATGTACTCGCAATGTTCAAAAATCCAATGTTTTTGATGATTGGATTTAGTGCTTTGATGATGTTTGCACTTCCAAAATTGATGGCAAATATGGGTATGTTAATGTTATAATGTATAGGATTAAACTGTTATTACTTGACAAAAACGACATTAAATCTGATAACCTCTTTTTTTTTTAGACCCAGAGGCATTAAAGGAAATGAGCCAGTCCCAAGCAGATGCACAAAAGATGGTGTCAGATATGCCAAGTCTTTCTGATATGTTTAACAATGCACGAAACCAACAACAACAACAACGACGACGATAGAAAATATAAATTCTCTCTTCTTTTTTTTATATATTTTATAATCATTTGATTTTAATATTAGATAAAGGATTTAGTGATCCATTTTTTTTTTATTACCCTTTCACTTCAAAAATTTCAATTATCGACCCCCGGCCGAGTTTCCCCACATTTTTTTTAATACATATACAGAATTATTGTGGCCTGATATAATATATAAGATATTAGTTCCGCAGAAAAAAAAAATATTTAATTCGTTCATCCCGACGAGAAAGAAGGCTGACTAACTCTTATTCCGATGACCATACCTTTTCTTGTACGTTCACTAGCTCGACGTAATATTGTAGCTTCCACAACAACACGCCTTTCTTCTTCTTCTTTGAAATGTGCATCGAGTTGGATTTCAAGATACTCTTATACAACTGCTACTACTGCTGAGCAACAAGGAAAGGTTAATGTTGGTCAAAATAATAACAAAGTTCTTTCAACTGAAACTGACAAGGACGCACTCCATGTGAAATGGAACAAGAACGATTCTGCTACGAAAAGTAGTGCCTACAGCTATCTCTGGCTTCGTGATAATTGTCAATGCAATCAATGTGTACATCCTGATAATCGACAAAAGCTTCATTCGTCTGCCGACATACCTCTCGACATTGCTCCTCAATCAATTACCTTGAATGGGGATACAGCTGAAATAGTTTGGAACAAGCCTTTACGTCACCAACAAGGGAAAACGACGGAACAGCACGTGAGTCAATATCCAGTCGAATTCCTTGAACGCTATGCGTCGCATGAATCTAGCGAAGCGTTCCGTTTCAACCATATTCGTCCTCAAACCTGGGACAGGGACCAGTATAAATTGAAATGGGTTAACTATGAAGATTATATGAATACGGATCAAGGTTTACACGAAGTCGTTCAGAGATTATACAACTATGGTCTGGTATTTATTGACAATGTTCCGGTCAACGATGAAAGTGTTACTACGGTAGCAGAACGTATTGGCCCTGTCCAAGAAACCTTTTATGGTCGTGATTTCGATGTCAAGAATATTGCAAAGTCTCGCAATATTGCTTATACAAGTTTGTATCTTGGATTCCATATGGATTTAATGTAAGGAAGCAGTTATATTTACATGACTTCACATGCCAAATATTGAGAGATTGTGGCGTGGGATCAATTGATTTGGAATTTACTCAAGACTTTTGGATCGGGAACAATAATAATAGTAATACTAATAATGATATATAATCAAAATTAGGTATTTGGATTGCCCACCTGGAATTCAATTGTTACACAGCTTAAAGAATAACGTCACCGGTGGCGCCAGTATCTTTGTTGATTCTTATCAGGCTGTCAAATTATTAAAAGAACAATACCCTGAAGATTATGATATGTTGTGTAAAACTCCTGCTACTTTTCATTATATCAATGATGGCCATCATATGTATTATCGTCGACCCACTATTGTAACTGGTGAAGATCAAAGTGGTCCTGCATGGGACATGCATGTCAATTATGCTCCACAATTCCAAGGTCCTATGGATCACTTGTCACCTTCGGAAGCTACCCGATACTATCGTGCATTCCAACGATTTGCTGATCTCATCGAGGATGACCATCTTCGATATCAACTCACTCTTCAACCTGGTCAATTAGGTAAATATATATATATATATATATATACAATCATCAAAAAATATAGAATGCATGTGTACTCACATATTTACATTTTGATTTATTATTATTTTTTAAAAAAAAAATTATAGTCATGTTTGCTAATCGACGTGTATTACATGGACGTACTGCCTTTGATGCCACGAGCGGGGATCGTCATCTCAAGGGTACATACATTGGACTGGATTCTCTCAAGGACAAGTTACGTGTATTAGGTCAACAATATGGTTTTGACCCCACTGTATAAAAAAAGAAACTATTATGTTATACTATATTTTCAATCCATATATATTTATATATCGGCATGTTCCCTCCTCTATTTGATCTCATTAGAATGAAATTTTATTACTGTTATTATTATTATTATATTGTAGTCTAATTAGCTTTAGATTATTCTCTTTTTTTGTTTTATCATATTGAATTGCACAAACCCTTCTAATATGTGGTCATTTTTTTTTTTGGATTTCATTACCACTATTACCCCCACATATTACATTACATAGACCAGATGTGATGAATTATTCTTTTTGTGGATAAATGATGTCCAAAAAGAGGGCTATTGTTCAACAACCGTGCATTCTTTTTTTAACTCTATAAAGATAGGTCTATACCTAGGCTCTATCTAATAAGAGAAGAAGTGAGTAAACTTAATTTTAATATTGCCATCAAGTGTCTATTGTTAGTACAGTTGTGATATCATTTTGGTTCGCGTAGACCGCTAGAGGAGCTCCAAAAAAAAAGCTGCTATCATTAACGGGGTTACAAGTATGAGTGCACAAGTTTAAGCAGAAGAATTTTTATATTAACCCGCTACAGGTATTACTTTGGCTCTTCTTAATACACATCAAGTTAAATACATTTAACCTTTCACTTTCTTCTTTTAACTATTGATAAACATTAGTTGTCTGGTCGAAATATAGAAAAGAAAACTTTTTTATTGTCTCTAGTAGTATCAACATGGTCATGAAGGAATAATGTTGTCAAATTATAAGAAGGGTGATCAACAAAACATTCTTTGCTTGTCGAGTGACACGAAATTTTTTTATTCTGGAAGCTTGTATTTCTTATTACACAAAAGAACACAGGTCTCATAGATTCAATATGTATTTCGGGAAACTTCTTAAAATCCAAGGGCAAGATTATTCCTTCGACCAACAACACTGTTGTACGTAATGATAAAAATATGTTTTCAAAAATCCGGTACTTTACAAATTAAGTAGTAGGAGTTATTAATAGTCATGGTAGTGGTATGCATTCTACTTGAATAAAATTTGTGATTATATCTAATACGTAAGAATAGCAATTATCCTATTTTCCGTTGTATATAATTAATCTCCCAATATAATTTTTTAAATATATTTTTACATGTGGCATATAAGCAACAAACGATATACTTCACATAATTATTAGGTAATCACTTGCTCTTTGTTTGTAGGTCATATCTTATCAAAAGAAAATGTTAAATTAGAGTTCACTATTATAAGGATAGCAAAGTGATCATTCTATGTTACCTAACAATGCTTAAAACTTGACACTTTTGTCATTGAGTAGGGCTGACACTTTTTTTTTTCTCATCACATGCATGTCAAGGGCCCTTGTGTAACGAAACGACGCGAGTTTCGTGGTCACAACGTGCTATTCCTTTTTTTTCTACAAGATATATAAGAAAAAGAGTTTTTTTTTTATATTTGCAACGTAACTAAACAAATACCTTTAATATCTGATATTACTGATAATAAATGATAGTAAACTGTGATATTAAAAGCACTGAGAAATCAAAAAAGAGAAACAATTATTTGCTCTAATGACCCAGTATTGGGATGTTGGTTTATAGTTTATCATGCATCTAATTGACCAAATATGTAATTTTTCATCGGAGCACCTTTGCCGATGAACTAAAGTTCTTCATCCCCAACATGATCAGTTGACAGATTTTTTTTTGTCTCTTTTTTCTAAACTGTTGTAAAAAAAAAATGACTATAATGGATCACGATCCACCTCCACGTTACTATCGTGAACGATGGATTCGTCAACTTCAGCATTATCCTGATGTTCTTAGGTATAATATTTATCTTTGTATATTTTTATATGATTTATTTTAATTTTATTGTTTTTGTCGACAATGACGTGTCATGTTCGTTTTGAATCTTTTCAAAAAAAAATACTAATGTTGTAATTTTATTTCATTCCATCTTTTTAATTACAATAGGTGGAAAGGATCGGTAAAGAAAAAAAAACAGAATTTTTGTTTTTCTTTTGTACGTATGTATTTTTATATTAAAAATAAATAATAAAATTTTAGGTATGGCCACGTATTCTTCCATTAATTACATTGACTGGATTCTATGCCTATGCTATAGCATACGCTTATCTCAAATTAAATTATACCGTGATTGCTTTAAACAATTCTGTTGGTAAAGTATATAATTCTTGTCATTGGGAACAACAACTTCTTTTTTCCCTACTTTAATATCTCTACTCCCTAGTCTTTCTGCATTATTGTTTACAAATTCTTCTTTTATATATATATATAATAATAATAATTAGTACCTGCCTTATCTGTCGTTTTGGGTCTACTATTAACATTTCGTGCCAACACATCTTATAATCGCTATTATGAAGGAAGACAACTTTTTGAAGGGATTTTAAGTAGATCACGTAATTTAGCTCGTCTTATCTGGACATCCATTCCAGAACGTACTCAAAATGATCATTTGGAAAAAATGCGTTGTATGAAACTTTTACTTGCTTTTGCAGTTGCAACAAAACATCAGATCCGTAATGAATTAGGTTGTGACTATTATGATCTTGATAGTTTACTTCCACCTAATTGGATACCTGCAGCAGCAGATGATTTGATTCAAAATGAACCTTTGTCACCTAGTAGTTATGGTGAAGAACAACGTCAACAACAGCAACAAGAACAACAATTACCTAGTTTAGGTGAAGCAGCAGAAGCAATACAAGAAATTCGAAAAAAGGCAGAAGCCGTATTTTCATCTGATGAGGATTTACCTGATATTAAAGACGCATCTATCGGTGATATGTCATTACCATTAGAAATTTTATTTCGTATGGGATTATATGTTCAACAGGCTAAGAGTGTTGGTAAGATTGATGGTATTTTTTCAAGTAGTATTATTAATCATTTAAATGAAATGAATGATTATTTGGCTGCTTTGGAACGAATCGCAAATACTCCAATTCCTGTGTCATATCGTATTCATTTGTAAGTTGTTGTTGTTGTTGTTGTTGTTGCTTGTTATTGTGTAACAAGTAAAGCTGCTTTATTTATTTATATGTGGTTTTTTTTATAATTTTTTTTTTTCTGTTAGAAAACAATCTTTAGCATTATTTTTGGCAACTATTCCATTTACATTAGTCGCCCAATTACGTTGGTGGATGGTACCTACTGTTACCCTTGCAGGTTTTACTCTATATGGTATTGATGCTATTGGTGCTGAAATTGGTAAGTTAAAAGAAAGAAAGAAAAACACTTGATCAAATGAAACTAATAACTTTCTTTCTTATAAATAGAAAATCCTTTTGGTTATAATCCAAATGATTTACCATTAAATCAATTTTGTGATGGACTTCGAAAAGAAATTGAATTTATTGTTTACCATTTACCGTGTGAAACAGAAGAAACACTTAAATAAACTTTGATTGAAAAAGTAAATTATGATGTCAGAGGACTCACTGTTGTTGACGCTTAGGAATATAAAATTTAACATAATAATTCCGTATATTCAATTCCAAGAATGGTTATATAAAAAAAAAGATTCTTGATATACAGAATTTGATATTTCTTCCAGACTCGCTTAAAAGGTACCATCGTTGAATAACTCTATTTGAGAGGGTGTAGTATCAACATATTTTTGGAACTTGTTGTTTTACTTTCCATAAATCTTCTACCAATAATTAAAACGCATCAGATAATGTCAATCAAAGTTATTTTTTTTTTCAACTGGGTCTCCTCTTTTATTTATAAAAATGTTGGGTTATAATCACCCTTTTCATCCCCATCAAATCAAAATAGTAGTTTATTATCTCTAAGGTTAAATATTTAAGCTTCTTCTTTTTATCATTCTTTTCTTCTTTCTTTGTTTGATTAACAATGGTGTGGGATCCTTATAATAATGTGTATCTATACTTATAACCAATAGTCTATAATGGGGCGGAGTCTGTCTGTATGTGTACGTGGATATATGATTCCGAACTTATTGCAAAGAGAACAAGAGTGTGTGTATAAAGTTATGTGTGTGTGTGTGTGTACGTGTGTGTGTACTTGTGTACAGTGTTCGTGTGTAAGGTAACCCTTTTGTCCACTTGGACAATTTTGGTCAAGATTGATTTTTCAACCCAGGTTAAGAAAAATATTTTTTGATTGATTGGTAGATTTTTTTTAAGTTACTTGTTATTTTCTATTGGATAAATGGCTTATAATTTTTTTTTTCTCGTGTGAGACATATAATGTTCTTTTTTGATTTATTTTTTAGTTATTGGATAAAAAAAAAGATACCTATGAAACCCCAGGAACCAAATTGTTTAGTATTGTTTAGTTTTTGTGTTTTTAGTTTGCATGGATGGTTTGTTGTTGAGCGGGGAATCCGCAAAGCTCTTTTTGTGTGTACGAAGGGGATCGATTTGCAACATAAGATTTGAGACAAACCGAATAGAGTTTTGAGCTGGTTATAAAAAAAACTATTGGTGCGTTCGGACGGGGTGCTCTCCGCCCGATTCCGATGGGCTTGTAAAAAAAAAGTTGTTAGGTGTGTTATGTGTCCCCACCACGCTTTCCAATCCGCACCACTGATTGTACACACACACACACGCACACACACACGCACACACATAAACGTACACACTCACTCACTTCTAAAAGTCTTTTTTTTTTTTTTTTTTTCCTACGTTTCTTTTCCTTTTTACTTTTTTTTTCTCATATATTTTATTTCTTTTTTGCTTTTTTTTTTTATTATTATATCCCTTTTTTTTTTCTTTAAGTTAATAAAAACAAACAAGCGATCAGTCAATCAATCGACTTTACATAAACAATAACAACAAGCAAGCAGCAATAATATTCTCTCCTCTTTACCCCTTTTTTTTTTATAAAACCATTTTAACTTTCTTTTTTATATAATATACATGTAAGGATTCTTTGTTTTTCTTTTCTTTTTTCTATTTAATCTCTCTCTACTCTCTCTTTCTACTCTTACTCTCTCTCTCTCTCTCTCTCTCTCTCTCTCTCTCTCTCAAACACACACACTCGCTCTCTTCTTTTTAATTATTATATGTCAATATTCCTTTTTCACTTTTTTTTTTAGTATTATTATCATTGTTTTTTCTTGTTTTTTTTTTTTTAACTCTTGATTTATATCATTGTGATTTTCTATCAAATTATTAATAATTATAGGGCGAGCATGCCACCAAGTCCACCCAATCGAAATGTTTTAGTAGAGCGATGCTCATCTTTACGTGGATGTGAACCATGCAAACGTAGAAAACGAGTTTGCAACGGTCAACGACCGTGTGGTAACTGCCAAGAGACAAACCAAGAATGCGTTTACAGTGTCGTGTCGGACTACTCACGGAGCGTTTTCACGACGAATAGCGCGCGGCGTCTAAGTTCGGGCTCAGCCTGTGAGACCTGTCGCCGACGCAAGACAAAATGTGATGGTGGTAATCCTTGTGCATACTGTGTCAATGCAGGTTTTGAATGTAATAATAATTCAGAACGTCGTAAACGTGCTCAAGCTCATGCTCAAGCGCAACAACAAGCAGCCGCTGCTGCCGCTGCTGCTGCTGCTGCTGCAACATCAGGATCTCAGTCAACAACATCATCATCTATATCATTATCTGGAGGAGGAAATAATAATAATGCTGACGATCATCAAGCGATGGATCGTATTGAAGATCGACTTCGACGTATTGAAAAGTTAATGACAGCATTTACACCAAGTAGTCCATTAAGTAGATCTTCATTCACTGCTTCATCATCCAATAGTTTTGAACAACAAACTGTAGGTACTATCGCATCACGTAAATTATCATCACCACATCCACCACCACCTTCATCATCCTCTTCTCATACAACAACAGTTAGGCAACATCGACATTCTGTACAAGGTATTAGTGTTGCAAAGGAACAAGCAGCTTTACGATCTATTCTTAAAGGTACAACTAAATCTTTTGTTTGTTATTTATCGGAAATTTCTTTTTACTAATGGGGTTTTTATTATTATTAATTCAGGTACACCACCAGTATCCATGACAACAACATCAACAACCACTTCATCACCACCTTCATCTCCTCCATTATCACCTAGTAATAAAACATCTATTACTTCATCTATGCTTAATCTATCGCTGTCACCTTCTTCTTCTACTTCATCAAATCAATCTTCTAATCACAACGAAGGATGTTTATCTCCAGGCGGAGAATGGAAACAATCAACGCCGATCCCAAGTTTAATGGGTAACTATCTATTTATTTTTTATAATACTTTGTGATCTGATTACACCATACCTCCCTTCGTTTTTCCCTTTATACTTCTTTTTTCGATCTCTAATGAATTATTTTTTTCACAATATTTAGATCAACTTTCTAGACGAACGTTTGTCCCAACAGCTATGGATTATATGCAATTTCCTATTTATCCAATTTCTTCAACTCCACCACCAAAATCAATGATTTCTGATCATCAAGAACAAAAGAAATAATCATATATATAACCCTTGATCCCTTCTTTTTTTATTATTATTATTATTATAATTATTATTGTTATTATTATGTCCATAATGTATCTCTCTCTCGCTCCCTCCCTCTCTCACAAACACACACACACACTCCCTTTGTAAATTGTTCTTTTATCTCTACTTTTCTTTTTCTTTTTTTCCCTCCCTCTCCCTCTCCTTCTACCCTCTTTCTCTCTATTTTTTTTTTTTGTATATCTCTCGAATCATCTTTACAAAATATTCTAATAAAAAAAGAAAATATTCACACACACAAGTTTCGGAACTGTCCATCCGGTCCTGATTCTAAGTGACTGCGCGTCGTGTACATCTTCTGAGTCACAATATTTTTTGACATATTTCAAATGATGGGGGGCGTAGTTCCTATTCGGTTTTTTTTTTTTTATCTTACAACCCTATAAAAAAAAAAAAAGATGCTTGACATTAACCTTTTACTTGTCGACCGTGGGGGTAACCCAGAAGTTGTTAAAGAATCTCAACGAAGACGTGGTGGTTCAGTTGAAATTGTCGATGAAATTATTGAATTATATAAAGATTGGGTTAAGAGTAAGCGAAAAATATTTCATTTTATATACATCTCAAATATTTCTTTCATTTTTGATCAAGGAAAATGATGCGATAGAATAACAATAATATAAAATAGTTTATTTGTTTTCAGTGATTCTCATCATGTTTATTATTTTTAATTTAAAAATTTAGCTCAATTCCTTAGCGATCAAAAGAATAAGGAAATTAATGCTGTACAAAAGGAAATTGGCAAGAAATTCAAAGCCAAGGAAGATGCCAGTGAATTATTGAAACAAAAAGAAGAGTTACAAAAGGCCAAGGAAAAACTTATTACTGAAGCAAAGGAAGGAGAAGCTTCGTGGAAGGCCAAATTAGGAACTTTGGGTAATATTGTACATACTTCTGTACCTACTTCTATGGATGAAGATAACAACGAAGTGATTCGTACCTACAACCACAATGATGTCGAACCCGTAAAACGTACCGATATTCTTTCTCATCATGAAGTATTGCAACGTTTGGATGGTTATGATCAAGAACGTGGTGCCAATGTTGCTGGTCATCGTGGTTATTTCTTGACAGGTGTGGGTGTGGATTTGAATTTAGCTATGATCAACTATGGTCTTTCTTTCTTGGCTCGACGCGATTATAAAAAATTGATGACTCCTTTCTTTATGAAAAAGGATGTCATGGCCAGAACAGCTCAATTGAGTCAATTTGATGAAGAATTATACAAGGTATCGGGTGACGGTGAAGACAAGTATTTGATTGCTACTTCTGAACAACCTATTTCTGCTTTCCATGCTAATGAATGGTTTGAAAAGCCTGCTGAACAATTACCTTTGAAATATGCTGGTTATTCTACTTGTTTCCGTAAAGAAGCTGGTGCTCACGGTAAAGATACTTGGGGTATTTTCCGTGTCCATCAATTTGAAAAGATTGAGCAATTTGTATTGACTGATCCTGAAAAGTCTTGGGAAATGTTTGATGATATGATTGGTCATTCTGAAGACTTTTTCAAGAGTCTTGGATTATCTTATCGTGTGGTTGCTATTGTTTCTGGTGCATTGAATAATGCTGCAGCCAAGAAATATGATTTGGAAGCTTGGTTCCCATATCAAGGTGAATACAAAGAATTGGTTTCATGTTCTAATTGTACTGATTATCAATCACGTCGTCTTGAAATTCGTTGTGGTGTCAAGAAGATGTCTGATCGTGAAAAGAAGTATGTCCATTGTTTAAATTCCACTTTATGTGCTACCGAACGTGCCATTTGTGGTCTTCTTGAAACTTGGCAACGTGAAGATGGTTTAGAAGTACCTCCACCTTTGGTCCCTTACATGGATGGTCGTACTTTTATTCCATATGCTAAGGAACTTAATACCAGTGTAAAGAAAGATGCCAAGAAGGATGGCAAGAAGAAATAAATTTGAAGAAAAAAAAAAGACCTTTTATATATAATATAATTTGTGTAAAATTATCCATCATTCAACATTAAAATGAAAAACAGTGTTTATTAATGTAAAATCATTATTATTTATTTATCAATAATCGTTAACATCATATGTAATTGATTGTGAACTCGAGAAAGTTCCTATATAATTATTAGTTGGTTATGTTTCTATTGTTTTGGAAAGAAAAAGAACAAAGGAAAAGACTTACATCAGCAACTTCACCTTGACCATTATGTTCATAACTATAGAAAAACATTGATACATTTCTTTAGTGTTTTTTTCTAAAAGAAGAAAAAAAGTAATCTTTTTTTATGTAGAGATAATTACGGATCATCTTGCCAATTAGTACTTGTTGGTGAACGATCATCAATGATGCCTTCTTTATATTCACGGTCAATACCTCTAAGTTTTTCTTGAAGTTTTCTTACATCGTCTTCTGTAAATTTACTTTGAGCAACTTGGTCACTTTCTTTGGCAATAGCCATAATCTGTTGATGGATTTGTTCTTTTTTTTTTATCCTTTATTATTCATATTGTACTAAATTCTTTACGTATTCAACCTATATATAATGAAATAGGAATTATATATATTACCAAGATCTCTACGCATTTTAGGTTTATGTATCCAAGTTATATATTAAAAAAAAAGAAAAAAAAAGCCCTTGTAAAAAAAAGTAAATAATAATAATAATAATGATGATGATAAAAGAATGAGGGGTTTATTTTATATTAATAATCATTTATTATTTATTTTTTATACAAGGGTATTATATATATGTAATGTGTTATGTAATCTAATGTGCGTGTATATGTGTATATGTGTGTAGATATATATGTTCTGCATAATTTTAATTTGAAACTTTTTCTCGTATATACCATGGTTTTGCATTACGAAACTGTGCACCAAAGATATGAACAGTAGGAATACAAATGAGGTAAAATGCTAAATTCATTAAACCGGCCAATGTACTAGAATATATTTCCCCGTTTTAGTTTTAAAAGGTTTCATAAAAATATATATGAAAAAGAAAAAGAACTTACTAGGACCAATTATCACCCATACTAGCACGAATTTGTACAGATAAAATAGAAAATAACATGGCAAATATATTACGAGTAAAATTACTAACAGAAACCACTAAAAAAAAAAAAAGAAAAGGTTTTTTTTTAATATTTACGAATTTTATTATATACATTTAAAAGAATTTTATTTTTTTTACCTGATGCAGAGACTTCAAGATACGATTCAACAAGATAAGTTGTACCTGTTGTAATGGTATACATAGATCCCAAAGTACAAAACATATATCCAATTAAAGGAGTAAACCAATGTAAACGAGCATGAATAAACCAACCATACATTAGAAACCCTGCAATTAAAAATGGAATACCAAAATATAATGGTACTAAACGACCTTCTGCAGTTATTTTTCCACGTTTCAATTGATATGTATAAATACGATCAGATATAAAACCTGCAATCATACTTCCACTACAATTGCCTATACCACCCGCTAAATAAAATAAACCAATGGTTCCAGTATCAAAACCATAAACTTCTGAATAGGTAGAAGGTAAAATAGTGACAAGATAATAAAACCATCCGAAAGCAGTACTAATAGGAAGACAAATTAAAAGTACTTCAGGTCGAAGTAAAAGACGAAAACTTGTAAACTAGATAAAAAGGGAATTTAAGTGAGTTACAAGCACGTTTATTCACATGTCAAATTTAAATGGAACTTACGGGATTAAACTTGAGATGTGCAATCCGGCTTTTCGGTTTTTCATAATTAGGTCTATAAAGTGTTTCGCGTAAAAGAACGACATTTGCAATAAAGATGACGCCACCCAAGATAGTGCAAATGTAGAAAATCCAACGCCAGCCCAAGTATTGTGCAACATAACCACCAATAAGTGGAGAAAATGCAGGTCCGATAATAGTACTATATAGATCATCATTCGCCCAAAGTAAATAAAAGATTCAAATGTGTTTAATAAAATTCAATAGGATAAGTAGTAAATAAAATAGTATGTACCCAAGCATAAATATACTCATTGCACGACCCCGTTCGCTCGGTCTGAATAAGTCGGCAACACTTCCACCACCTACAGCCATACCTATAAAAATCGCAGATAGAATAAGTTTCATTATATCAAAATTAAATTAATAGTACATTGAAAACTTACCGGCTGATGATGCAACACCTTGTAATATTCGAAATACAAAGAATAAAGATAAACTATTGGCAATACCACAAATAACTGTGAATACAGTATAAAATCCCATTGCAGTAATATAAACCCATCTAAATAAAATAAAAAGGTTGGAAGATCAGCATCCTTAATTTAATTTTTATTTTTTCAGAAACTTGAAACAAAAAGGTACCTTCTTCCTACTCTTTCACTAAAAGGTGCCCAAAATAAAGGCTAAAATGACAAGATAGTCAATTATTTATGATTCCATGTTTGTAATTTTTTAGATAAAATTTTTCTTTATTTACTTACAGCAATACCAATAGCTAGAACAAATAATGCAATTGTTGCGTTAATTACCTAGATATGAATATATAAATTATTATTATTATTATTATTATCAATGACTAAGAAAAAAATAGGAATTCTCATTTCATTTTATTCATTGTAATTTATTATACCGTTAAATTAGTATCAAAATGAATACGAAGATCATTAGTTGCAGGCATCTATTTTTTATTTTCATATAAATTAATATTTAAGGTACCAAGTAAGGGGAACAAAACAGTAACCGAAAAACAAAAAAGCTTACATAAATAGCAGAAGAGAAATAGCCTGTAAAAGCATTAAAAAAGACAATAACAAAATTGATCCATTTTTTGGTTGTTGACCAATTCTTTATTAAAAAGATTTGATTTTTTAGTTCGGTTATTGATAAGAAATTTTAATATAAACTGAAATATGTACCTTGGGATTAGCTGGATCCGTCTCGGATTCATCTAGTTGAGTAATACTAGTACAATTGGATCTGTTTTCAATATCTTGAGTTGCTTCTATTTTACTTGCTATTTCACTATCATTATTATAAGAAGTCATGATATGAAAACAATTCCTGTCCCCTTTCTTTCAAATTTGATCTTCTGTGAAAGACAAACAAAAAAAAAAAAAAGAAAAAGAAAGAAAGAAACAAGAAAAGTTAAATTCTTTTTTTTAGCGGAATGGATGGCTCCGAACTGTTTCGATTGGCCATTTTAAGTTATTTCGCAAGAGTTAGACACCATTGCATAGCATATGTTGAATTGTGTAACATTTAGTAACTCGTTGCTGCGGTAGGTTCATTATATTATTGATTTTGACAGTGATAGATCAAAGAGTCATTTAGTATTATTATTATTTTAGTTCCACGTATGAGTAGATACAATGATAACTGAGATTCTTATCTATCAGATAAAAAAGTATTACTACTTGATGTATATAATGTAAAAGCTTAGACAATATATGATATGATGAAAAGAATCGTAAATTATAAAAGTTTACCCGATGTCCCTCCCAAGTTAAAATTGTATTTAATCACTATGCAAGTGATCCTGGTGTCCTAATTGAATACATTCGATCAATATATAAGGTAATGAGAATACGTAGTGGGGTCTCCTTTTTTAGAAAAAATCTACGGGAGTATTTGGAGGAAAATTGTTGTTAAGAAGAAAGGATGAAGGAGGAGAAAACAGTAGTGTATTATTAGAATAATAGATACTGTCAAGTGGGAAAAAGTAAGCCAAGAAGATAAACGCCAGGAAAAGGATGTATAATAAAATAAGAAAGTGTAGATCACAAGACATCATATATATATAAAAATATCAATACACATCAGCCCGTAATATGTTTTGGAGTCTATAATTTTTATAGCTTTTGTTATTCATCCTATCAACAAACACTTATTTTCTTTATTATCATCATCTTCAACATTTTATTTTAAACGCCATCATATAAATCACTTGTTACTAAACAAGTTGCCATGTTAAATATTGAGTTGATATACCATTTAGAAAAAACATATTGATATCCTGTCTATGAAGCAATCCCTTCAAATATTTTTAAATAGAAATATTATTACACAAAAATTATATAAATAATCATAAAGGTTTTTGAAATTTGGCTTGTACAAAAATACGATCTACACTTAATTCTAATCGTCTATTATTCGTTTCACGATAAATATATTCATTTTTAACTGTTTTGAATCCTTCTGCTTCAAATCGACTTGATAAATCTTCAACAGAGAAAAAATAACTCATGGTTCCATCTTGTCGTACATAGAGATTTTCATCTAATTTTTTATCAGATGCTTTACAAAACTTGATTTGTGCTTGATCATAAAGACCATAATCTCGAAATAAAATATAACCACCCGGTTTTAATACTTGATATATATTTTTAATAGCTGATTGCATTTTTTCAGGTGGAATAGCTGAAAATACAAATAATGCTGATACCTATTATATATGTATCTATTTATTAATATTATCCTTCCACATTTATCTATTTACTATATATATATATATATATTCTTACCAAATCAAGACTTTCAGCTGGTACATTATCAATAAGTGGATCAACAGTTAAATCACATACAAATGCTTGACAACGAGATTCATGATAATTTTCATTACTCTACTAGTTTTTTTTAGTTATTTTTTCTTCATCCTCTTTTCTTTTTATTTATTTATTTACCTTGACCATTTCTACTGCTCGTTTTGAGAAATCACAAGCATAAACGAATAAATTTGGATTTTCAGCAATAGCAGGAAAAATAAAGTTACCCACACCACATCCAATTTCTAAGCATCGAATCTAATTTTATTGATAATATATAAATATGCAAAAAGAATGACCTGAGTAACTATAAAAAAAAAAAGTGTCAGTTTTCTTACTTGTTGATCACCTTCTTTAGGTGCAAGTTCTTCAAACTCACGATCAGTCCAATGACGATCTAAATTTATATAGACAATATTGATCAGTTTAGAATTGAGTTTTCTTTTTTTGTTTTATATAAATGGAATATGATCGCTAACCTTTAAAAAACTTGGTTGTATTTCGTTTATAAAATATATCCCAATTTTTAGCAGCTTCTTTTTTATATTTATTTATCCAGAAAGGAGGTACTTCTTTTTTATCATTAGCAATAGCTTCTTTTGCTCGTTGAACATGTTGTTCAAGACGATCGGAGTCCATGTCAACCCTTTCTGCATCCATGACAATTAAAAAAACTGTTGCGTTGGTTGGAGGGAGAGAAAAAAAACTGGGAATTTTTTTTTTTCTGTTTCTTAAAATTTAAGAACGTCTTTTTTTTTTTCTACGCCCAGCTTAGCTTCCCTTTTCTTCTCATAACACATACACACACTAAAAAAAAAGAAAATGGATTTTTTAAAGGATGTCATTAGTTCTGAAATTTCTAAAAAACGAAAGACTATCAATGCTGTCAGTGGTGATAAAGGAGGTCAACGAAAAAAATATGTGAGTCGTGCTGAATTAGAACGATTGAGAGAAGAAGAATATTTTCGTGAAGAAGAACAACGTAAAGCAAAAGAAGAAGAGGTAAAAGTTTATGCTTCAATAAGAATAATTAAATTAGAATATTATATTAATGTATTATTTAATTGTATATTATTTAGAAAAAACGAAAACGACAAGAAGAAGAGGTGTATATTATTTGAATCTAAATCACTTATATTAATATACCAATCTATGGAAAGAGAGCTAAATATTAATCTGAATGTTTTTTTTTTATTATTTAGGAACGAACTCGAGAAAATGAAAAGAAAGAAATTAAAAAGACAGACGAAAAAGTAGATGGTGATGGAGAAGTAAGTTTATTTAACTGGCTTTATTATCATTTAAATAAAACTAATATCATTATTATAGGAAATTGAAGTAGAAACATTTAATATTACTCGTGAAGAAGTCATTCGACGATTACGAGCTAAAGGACAACCTATTCGATTATTTGGTGAAACTGATAAACAATGTAAAATTCGATTACGTGCACTAGAACTTATGGAAGAACGTTCTGATGATGTAAGTTAATATATATATATGTGTGTGTGTGTGTATATTATGATTTAAAAACTAAAACATTTTATTATTAGGGTCAACAAAATGATTATATGCGTAAATTAGAAGAAATGGAAGAAGGAATGCGTTTAGAAGCTCTAAAACAAAAGGGTGGTGTACAAGATGAAAAGAAATTAAACAAAAAACTTAAAAAAGCGGAACAAGTAGTAGAAACTATTGAATTGAATATGTTACAAAAAGATATCGATCGATTATATTTACAAATTTATACTTATCTTGTACATACCATGGATGAATGGGAAGAAGCTATGGATGCTCGTCCTGAAGAAGAAAAACAAAGTGGACCAGGAAAAAGAGCAGCTGTATTACAAAAACAAACTGCTGATTATATTAAACCTTTATTAAGACAACTTAAAAAACGAGTAAGTAGTAATCATATAAAATACATTTGAAATCCTATTCAATAACTAACTATATATAAAGACTCTAGAACCAGATATTTTAGCTCGTGTAGCCGAAATTACACATTATATGCAACAAAGAAGATATAGAGATGCTCAAGATTCTTATTTACAATTATCTATTGGTAATGCACCATGGCCTATTGGTGTAACCATGGTTGGGTAAGTTATTTAACCTTTGATCTTCTTATATAATCAAAATATACTAAATAAACTATAAATATTTTAGTATTCACGAACGTTCTGCACGTGAAAAGATTTTTGCTTCTCAAGTTGCTCACGTATTAAACGATGAAACTTCACGTAAATGGATTCAATCTGTTAAACGTTTAATGACATTTGCACAAAGCAAATATCCACCTTATACATTAAGTCAAATATCTTAATTATTCCCCCTTCTTTCCCTTACTCAAATTCATTTACAAATAACAATAATAAGCTTGCATTTATACACAAAAAAAACCTCTTTTTTTTTATTCTTTAATTTCATAAACAATAACAGTATTTATATACATTATATATATGGAAATAGATTGTTTTGATTTGATGTTATAAAATATACATTAATATCATCAACTATTCTTATTAGTGTTGGTATCAGTATCATTAGCATTATTATTATTATTATTATTATCATATTTCGTTTTATATATCCATGAATTTCCAATTAATCCTCGTCCTTGTGATGCTGCTAATCGATAATATGTTGCAGCTTGATGTAAATCTTTTTTTGTACCATAACCACGATAATAACAATCAGCTACTTCATTTTGTGCATCTGCATCACCTAACTGAGCTGCTACCTTGAAATAATAAAAAGCAGTTTCTGGACTACGTGTAGTTCCCCAACCTTGTTGAAGTGCTACACCTAATTCATAAATAGCAATGACTAATTCACCTTTACGAGTCGCTAATAATGTATCCATCTTGTTTTTTGTATTTTCATTATCACAACATGAAGAAGACCCTTTTTGTAATCCATCCACTGCAAATTCTGCTGCTTTTTGAAGATATTGAAATGCTAATGTACTATTTACTCGACATCCCTTAATTTTTTAACATATATAAAAATAAAGTTTTATTATTATTATTATTATTATTATTGAGTTTCAGAATCAAAACATAAAAATATCTATTTATTCTTATTTACCCATCCATGCCGTAAGGAAAGTCCATATAATAGCATACCAATAGGTGATTCTTCTTTGGCTGCTATTCTAAATTGATGAGTCGCTTTTTCTAATTCATCAAGTTCATGATATTCAATGCCTTTTTGAACATAATGATCAATATCAATCTTTTTCTTTTCTGATATTTTTTCTTCTTGTTGTTGATGTAATTGATATTGTTCACAAGCAACTCGATTTACTAATCGTTGCGGCTGTTGTTGTTGTTGTATCTAAAAATATAAATGTGAGCTTATTTATTTATCTATGATTATATTTAGTTATAATCAATTTACCTGACTAAATCCTGTTTCTATAATCCTATAATATTAATACATGTTTTTTTTTTCTTTTTTACTTAGCCTTATAATAAAAAAAAAAAAAAGAAGAAGATGATTTTATAAAATAAATAAGTATAACTACAAACCAATTTTCTGGTGGTCTTCGATATCCTTTACTTTCATAATCATCTTTATTAAGTAATAGTGATTGAAAACGTTTTAGCATTTTATGTACGTATAATAATAATAATAATAATAATAATAAAAAGTTTATGAGGGAAAGAAGTACTTACGAAACAAAAAACAAAAAAAAAAAAAAGAAAACTCAAGTTTGAATTGAAAAAAAAGGAGGAAGGGAGAGAGAGAGAGAAAGGTATAAATATAAGGAGCCAAAAAAAAGGGAGGGGATGAAAGGGGAGAATAATGATATTATCAGGGGGGTTCATTATATTTGTTCAATAATCTGGAGGCGAAGTTTAAAAAGGTTTTTGCAATGTTATTTACTAAAAAAAGAGATATATTTTCATAATAATAATAATAAAACATGTCAAAGTCAAACTTGAAAAGGATAATTCATTCAAAACAGTAGAAATGAAAGGGTGAATATTCATTAAATAAAACAACAACAATACGAAAAATGTAAATCATTGATCAGCTTGATTTATAAATAAAATGTGATGTATCTCCGTATGTGGTAGTTGTTATAATGTTTGGGTACATTATTTTTTATGTTCCCGGTCCATTCAATAAACATTAAAAAATAAAATAAAAAGGTACCCGTTCCCAAAGTATATATTATTGAGTCCTTATGTCTTTATTATCTTACAAGTTTAATGCCAAGAAAGAAAAAGAAAGATCATCTGATTAATAAGAAAAAAGATACGTAACGAACGTATGAAATGAATACTAATTGTATCGCTAAACCCAGAAGAAAGAAAGAAAACTGATAGGGTTTCCTCACATTCTGTAATTATTATTTAAAGGCTGAGCCCCAACAACGATGAAATAGTTCATGCGAAATCATTTACTCTCGTTATATGATAAATGACCACGTATTAAGCATAATAAGTATGTTTCAGATAATATTTGTGTTCAAAGCATGTTAATATAAATAAAATGTGAGATAATCGTGCATATTTAAACGACCCTGTATTCATTTGTCAATAATGATAAACAAGAACAAAACAAATGATATTTATACTTTAGTAATTATAGAGTTCCCTTCTTTCTTTTCCCCTAGGCAACAAAAAAAAACGGGTACTACAGTTGTTGTTGGAAAAAAAAAAGGGGGAGTATAATAATATATAAAATACGTATCATTGAATTTGAAAGGAAATAAAAGAAGTTTCAAACATGACAACATTTCTGTTTTGATAGAAAGAAAGAGATTAAAGACCTTTTAATTATTTGAAACTAACCAATTATTATTATAAGATGGAAGCATTGGATTGTTTTAAGCCACAAAGTATATATTTCAATTGGTTGGTTGATTAAATCCTAAAAGTAATGCTGTACAAGATGTTCCTGACATTCTTAATAATCTCTACATTTTTGGGATTCCGCGATTTTTCCTTACTTTCTGTTTTTCCCTTGTTCTTACGTATAAAAGTTATAATATCCAATAATGGTTTATTGAGAGCGTACGTCGCTTCTTTTTTTCCTCTTGGAATATTTATATATTTATATATGCTTTTCTCTTGCTTCCACTGTTCTTTTATATATAATAATAATATTTACTCTTCTTTTTCTTTTATTTTTCCTTCACCTTTTTCTCTCTCTCTCTCTCTCTCTTTATATACCAAGTGTAATATTCATTTTTATTAAAAGAAAAAGAAAAATTATTAAAAATATTTACACGTCAAATTTTATTAAACTCAAACTAAGATAAACATAATAATCTAACGAAACGACAAGAAAAATAAAAAGATAAAGATTTGACATGCCATGAAGAACAAACTTAGTGTGTTATTCCTACTTTTTATTCAATATTATTATACATTCGCTACAACAACAATCGAAAATATCAACTCTAACAATAATAATGAAAATGAGAAGACTACTGGTTGTAGTTGGCCTTGTCCAAATAAATTTGATATTTGTCAACTTTCAAAAGTAGACAGTATTATGAGTTGTCAACCTCTTCAAGATAAACAGTATGTAATATAATTATTCAGTCTTATTTCTTTCTTTACAATCTGGTTGATTTAGCTTAATATACGTATACTAATAGCTCTTCTTCTTTCTTATTATTATTAACAGATGGATTATACCTTTTCCTCAAGGAAAGCCTGTATTTTACGTTAAAAATCAATCTTCATTATCTGGATTATATCAATCATGCGATCTTGCACCCAAATTACCATTTATTAGTAATAGTAATAATGATATAGAATATGGTGATGATGAAGAAGAGACAAATAGTGGTACATGTGCACCAGAACTTTTGTGTATCCGTGGTCAATGTGAGCAACAACATAACAAGCGTAGATCATTATATTCTTTTCATACTTCACACCAACAATTAGAACGACGCGAAAGTGGGAATACTTTTAGCCAATCAACAGAACATACCACAGCATTTAATGTAATTCATGTTATTGCTGCTATCGTTGGTATTCTTGGTGCAGCTTTTGTGGGTGTCACGGTATTTATCATGTGTCGCCGTCGGCAAAGAAGATTAGAAAAACAAAATAATTCTTTTAGTGCAACGAAACATCTTCGACATACACAATCAACTTCTTCATCTCATTCATCAACAACTCATTCTACTTCTTCTACTTCTACTACTGCTACCCCTATTAATAATGATATACCACCTACATTACCATTACAAAAATCAATGGATCGATTTAATCAATTTGCTCAAGCGTATGAAGATTCTAATAATGATAATAATCAAGTGCTTGTGCCACCACACGTTTATTCATCCAAATCAGGTTACAACAGAGATATAACTAGTGTTAGCCCGTCCATGCAACAAATGCACTTACATTCTCAACTTTTATATCAATCAGGTGTCCATCGAAATAATAGTACTCATCATGAACAACCTACATCAAATCATAATCATCATTATCCATCATCATCAGCATTATTACCCCCTCCTCCACCTTATCAACCATAATTAATACATCTGTATTTTTTTTCCCTCCTCGTGCATTATTTACTACTCGAAAACATTCTTATTATTCTTCTATTTTCTTTTTTTTCCAGTCATCTGTATTCCATCCTATTTTGTCGATTTTGCTTTCTATTTTTTGTTCTTCGTCATGTACATAATAATAAAAATAAAGATGTTTTATACAAATATACGTATCCTTCTTTGATAAACAAACCCCTTCATTACGTAAGAAAGAAAATAGCGTTAAATGAATAATAATTTATGGATTACTACTACTGCTAATGTTTCTTTTTACATAGTAGCAACAAAACTAAAGTACAATCATTTTGTTACAGGATAACTTATTATTATAATTGAAAGGTTCGAGTAACCCAATCATGTACTTTTGTAACTAAGGTATTTTCGTATTCAAACCAAAAGTGGTCTGCTCCAGGTATAATGACAGATTCCACGTGTTGACCAGCATGCTTGAGCCAGTTTTGGTACGATCGCACACCAGTAAATTGATCATGATCTCCATATAAGACCAATACCTTATTATTATTATCATTACTAGTTTCATTATTGTTGGTGTCATTCTCGGTTGTTCGTAATAGTTTGTTAACCTGACTTGAAAAGAATGAACTACGCACTGTACTAAGTGCCCATTGAACGTTCAATGGGTAACTGATCAATAGATAAGAATAGGGAATACTAAGATCATTTTCCTGTGGTCTTAACGATGCTGCAATCATACTACCAAATGAATATCCCTATAAATCATTTAAGCATAATTAAGGTATTAGTGCACTTCTCTTTCCCCTTTTTCGGGGCCAAAGAAAAGAGGAAAAGATTTTCTTATATCAAATCGATACTACTGATAACTAATTATGTTTGCTTACACCAATAATTAAATGTGACAACTTTTGTGGAAATGAAGTTTTTAAATGTTGAATGACAGCTTCATAATCACCACGTTCAGGCATACCAGTCCAACTTGTTCGGCCTTTAGAATGACCACATCCTCTAAAATATAGATAACATATATCAAAAAGTTAGTTTTCATTAATTTGTTTTCTATTGAAGATAATAAAAGTAAAAAAAAAAAAAAAAAAAAAAAAAAACTTGCCGAAAATTAATACAAGCTGTAATAAATCCTTTACTTGAAAAATAGTTATGTAATGCAATAATGACATTATTACGCATGTTACCTCCTGTTATATACATGTATTACATTATAGATGAAGCATTTCTCGAAATGGTGTTTCTTTTTCTTTGCAAATACGAAAAAAAAAACTTACCAAGGGGACCATAAGGGTGAGCTAAAATTACACCAGGTACAGGAAAAGTAGAATCATTGTCATTATTAAAACTGACTCTAGTTTCAATAGAAGTTTTGTCGTGACAGGACTCTAAAAATATTGTTTCTGAAGGCATAATACAAAAAAAAAAAAAGAAGTAATAAAAAGGGACAAAAAAGACGCTGACGATTATTTTTTTTTTTTTTACATATATAAAAATATAAAGTTTATTATTATTAAAAAGAAAAGAAAGTACAAATTAGATAATAAATAATTATAATAAACATGAATTAGAAGCAAAATTATATAAATAGTAAAAGGTAGGATAAGTTATAATAAATATTATTAATAAACATTAGTATGTTGACGGTGTCTGTAGAAAAAGTAAGTGTCTAATTGATAAATAATTTCTTGACAAGGTAATGATGATATAGGGTGATCTATTATTTCTTGTTGTTCTTGTTGTCGTTGAAGATTCATATGACATTGGTTCCGACCATCCAATAACCAGTTCATATATTGGCTTTCACGAAGATCCATATCAACCTTATTCAATAATTTGAAAATCATTAATAAATCATGTCGTAATATGGCAATACGATCTCGACTGGTATCTAAATCAAATGCTATTTGACGATATCGATCCATACTCCATCGGTATCCTCCTTGTTGTAATTCATTCTGTCCCGCAGTCTTTTCCAAAAATAATTGGAAACTATATATATATTGGTTAGTTTCTCTCAACAGTTTATGCTACATATATTCAATACATCATCCACACATTTCTAAATACCTTTCTGAATCTGCATAAGGTGGTTGAAGGTTAGAGTAAAGAATGCCTTGTTCTTCAAGATCACGTAGATATACGGCTTTACGTTCCAAGACAGTTGTTATAGGTCGTACATTATTATTATCATGGTTGTTATTGTTCACTGAACCACTTTTGATATCTGAGGTTGATTTATTTTCAGCAAAAACTTCATCAGATGATTCCATTACAATGTTGTCAAAAGAATAAGATGATAATGATGAAAAACCATTGAACCATACAAACATTTTCCACATTCCAAAAACTATCCATATGATTGCTATAACCAATAAAAAGACACGAATAGGAACAATACGACGTTTAGATTTTCTTGGTTGTTGCTGTCGATCTGATGATCCTCGTCTTGATCGTCTTCCACTTCCTGTACTACTATTACTCGATTTATGTCTTCGATAACTGGGTCGACGAGCATGAAATGGTGGTGGTTTCAAGTGCGTATTATTACTGCTATCGCCAGTCGTAGTTATTTCTCGCTGAGCATTTTGATGCCCGCTGGCTTTGGTATCATTGAATTGTAATTGTTGTGAAGTACTAGATTTGGTCGCGTGCTGAAGAATGGATGTGGTGACTCGAGTGGATATCGCTGCTATTTGTGTCTTTTGTCGTTGAAGTCCATCATCGACATGCTTGATAATACGTTGTTGATTTTTCGTAATAGTGGTAAGAGCTGAATTACCATTATTGCTGCTATTACCGCTACTATTATCTGTTGTTGTTGTTGTGGTTGTACCATTATTCTTGTTTTCATGTATGACAGCTTTTTTGGAAGCGGCATCGACGAGCGGTGATGATACAGTAAGATTCTCTACAACAGCTGATGATGGTTGTAATGTTGCATTACTCTTGCTATACTTTTGATCGTATTGTTCTTTTTGTTCTTGGTATTGTTGTTGTTGTGTTTCCCGTTCCATTTCAACTTGTTCAGATTCAATATTGGCTGCTTCCTCTATTACAGGAATAAATACTTTGATACTATCTGACATACCTTTCATAGCAGCTCTCGTAACGATTGCTAATTTAATTATAATTGTGATAATATTTTGTTAGTAAAATAAAAATAAAAAGAAAGCTGAAGACGTAACAAATACGCTCTGAAAACATGTCTATATTGTGTTATTACCTTTCACAAGTACTCTTTGTACCCATGCAACACCTAAATGAATGGTTAATTTACATTTAGATTTATCAACCCATGTAATACAGTATCGCACGGATGGAATAAATGCATCTGCATAGGGTAATGCAGCTGTTCTTGTTGAAATTTGAACAGCATAGCAGCTATTATTATTATCATTAAAAAAGGGATACAAAATATGTTGATGGTTAGTTATCAAAAAGAATATGTTTTTAAAGGTAACTAATTTTATTTATTTTTTCTGAGTAGGTTGGTAATTAACACTAACCGATAATCATCTTTCTTATGCAACACTTGTGTCTCAACAACTTCTGCTTCATTCATACGAACTATAATTTCAAATAAAGAATAAAGACGTCAATAAAATAATTGTTTCTTTTCTTCTTGTTATATAATGATGAGCCCCACTTACCAATAGGATTAGATACTGGCATGATATATTTAAGAGTACGTTTAGTTTGACTGTCAGCATTATACCAACAACTAACTCGTAAATCTGGTATTATGTGTGATAGTTAGTTAAAAATAAATAAATAGATAGAAGCGGAATTATATGAGCAAGCATTTCTTTTTCTCAATTTACCATGTCCTTCGGTTCCATTAGTTTTACCCAACCAAACACCACCTTCTGATGGTGAAGCATTAGCTTCATCTGAGAACATAATATCATATAATCGTTTGGCCGATATAGGGAATTCGAGCTCTGTTTCGAGTCTATCAAGATGATCATCACATTCACATGCAATTGGTTCGGCTGGTGTCTTGATATGTGAAGGAGGCTCATCCGCTGTTATATATATATACATATATATATATTTATCAATTAATAATCTCATATGGTAAGTCCATTAAACGTAGTAGTAGTAGTGATAGCAAAAGTTATAATAAAGTGAACCTTCTATTACTTACGATCAATTGGAGGTGTTGGAGGTGGAGGTGGAGGAGGTGCTTGTACCTCTTTGAGTGCTAACACAGTTGTTTCTGTTGGTTGTTGTGCGGATACTAAAGTATCATTTGAATTATTACTGTTAGAATTATCAATTCCACCACTTCGTTCATTTGTAGTAACACCAACTGCTGGTAATTTATTATTTTCTTCATCAATCACATTTGGTTCAGCAGGTTTTTTTTGTGCAATCACAGGACGAGCGGATCCAAGAGCTCTAAATGAAAGTCGTTTTCGTTTCTTTTTTATTTCAGCTGTAGTTGTCCCAGTAAATTGATCAATTGATAATAATGAGGAAGACCGGCTTCGTTGACTTTGTGACATTTGAGTAATTTTAGCATAAATATTACGAAGTTGCATGGGCTAAGTATTTAATACAAAAAAAAGGATGATTCAATGGATTCGTTATTATCAGGTTTCTTCTATCAACAAAATAATAAATAAATAGCATTAACATTGATAGTTTCTTTACCTCATCATGCTTAGCATTGTTGATAGCAAATCGTAGCTTTTCGGCCAAAGTATTACTTTCTTCATGGGGAATACTAAATACTAAAGGACTTTGGATAGCTTCACAACTTGGATCATTAGAAATAAGATCAATTACTAATACTTTATTCATATCCGTATTAATTGAAGGATCTCGTAACACCCGTACATTTTCAATAGAAGTTAATTTAATTGCAAGCTATATTATAATAATATGTATATTAGTACCGTTTTATTCGACAAATATCAAAGTAGAAGAAAAAATTGTATGTGTTATGTGCTAAAAATAAAATTAAAGCGACCTTTAATACAGATTGAAGTGAAAAACAAAATTACTTACAGTATTAACACATGCAATCATAGTGAAACTATAAAACCAAAATGTGCTTTGTGTAACATATCCTTTTCCTCCGTATCCATATCCAAATTCTGATGGTGGTGATGAATTAAGTGTAGCGAGCTGGCTACAAAGTTCTTTATCAAACGAATCAATGGAAATATCATCAGTTATTTCTTCTATAGGTTTTAAAGGTTCTTGTTTTCTTCGAAGCACTCCAATAAATACTAATGTTTAATAATAAATAAAAACATCACAATTTTTAGCATAAATTGAAATAAAGTTTACTGGAACAAAATAACAAAAAAAAAATTAATTTACCATCCAAAACAACTTCATCCGGTTTGACACCACCAAACATTTTACGCAACATATTATTCTCTTCTTGTAATTCATAATTCGAAATATCGACATTAGGATTGGAAGCATTATCATACCCTAATGGCCACAATACACCTGACTTTTCAGTAGATGTCATTGTACCGAGTTGTCCTAAAGCTGGATGTTTATTTGCAATCAACATAGTTCCTAGAATAGGCCATGGGACACCCCAAAGTGAATCTGGTACCTGAATACTTTGAATACTTTTAGATCGAGCTGCTTCCCATACAAGTACTGGACTAAGTGATAAGTATGTCATAAATGATGTTCCATGTTTAGCGAGTGAATTGGATACATAAGCAACTGCAGAAGAAGGTGATCCTTGTTCTTCTTGTTGTTGTTGGGTAGTTGATAATGAAGAGCGTGATGGTGAAAAGACTAGACCACTAATACTATGTAGTTTTGTATTATCAGGTAAATTATTGTATACTGGTGTCTTGGATGTGCTAAGTGTAACAGGAATATCTCTTGGAGTTGTGATGGTTGTAGTAGATTTAGCTTTATATGATCTTCTGCTAATACGAGCTGTTGGTGATGATGATAGTCTTGCAGTGAGTGAACTTGTGGATCGAGAATAAGATGATGAATCATTGGATGATACTGACGATGATTGTTGGAAACAATTGACAATAGATGAATTTTCTTCATGATCTTTGTGGGATGAAATAACACCATCAGATCGTCGAGTCCAATTTAAGCATGCAATCCAATCACGTAAATCTTCTACTGTTTCCGTTTGTAAAAGGTATACACCACTAATAACAGTAGTATTATATAAAAGAAGGTAACAAATAATCATATAACTTGTTAATTATCATCATCATTCTTATACACAACTTAATTATCTCTTAACAAAAAAAAAAAGTTATTACTGTGGGTGCCTGATCTCAAAACAAAAACGACGTTCTCCTTCATTAATAGCTTTCACTTCAGATGTCGTCATGAAAATTTTTTCTTCGACAGTTACCATACGTCCAGGTTTTGAACTTACAGTACACCAACCAAAATATTCATTGTAGACAAAACACCAACGACGCGCCCATGTATGTCTAGAAATACGAATGAATAAATAGCCCCATTTACATGCTGATGTTACTTTGGTTTTGCTAGAAAGTTGACCGTTGATCGGTAATGGTGAAGACGCTAGTGTATAGTAGCTCAATTCTTTTCTTGGTTCTGAGAGTTTCAAAAATTCAGTTTCTAAACGTTCTCGAACTAATTGCATTTTACGAAGTTCGTATATACATGTTTGTTGGTCCTATATAATTATGGAATTTAAACATCTATAATCATACTATCACACACATACACAGGCCGTTTCTTCGTGTCTTCACTTTCAAATTATCAACATATTCTTACGTCAATAAGCCATTGTCGCCAACCCGAAATCGATGTATTTATATGGTTCCAAATTTGTGCAAGATCTTCAAAATTATTTTGAGGTTTAGATGATGCTGAAATTCGTTCAACTAATAAATTAGCCAGTAATCCACGGAAATTAACAACCCGAACCGTATGTTGACCTGACAATTGGATATATTCTTTACGCATGTCATGGAGTAATTCAGCTTCATCACGTAATAATATAGGATCTTTACTTTTGCCAAGTGCCGCATATCTTTGTAATTGACTTTCATATTGATCCAATGCTTTATCATGTTGTTTACGAAATTCCTGCATAAGTTTTAATCCATTCATCCAATCCATATTAGTTTTTTAATTTTTTATTTTGATTACAATTAATCAATCTGACAATTTCTTCAAAAAAAAAAGTAGATTACCTTAAAATCTTTAAGATATGTTTTAGACAATTGATGTAATGGCTCGATATATGTTGTTTGAATATCAAGTACCTATAGAAAAATTATTATTCGTCGGCGAAAGCGGGCATCAACCCCGGGGTAATCCGCGTGTTTAATTAGTTTTTGGTCGGACAAACCTAGTCTCCGAAAATAAAAAATGAACGGTTCATTACCATTTTTGTCTGGCATGCTATTGTTGATTGTAACGCCACGGAAAATCGATTAAATGCTGGGATAGTTAAAGAAGATGCTATAAAAAAAAGCGTATATACATTGATTATTATATAATCCTAATTAATGATTACATACATAGTGCATATAGTGCTTATATGCATGTATATTTGCTTATATATATATTATATTGTACAGTAATAACATCATTATAATGAAAAGGAACAATTATTACCTATCAAACAATCATCCATATTAGGTGGTGGTTTGACTTTTTCACAGATGGCAGCAGTATCTGAATTAAACTCTATAATGCAGAAACCATTTTTAAAAAGAAATGAGATTGCTAATATTACTCAAAAGAAGAAAAATAAAACAAAAGCGAAACTTTACTATTTAGTTTTTCCAGGTACTGTTTAAACTGGTTTGAAAGTGTTGCAAGCCATTTATCAAACAGATCGAGTTGTTCATCCCAATGAACTACATTGGATCTATAAATTGGTGAATCAGTAATAGCATCGTGTACTGTGATAAGTGTTGGAAAGGGACTGGAATGGTTTGCAGAATGCATTTATAATCGATTCATTCGGAAGAAGCGTGTAGTTGACTCTAACTTTTTTTTTTTGCGACTCCCAAATTATACTGCGTTTTTTTAGGTGCAGCAAACTTCTCGGTAAAACCGTTGAGGCGCCTTTTGCTATATTTTTTTCTACGCTAATCCAGATAAAGTAACAGTCAGTTGTTTCAAGTATTGTTTTACTTTTTTTATCGAAATGTAAACATCATATAATGACTAACAAGTATCTTTTATAATAATAATAGGATATATATAGTAGTGTTAAAAATAAAACCCTTTACTTTATCCAGCGGTAGCTGATTAAAAAATTCATGCATAAGACTTTAGTGTTATCTTTTCTTCTGTTAAAGGAAAAGCTTATTACGTATTGCATTTAGTTGCATAAAATAGAAGCGAGTTTGTATACTATTATTGTATGTAATACGAACATACTATTTTGTATCTTGTATTTTGTGGTGATAGTATGATTTTTCATATCATACTGGTAGTACTTTATATCAATTAAAAAATTTAGACAATAGACGTACGTATTTAAGTTTAATGAATGATTGTATCAATTTCAATGTTGTATTAGTTAAACAAGGACTACCTATTATAATAAAAACTTTACATGGTGTGCCGTAATTTAGAAAGTGGGATATTTTCAAAGTATTTGGAAGTAACATTTTTTTCTTGCTCACAAGTAAATAGCCAATACTGCCGTGTGCCATAAAGTGTGTGAACGTTTAAACTATTTTTCGTTCTATTTCGCATTATACTTGTAACTCGTTCCAAACTATTAATTAATTGTTTGTTATCTTTTGGAGGTGGTGAGTCCGTCACCCAATCAAAACCCTGCAATAGTTGTAATTCTCTTTTCTCCTCATTGTTGCTCATTTCTTTTGACTTCATTTCGATTAAGGGTGCGATTATTTGATCAATACATTGTTGGATGTCGATATCTTTGTTTAGATGATAGAGGGAAAGTTGATGCAACTGTGGTCCATGATCATGATCATCCATAACAAAGCTGTTATTATTGTTCTGCAATTGTTCCTGTTGCTTTGCTGATTTTTCTTCACCAACAAGCGCATTAACAAATGTGCTTAGTCCTTTCATTGTCACGGTATTGCAATTCAAAAGTGCGAGACTCTTTAGATGAGATCGATGTTTCGTTCCAAGAATTTTTAGCGCTTCGTCATCCAATGTCCATGAACCGTCCAAATAGATATCCTCGAGCTTTGCTTCCGTATGGTTTAAAAAATGCTTCATCGACGCGACTGTATAATAATCGTGTGGTTGGCCCAGGACAAGACGAAATCGACGTAAATTTTTACAATGAGTGGCGATTTGAAACATGTCTGTGTCCCTAATGCTGATATCCTCGAAAGCAAGTGATTCAAGCATAGGACAGTTGCGTACAATATTACCCAGATCAATACCAACGCGATCCAAGTACTCGGTCATATATCCATGGAGTCCAAAATCACGTAAACGAGTTAGTGAGTATAGGTGATGTGTAACCATAGATGGTAAAACTTCCAACAAGTTATCGCTGTCATCATAGTTACTGTCGATATTTCTAGCGATTTCCCCACATATAATTCTGGGACGAATATGGACTGACTCAAGTGTATCAGAATTGTAATTTATAAGGTCGGCGAGTTCTTTGTTGGATCCTAAATTACCCATCATAATTTGACATAATAAATTGAAAGAAACCAGCCCTTTTTTTTTATCTTTGTTGCTATTGTCGAAAAATGGCAGTCGTTTGTTATAGTAATTTGTTATTGCTGGTAATGGTAAGAAATCAATTTTAGCACTAGCTGAAGATTGTCGTTTGTTAATTAATGCTTGACCTAAATCAAGCGTCTTTATGTCTGGACAGTAGTATAGAATGTCGTGTATTAAAGTAGATAAGCCGATAATAAATGAAATTCGAACTGTAAGGTGTTGCAAGCTGGGGAACTGTTGCCAAAACAAGTCCGGAAGAGTGTCAAAAAGTGTATTAACTACTTCTAGACGTGTAATACTGGATCCAGGTTTGTATGATATCAATGGTTCTGATAAAAACATTAGCTCTAATTTATCAAAATAATGATCTTCATATTCATTTTCTTCAGTATCATCACCATCTGGTTGGTAGCTGATATTATTCACTGTTACTGAGTTATCATTATTTGTGATTGTCGGAAAACGATGCATAGAACGTAGTCCTCTTATTTGTGGCACATTACTATAAGAATCAGTCGAATCAAATAAAAGCTCATTTAGCCTGGGACAGCTGTTAATAATTCCAACCATCATGCATGAAAGACTACATCGAACAACTACTTTTTTAAGACTAAGCCGGTTACTTTTAAGAGCTTGATATAGTGCATATCTTGTATTATGATCATTATCAATCTGTACCCTTATTTCTATACATATTGTTTTTTAATACAAGGGATGAGCATCTGGTTGTAAGATTGTTATGTTATTCGGCATAACATAATGGTTTAATATGATATTATTGTTATAATAATATTTTTTTATATCAAACGCAAACAATAAAAACATATTAAAAACATATTAAATATTATATTAATGGTAACTGGATATAAAAGAAAGTGCTTTTTTTTGTTACGTATTCACATACCAAGTACTTCCACACGTGTACACTGTGTTAAGAATTGAAGTAGTGGATATGTCATTCGAGCATCACAACGACTACTTAATGATATTCTTTGAATATACTCAGGATGATCCATAACATGGCCCAGTTGAAGATTTAATGTCTCTAAATCCAAGCTTTCAACAAAGTCTAGATCGTGCCACATAGTCTTTGTCAGGTTGTTGTACAACTGGCTTCGCCATCTGTGACAGGTTGCTGCACATAAAAGCCGCTCTCGATAGGACAACAGTTCAATGATACGACTCATTATCTCTTGAGGAAGTTTTTTGAAAATGTGTGCATTGATGGTATCAATTTCCAGTTGCAAATCATTCGTTGTTTGGCGTAATTCCAGGAGCTTTTTTTCATCATAATTATTGTTGTTTTTATTGCTCTTTACAACAGACGTTATCTTTTGTGTACCGGCTCGATACAATCGTAATGCGTCTGCTAATCTTTGATCGAGTGAGAGTAAAGCACCAGCACATAAATAAGCTTCTGGCAACAATGGGGTTATGTCAATAACTTTATATGCATCTTTCAGAGCACCATCCATGTTTCCTTGCATACCGCGGATAATAGCACGGTTAAGTAATACCATTGACATTGTAGAATTAATGGTGTCAGTAGCATTAGTTAAGCTTAATTCAGCTTCTTGAAGATGACCTTGAGTAAATTGCAATTGAGCATTTTCGTAACATTGTTGAAAAGAATGACAATGTAACTGAGATTTAGTGAACGAAATTGCGAGATTTGAAAAAGTCATGGTATGCAAAAGAAGGAAAAAAGGTACACACACCTCCAAAAAAAAAAGATCTATATAGACGAATAAATAAAAGAGTGGCTCATCATAACCATATTGGTGATTATACGAAATAAAGAATTTTAGTGTCAACAAAACTGCATGATTATTACTATTGTTGTCGTTTCTGTGTATGAGAAAAAAAATTGGGCTTAAATAGAACTGTAATATGCTATTATTGGAAATAATATGTATATACATATACATGGTTGAGCACATATGTTGTGTCTACTCTAGAAGTATTGTATTGACAAAATGTTATAAATAAAGTGATGAGAGTAATTGACCATAGAATAATAATAGGCCAGTAACCGCACCGTAAGAAATTATATTTTATTACACTACTCTGTTATTTTATGCAGCTATCACAGCTTTCTAAAATAATCATAGCGGCTTTGGAAGAATTTTTGGTTGAGATAACGTACGTAAGGGAAAAAGTTCTGTAGAAGAAAATAAAAAGAATGCTACTTGAAACATTTCTAGACATGATTTGCATAAAAAAAGGATCAATCTTTACAATACTAAGCTTTTTTTTTAATATATACGTATCTTCCTTTGAAGCATGACTGAAACACTGTCTGATTCTCTCGAAATCCTAGCTTATAAAATTGCATTATACAGTAAAAATAATTCCGTACAATTAACAAATAGTTTATATTACATTACATTTTTCCTTTCATAATGAATATCGTATGTATTTACGTATATGCTACAAAATTTTTAAGAACAAAAACGTAATATTGAATAACCGTAGTTTATTTAACAAGTGAAATGTTGTTATTAAAAGCAATATTAGTTACCATAATGTTTATATAGAAATATACCTTTCCATAATTTTTCATGCATTAGCGCATAGATCAAGTATGCACTGTATTTTTTTTATATACTTTTTTTAAATAAAAGTTTAATATTTTGATCACCTGCACTATCTGTCTCCACCCACAGTATTTATTTAGAAAAACCAAGAAGTTGATCGAAAGCTCCTCCCCTACTATTAGTAATGCAGCCATTTTTTTCCAGGGTCAATTCTTCTGTCCAACGTTCTCAATTCGCAATTCAAATGACTAGCTCAAATAATCTACTGTTGCGTCAATTTTAACAACATTCGCTATATACATGGAAGCGATAAGTATTGGAAGAATTGTACGATACCAGTGAAGAATTATTGCTGGCCGTGTTGAAGAACTATGTTAATAGCAACAATAGGTACATCCAATTTTCTAGTAATTCATTTGTTGTTGTCAGAATCGTATAAATCTGTAAATCTGTGTCTGGATTTACTCAATTGTTGTTAACTGAAATATAGAAAAAAGAGTATTTTTATTCGCATTATTGGATAAAGCAGTATGCTAAATATATAGATTATATAAAGTAGCAATGTGTGGTCGCGTACTCTCTGTTCTGTCATACGTATCATTCGAGAAAACGGGGGTTTTTTTTATTGACAAAAAAAAGAATAAGATTCAATGCATAATGAACTACATAAACAAAAGTGGTGAATAAAAATATATAAAATTTAAAAAAGATATGTCATTAAGGACATAAGTCCTTGTTGAGGCGGGAATTTTTAAGAGTATGGCATGCATATTTTAAACAATTAATCAAAGTATTTTTTTTAGGAATGACCTGTTTAAAAAGTATATTTCGCTTCTTGGATATATCACAAAAAAAAACCTTTTTTCTACAAAAAGCTATAATAAAGATATTTTATTTTGTTGGTGTAATAATATTACTAAGCAAAAGAGAACTGTTATGTAAGTAAACCAAAAAATATACTTCAACATGATCTGATGTATATTATTTTGCGGTACGTCCTCCGCCTACCGCCAGAAATGTGATATGACCTTATTCTAACTTACGACCCCTCTACGTAATAAAATAACTTTCGATAATATAGTTTAATCAACATACCGAACACATCTATTTTAAGAAAGAAATTTTAGAAAAAAAGAACAAGCGTTCAAGATGTTTTACTCAACAAAAAAGAAAGTGTATCAGTATTACCAATCGTAATATCTATGTAGAACATCAGGAATAGATACGGTGTTAATATCTTTTGTGAGAAAAAAGAAACGCTGTTTGATGTTTGTATTAGTAATAAAGTAAGTATATCTATTATGGGATGTTTCCTGTGTAAAAGTGGCTGTATTGAAAAAGAGTATATCCTGTTTATACAACATACATCCAACTAAATCCCGATGTTCAAAATTACTTATTTTCTATCAACATAATGCGATAGCTAATAAGTCCCGTTCGATTAATAGTTTAATTCCTCTATATAGTAACATAGAGAAAAATACCACCTGTTTGAATAACTAATCTACCATTAGAATAGAATAATTATGATGTGTTGTGAGAACGGGTTAATGATTTTACATACCTGAACATCATACCTTATGGTTTATATCATGTGGAGCATGGCGGCTTATATAGTTATACGATGAATGACCAAACAGAAGAAGTTTTACATTGTGATTATCAAATTAAAAAATTAAAAGCAGTTGTCAAATATGATACTTGACATTAATTATAGGGTATTCAAGGGACAACTTCTCAGGGGGGGTATATTGTTGTAGATTTACCCGCAATTTCCCAGGACATATCGGAACCGAGAGTATAATTTATGTAGCAATAGGGGGAAATGGCACCACTGCCAGTCTTGATTTTTTTTTTCGGAACCTTTTTTCGTTGATCGGAAAATTACCTCAAAAGTAAAGAACAACAAAAAAGCCTGGTAACTTTTTTGGGGAAAAGAAGAAGATAGAAGTAGTAAAAGGTTAATAATAATGTATAATTATTCTCACAAACTATTTATTAATAGTATTATTTAATATAATATACATACACATATATATTCCGTCAATTTTCGTCCGAGGAAGCACACGAAAAAAAAAACAGTTACCCAGGTTTTTGCAACAAATAAAATAAAATTAGGAATGTAGTTTCGCGAATATTACCTTTAGAAGAAAATAAGGCAGGAATTTAAAGATAATCAATTTATCAGGAGATGAAAAAAATAGAAAATAAAAATTGTAAACAGAAAAGTACGTTTCAATAATTCAACATGTGGGGCATGGAACCTCGGAAAACCTGACAAAAAGAGTTCTTTTGTTTCCGTTCTTCACCGATAAAGTTTGGCGATAAAATAATTTGATTGGATTGTGATTAGGTGACGGAATGTGACATGAATTGTTGTAAAAACCGGTTTTTTGGTATTTTCAATTAAGTTATAGAAGATACCCGCGGTTAAAAGTAAACATTTGTTTGTAAATATTTTGAAACGTAGAAAAAAAAAAGAAAAATACTTAATAAGAGCTCTCTTTAATACACGTGTTAAAGATTTCACATCTTTAGCGCAGCGTTTTATAGAAATATCTCCGTTTAAGGCATAACTTGATTCATCCATTAAAAGCAATTCGATTGGTTAACTTAACAGCTGATTCATTGTTACACCATCGTCGTTGGTCCGTGAAGATGAAATCTGGGGTTTGCTCTTGGCAACCGTTGGCATGGTGAATGATAAAAAAAATGGGGGGAGGGGGGTTGGGGAGAATAAGAAAAAAAATCAAGGGGAGACCCCAAACATTCACTTCAACATTCAAAATGACAAGGGATAGTGGATATATTGGATATCATAATAATGAGAAAAAAATTATTGAAGGGTGTGCATGATTTCGTCAACTGATAATATATGATGAAAGCAAGGGTTTTCAAGAGAGTCTCTATTACGTAGGATGCAATTATGGAAGCTATACATTGGTCATTATCAATCAAACATGACTTTCTAATGATGTTCTTTTCTACCTTTCTCTCTCTTTCTTGTATTATTGCATTTTTTTTTACTCTAATTTGAAAAGCTAATTACGTACATTTTTTTTTATCTCACCGTTACAGTATATAATACATATATTATGCGAGATATACAAATAATTAAAAGTCAGGAACATCATTGGCCATTTGATATAATCTCATCAGTATTTTCGTTTGTTCGATTGATAGACTTGGGCCGATTATTACGACAAGAATCAGGAGATCAAAATTTTTGGGACTATTGTAGTTATGCAATACAAACCCGTGCCAAAGCAGAAGCATGGGAACTAGCACTTTATACGCCCGCGGGATATATGGCAACTCTATGCCATGGTAATCGAAAACTTGAAGCGATCGGCAGGCTACGATGTACCGGTTATGATACACAAAAAGCAGTTATACATTTTGAGTCTTGTGCCGCGGAAGAGGATTACTTTTTTATTAATACACAGGATCCACCGTCATCATTAAAGCTTATCTGTGCACAATGGCCATACCCACCAACAGCTGAGGATCAGACGGACAACATCCCTATCATCTGTAGTCCAGGTATCTATCGACAGCGATTAGGTCCGGATGGTGAAGGAGGACAGTTGCAATATAGTATTGTTAAAAATTATGAACAACAGTGGGCTGATACGTTTTGTAATCAATGTCATACTGTACATCAACCGTACAACAACAATCATCACGATAATAATAATACTAGTGGTTATGGTGACAATGATAGTGGTCAAAGTGTAATGAAGATCAGGTTTCAAAGCGCCTTTGTCACATTTGAGTGGTTACAACAAGGTTTACAATTATAATCAATAATAATAAAATAATAAAATAAAGATATTCTGAGTCATGGTTGATTTGCATGCGGGGGCGCGTGAAGGGTGTCTGAATGCACATGTCGCGCTTGTAGGAGTTTAAAATGGACTCGTCGAGATCAAATGAGTCGAACTGTTTGCTCAAATTTCATTTGTTAGAGTCATACTATGCAACTTGCTATAAAGCACATGAAGATTTTCGTGGTATCATTTCGTTTTTCTGTCTTACTTCAATAACTTCAACACCGATTTTTATTTTAGATACGTAATTGTAACAATGATGCCATTATCTTCCGTTGCTGCTTTGACGCGTGGGAAGGTTCCAAATCCTTTAAATACCCTTCAACTCACTTCTAAATTTCGTTTTCTTCGTTATCATCTTTACTCTACTGCCATGCCTGTCGTCGAACAAGAACAATCTACTATTATTTCATCTAATGGTGCCACTAAGGCCCTTAAGCAATCTCACCACTTTGCTATCTCTCCCTATTATAATCAAGGTATTCATTCATTTCAATAAAACTTTTTTGATAGCGGTCTGGATCAAAACATCTGATGGATAAGAGAAAAAAAATGGTTGAAATCTTTTTGTTTTAACACTTGCTATATCTTTATTTATTTATTAGGTACCGGTCTTTCATCAGAAGCTCGTGCTCATCTTGGTCTTCGTGGCTATAGCCCCATTGCCGTTGAAACTCTTGATCTTCAAAAAGAACGTGCCTTGAAGCAATTGCGATCAAAGAGTACTTCTTTGGATAAGTATATTTTTATGGCACAACTTCGAAATAGCAACACCAGATTGTTTTACAAACTTGTCTGTGACGAATTAGCAGTATGTAACAAAGATTTTACTTTTTTTATTTGTGTTGGGCGTTTTTGTCTCCCCACTTTTTATTATTATATAATCTCTCTCCTTAAAACATCTGTTGACGTTTTTTCTCTGTGTTATTTTATTATGTTTTTTCTTTATTAATAGGAAATGGCACCCATTATTTACACCCCAACCGTCGGTGAAGCTTGTGTTGAGTATTCTAATATCTATCCATTCTTGGGTGCACCTGGTAAGTTTGCTATTGATAAATTTTGGGGGGGGGGGAATGAATGTCTGTGTGTGGCTAGTTTTATGATTCCGCAGTTTCAAGAAATTATACCTTTTCTATCCCAAACTTTATTCTGACCTTCCGTGCTCCACGGTTGTATTACTTGTTATAGGTACCCCCGATGGTTTATACATTACCATCAATGACTTGCCATATATCAAAGATATCGTTCGTAATTATAGACAAAATGCAGAAGGTGCTCCCGACATTACTGTCATTACCGATGGTTCCCGAATCCTCGGCCTTGGTGATCTTGGTATGAACGGTATTGGTATTCCAATTGGTAAACTTCAACTTTATACTGGTGGTGCTGGTATTGATCCTCGCAAGACTTTGCCAATTGTTCTTGATTTTGGTACCAATACTGAACGTTATTTGAATGATCCATTGTATCTTGGCTTAAAACAAAAGCGTCCCGCCGATCCTGAGGTAAATTTTAATTTTCTTACGCCCCACAACTATCTGATTCCACACACCCCGTATTCGTCTCTCCGCAATCCCCCCCCCCCCAATTCCCCATACGGAAACAAAGAAAAAGAAAAAGATCTTTGGAACCTGCATTATATTTGCGCTTATGCATCATCAACTGACCAAATATTAATATTTTTTTAACGAACAATAGTTTTATGAAGCTATGGATAAGGTTATGGAAGCTTTGTATGATGTTTACCCTGAGATTCTTGTTCAATTCGAAGATTTCTCATCTGAACATGTAAGTAATTTGTTTTTGGTGCTAATAAGTAATTAAATAAAAGCGGGAATAGCTCGCTGTGTAATAGTGATAATTAATAACAAAGCGATCTTGCTACCTTTTTAGGCCTTTGGTTTATTGGAAAAGTATCAAAACCAAAAATTCTGTTTCAACGATGATATTCAAGGTACCGGCTCTGTCATTCTGTCCGGTTTCATGAATGCTGTTCGTGTTGCTAAGGAAAAGACAGGTCTTGACCCCAAGGATCATCGTATCGTTTTCTTTGGTGCTGGTTCTTCAGCTATTGGTGTTGCCAAGAACATTCTTACTTATTTCATGAACGAACATGGATTCACTGAAGAAGAGGCCAAACGTGTCTTCTATCTTGTTGATAGTAAGGGATTAATTACTCAAGACCGTGGAGACAAGCTTGCTCAACACAAAGTTTACTTTGCTCGATCTGACAATGAAGGTGCACAATTCAGATCATTATGTGATGTAATCGATTACGTCAAGCCTACAGCTCTGATTGGTCTTTCAGCCCAACATCAAGCATTCACCAAGGAAGCTGTTGAAAAGATGGCTGCAAACAACAAATTACCTATTCTTTTCCCTTTGTCAAACCCTATGACCAATGCTGAATGTACCTTTGACCAAGCCATGGAATACACTAACGAAAATGTTCTTTTTGCTTCTGGAACTGCTTTCCCACCCTACAAGACTAAATCAGGTGAACTGAAGTATGCTGGTCAAGGTAATAACATGTATATTTTCCCTGGTCTTGGTTTGGGTGCAATTGTTGCCAAGGCTCGACATGTTTCCGACAAGATGGTCTACGAAGCTGCCAAGGGTCTTTCTAGTACTTTGTTGCCAGAGGAAATCGCACAAAGTGACTTATATCCATCTTTGGCTCGTATTCGTTCTGTATCTGCACAAGTTGCTGTTTCTGTATGTAAACAAGCTCTTCGTGAAAACTTGGCACGAGATCCCGTATTACTTAACTTGGCCAACTCAAGTACTAACTTTGATCAAGCCTTGTTAGACTATGTCACTTCTCGTATGTGGGATCCCAACCAGGCCGATTATTTCACTGTACCTGCTATTAAGAATGGTGCTTAAAGAAATACCATTATTAAAAAAATTCATTCCCACCAATCTAAAAACCTCCCTGTCAAACAAACCCCTACTCTTTCTACTATCCCGAAAAATTAATCGCATATAACAAGCATATCTTTCTTACTCATTGTTTTCTCCATATGATTCGCTATCATTGCGATTTCTATTTTACATTAATATATCCCTTTCACTGTTAACTCACTTCAAGTACACTTTTTTTTGCATATATTCAAATAAAAATCATATTCTCTATTTTGCACATTAAAATCATATATACTAATTATTTTAAACCCTACTCCTTTTTCTGCATAAATGTCAAACTAACAATGGAGAAATTTATTATATCAATTTATCCGCCGCGTATAATAATGGATCATGGTGAACGGAAAGAGCCGTGATAATGAAACCATAGTACAAACATTATCGTAATTTTAGAAATTTTCCAGGATATCTCAATGCAAGAATATTAAGGCAACAGGGAAAAAAAGCTACATCACTTTGCTGATCTATCATATTACGTACATATTAATTATAATTATAAAATGACAGGAATAAATGCACCATGTTGGATGTCAAAACCTAGTTTTTTTTTTGTTAATCGTCAGCATAGTTACACCTAAAGTCTTTGTTGGTGGTCATTGGGACAGAAACTAATAACATAACGAGGATGAAGATGATTGGCATAGGAGTGGAAAATGACACTATAACCTTCCATATTTAACGAATGGTACTTCTTCATATACTGGTGTTCTTGATGGCAATTCTGGTGTGCTCCCATCCAACGATGTTGGTGTTGAAAAGTCTTTATCATTACCTAATCTACACCCTTACTCTTATCGACCCTGACAATCAAATGATAATCGACTTCCTGTAATAGTTACTTTGACCTTTACTAAACTTTTCGCTGAAACAGCATGCTTTTTTAACTGACTAAAATAACAATAACATTGGCAATAACAACAATAGTTCTTGGCGCGTCATCGATAAGATATGATGTACGTAGGTAAATTGAGTATAGAAACTTTAATTGTCAGCATACTATAGATTTAAGGTTGCTGCTGGTTCCATGGTTATGCTAGCTGTTGAGCTTTTTGCTTCTACTCAATTGTTCAAAAAGCATCCCGTTACTTCTAAACTATTTTCATCTCTTTTTCTTTTTTTTACAAGTTGTTTTTTAATAATATTGATGATACAGTAGTAGAAGTATATATATGATTAAAAATAAAACACAACTAATAATCACAATCGTCTTTTCCATTTTTTCGTATAACCCCTGGATTGCGACTGAAATCTTTTCTAATAATACGATACGTAAATGATTTTACAAGAACTAATTACAAGGGAATCTATCCATGTTAACAACCCCGATCTAATCATCGACCATGAACAATTCAGTAGTTTATCTTTCTTCCCCATACTTCTACTTTATATAATTTTGTAATATTATAAGAACGACAACAGCAACTATAAAAAGATGATGAGTGAAATGGAAAAGGGGTATGCCAAAGGAGGTAATAATAATATTCATACGTGGTTATTCGAGAAATAGAAAGCTTATATATATACATTTATGCAAATTAAAGCGATCTTTACACTTTCTCAAATAACGGTAATAATGCTAATAATGCCACTTTTACTTATTTACATATAGGCAATGAAAACAGACCACAACCACCACAGCCACCACCTTCATATCAACAGCAAGAGCCAATATCAGATGGTGGAGGTTATAATTACAGTGGTGAAGAACCACCACCACCACAACAAACATATTATCAGCCTCCTCCACAACAAACTGACTATGTTCCTCCACCTCCAACTGATCAACAGCCAGCTGGTGGCCGTAACCGTTTCGTTCAATTTTATGCTCCTGATAATAATCGATCCCTCGGTTTGAAACGTCGCTTCTGTACTACTATTTGCTGCTGCATTATTATCGGGCTTGTTGTAGGTCTTTCTGCAGGATTAACACGTCGCAGTTATTATTATGGTTACAATAATAATGGTTATAATAATGGCTATAATAATGGATATTATAACTAGAAAAAAGTCTTTATCATTATCATATACATTTTATACAATATATATTACTCGCCTTTTCTTATTATTATATATAAATATATAAATCCAACAATAGTAACAATTAATAATTTTTTTTCCTCAAGCTTTCTGCTATAGTCACTCTTTTTTTTTCTTTTTTTAATTCATCTTACAATTTGTTTGCTTATAATGCATGGAGTGAGATTGGGCATATAAACTTGGGTAAATATGTAACCCCCGATCTTAATTATATGGCGGGCTCTCGAGGTTGATGATAAAACCGTAAGCTCCTCTCTCTAAGTACATGATTAGTTTTGGGGAAAGAGGACTAAGAAAGGAGGCAGGAAATTGAGTATCATACAGCAGCAATATTATGAGAGGGTTAATTTCTTCTATTATTTTAACTATTGTAACCAAGAAAAATAAAAGGGATCAGAGAGAGAGAGAGAGAGAGAGGATTGTGATATTATGAAAAGATCAACGTTGTCTTCTAATAAACAGAAGTATACATTATGTAGTAAGTATATATTACTATATATATTATTTCTTTTCTTCTATTATGTATTTAAAATAGCCATGGAATTTTTTATTTTTATACAAGATATGTGCAATTGACTGTGAGATACATATAAAGTGATCCAGTGACTCATTATAATGAAGCAGATACAGTTTGATATCATAGGATTAAAAATACAATACATTATAATAATATAATTCTCTTTACATGTACTCTTTGATCTAGAACAACTAATAGCGCGATTATGAAAAAACATGTTGGTAGATTTTGAACTGAACGATAACCGTGTTACGTATTTTATGTATGATGACATTATGCGATATGATAGTAGTATAACTGTTGTAGCAATGTAGCGGCAGCAGTAATAGTGGTACGTATACAGTATAATGGGAATGTACATATATATATATATATATATAAAGAGAGAGAGAGAGAGAGAGAAGGATTAAAAGAAAGTTGTAAATCAAGGGGCAAGAAAGGGTGTCTCTGTCCCATAACGTGAGTATTACTACACTACGTATAAATCACATCTTTTTTTATCGATAAAGAAAAAAAACTATGAGGAGGTAGATAATAATTACTATAGCAGCAAGTAATAACAGAAAGAGCAGTAATACATGAACACAGACTCTAAAAACGAAATATTTTTAAAAAGACATAATTACTGATAATGTGTCTAAAATTCTTGCTTATATTAGTATATTAATAAACTATCTATGTAGAAAGAAAGAAAGGTTGTTATTAGTCTCAAATAACTATAGTAATAATAAGGGTATTATCACTTACTTTGGTAGACATGATTCTATTTTTTCTAGGTTATGTTTATACAAAATAAAATAAAATAAATAAATATATTACTGTAGTTCACATGTTTTAAAGCATTTAGCAACACTTAGTAGTTAATCATAAACACGACCGAAAATCCTATTTTTGTTATTGCTCCCCGCGTATTCTAATATTATGCTACCAAAAAAAAAAGGAGAAAAATAGCAAAGAAGAGAAGGAGAAGGATTCTTTTGTGAAAGAAGGAAGGAAAGAAAAAAAAAAGATAAAATGAAAACAGGGTTCTACTTTTTATTAATCATATAATTTAGTTTATTCAAAATAGATGTTGTTGATTCTATTTCTTATTATATGTATGTATTCTTTCACCATCTCACACATAATAAGACTGATTTTGATTTGGAAGGGATTATTTTTAATAATATCGGTATTACAACGATAATGGGATGGAAAGTTATATTATCTTGAGTGTCTGTTAATAACATGAAAAAAGAATTTTATTTAATAGATGTATTAATAATAGTAATACTTTAATATTAGAATATCAGGGATCTTGTAATAATAAAGGGTCCTATTTCAGGAAACAAAAAAGATGATATATTAACATTTTGTATTATCTCTTTCTCAGCTTCTCTTCTTTTTTCTTCGATGTGTGCGTGAGAGAGAAAGAGAGAGAGAGAGAACGAGGTAATAGAAAAAGGGAGATGTATTTTAAAAAAGAAGGAGTAATGTAATAGCGGAGCACTAGTTTTGTATCCGCACAGACATATTCTACTTTTATATATAAAAGAGTAACACAATACTAATCACTTTTCTTCTCTTCTTATCTTGTATATAATAATAATAATGTTTTTCTCTAATCGTGCTTCTATTTCACCAAGTGACAAGCCTATATGTTCATCTTCACCTTCTTCATTTTCTTTTACTACTAATGCAACTGGTGCTAACCGTCATAATAATATATCATCAACAACCAATAAAAAAAGTAAATTAACTCATCGTATCTATCAACGTATTTTCTCACGAAACAAAAACAACAAGAAAAACAATAATTGTATTGTTCATTCTGATATTGAATCAACAACAACAACACCATGCTTATCAGCTTCTACTTCTGCTTCCTCCTTTTCTGATGATTTTTCTGGTTTCTCCATTTCCAAAAAAATGTCGTCAGAAACACAATCATCCAAGTCAAGTGAATTTGAGGCACTTATTGTTGACCATCCTTCTCGAACAGTTCGTGTTAGCCTTACCCCTGTGTGCGCTGCATAAAAGAAGATGGTTATGCTTCTAATAACTTTTTGAATATTACAACAAATACTACTACACTCTATTTTTCTTAAAAGAAAACCTGTTTTTGCCATATACATACATACAAAAAATTATCCCATCTCTTTTTTTCTATCTCTTCATCCTGGTTTGATGAACTTATTATTTAGGCATTGATAACCCTTATTTATCACTATTACTACTAGCTCATACATAGATATTATACACAATCATTATAATCTTTTTCTCTCTTGATTTTTTTTATTTGTTCTTATTGCAGTACTCCATTAATATACTTTCGCGCATCACAAACAAATTTTATACGTAAGCCCCCCTCTTAATTACTTTGGCTTCCTCTTTAATCTTTGTATATTATATATTTCTCTCTCTCTCTGTCTTTCTCTGTAACTGTTTTTTTATAATATGAAAATTAACATAGATAATAAATAAAATCATATACATTTCCAATCAATTATAAATAGTAGGCACTATGTATTAATTGTCTGGCTAGAAATTTTGAAATTCAATTTTTGCCCCAATATAGGTGTGACGGACTTTTTAACCCAGCACCAAGAAACTTGTCTCGCTTTGTTCGTTTTTTAACCCAAACCGCTTTTTCTTTTTTTTAAATCTTCACCATACACATGAGTGACGACGGCATTGATTTCTACGATTCGCGACCGGATCGAGAAGAGGACGAGGAAAATTCTGAAGAAGAAGGTGAACCAACTTATGGTAATCAAGTATCTGACGAAGACGAAGAAGAAGAAGACGACGACGAAGAAGAAGCGCGAAAGGTAAATAATAATAATACTAATGGGGGAATCTTAAAACACACTGTTTCTGTTTTCATTTAATTGATTATGTTGTTTATATATAGGTTGCAGAAGGATTTATTGTTGACGATGAAGATGAAGAAGAGCATGATTCAGATGGTTCACAAAAAGTTGCTCGACGTAGAAAAAGAAAGAAGATCGAAGATTGTACGTGTTTTTTTTTCTCTTATATATACTTTGAAAAAGAGAAGAATGAGAAATTACACAACTGAATTGTTTAATTAATTAAATTTATGATTTGATTATATAGATGACGAAGAATTGGATGAAGAAGATCTAGATTTGTTGGAAGAAAATACAGGTTTGAAACTATCAAGAGAGGTAATTGTTACTCTGCTTTTATCATTTATTATTGATGATATATTAGACTTCATTTTTGTTCGTTTTGGTTTTGTTCGATTATTAACATAACCCTTTTATATAATACGTTAGCCAAAGTTAAAACGATTGAAACGAGGTCGACAAGAAGAATCAGATGATCAGGAAGCTGCTGCAGAGAAATTCTTTTCTGATGAAGAACAATATGAAGAAGCTCAAGAAGAACAAGTAGAACAAGATCATTATGCACCACAATATCGACATCGACAAGTTTATGATGATATGGATGATTTTATTGCTGAAGAAGATGATGAAGAAGGTGTTGAAGATGATAGAGCTGATTTATATAATCGTGAGGTACCTAGACGTGGTCGCGCTTCCAAAGATATGTTGGACATTTTACCAGAAGGATTGAGTGAAGAGTAAGTTTGGACAATACATATATATATATCAGCTATTATTAAGAGATGAGAAATTAGGACTGACCGACTCCCAAAAAAATATTTATTTACTATAAAGTGTGTTAGCCGATATGTATGATATTTTTGGAGATGGAACTGATTACGATTGGGCACTTTATGATGAAGAGGTATATATTATAAAAGACGAACGAAAATTGATTCGAATGGAAAGAAAAATTTGTTGATAACTGGTGATATTTCTCTTTGTATATATATAAATTAGCCAACTGAATACGCTGAAGAACGAGCCGAACCACAGTTAGCTGATGTATTTGAACCAAGTGAACTAAAGGCTCGTATGTTAACAGAAGAAGATGAAGAAGTTCGAATGCGTGATATTCCTGAACGTTTACAAGTTCGTTATGCTGGAACACGTAAAACGTTTGATATTCCACCCAATGAAGATGAGATTCAAGCTGAAGCAACATGGGTTGCACGAGAACTTGGTAATAGTAAAGGCATCGATCAACCAACAGAAGCATTCCAAAGTGCTGTCAAACACGTCGTCTCTTTTATGGCTCGTGAATACTTGGAAGTACCTTATATATTCGATCATCGACGTGACTACTTCACTGAAGTAGATTCTGCTGGTGTCACGACCGAGCTTTTGACACATGATGACTTATGGAAAATTTACGATCTCGATTTCAAGTACAACAGTTTTGCCAACCGAAAAACCGCCTTACGTGAATTTTTGTCCAAATGCGATATTTACGATGAATATACAAACAGTTTGATTGATAAAGCAGAAAAAATAGAAGAATTGAATGATATTGCAGATTATGTCAACCTCAAATTCGCTGATAATGTTAATTCATTACAAAAACAAACAAAAGGACCCAAGAGACCAGCAAATCGATCATTATATGAAACGAGTTTACGAAACAAAGTCGCTGATTTTCTACCTGTAAGTAACTAATTGGATATGTCGATTAAGGATGTGATATATATATAGTGAGAAAGAGAGAGGGGGAGAGAAAGAATTGAAGATTTGAGGTTTCTTTTTTCGATATGGGTATCTAAAATGAGACTCTATATATTTATATATAGCGATTTGGTATTACAGCAGCACAGTATGGTGCCAACTATCTTGAAAATAGTCGTCGATACTACCCTGAAGATGCATTAGTAAGCCCGGAAGAAGAGGCTGCAGGTTTTGTAAGCTCTAGTTTTAGTGATCCGGGAAGAGTATTACGAGGTAAGTACTTAATTAGATGTAGAACGAAAAAGAAAAGTAAATATCTAGGTAGTGTCACTTATAGTGGTATCAAAAACACATATGTATAGCTGCACGGATGGTATTAAGTCAAGATATTGCACATGAACCCGAAGTTCGAAAGGCGATGCGCCGAGATTGGGAGGCAAGGGCTGTTATTAGTGTCAAACCAACTGATAAAGGCTTTGATCAAATCGATGACCTTCATCCTATGCATGTAAGTATTCATATAGTGTTATTTAAAAAAAATTGGTTCTTTTGTATACATATGAAAACGAAAAAAGACATGGTACTCATTAAAATGATATTTATAAACGGATGAATGTAACAATTACTAGCCATACAAATATTTACATGAAAAACCAATCTCAACTTTCAAAAATGGTGAATACTTGCTCATATCGAAAGGAGAATCTGAAGGTTTATTGACTGTTCATGTGAATATCGCCAATTACACTGGATGGTTCAATCAAATTTCCGAATATTATATGTCTGATGGATATAGTGATTCAGCACAACAATGGAATCAACAACGACAAGAAGTATTACAGATGACTTTGTCAGAACATTTGATACCGTTAATGGAAAAATATATCAGGGAAAAATTACGTATTGAAGCACAAGAAGCAATCTATTATGCAAGCTACCAATCATTGATGTCCAAAGTGAATGTGGGACCATTCCGTGGTCCAGATGCGGATCGATATAAGAATGGTATTCCACGCGTGATTACTATTTCTTCTGGTAACGGTGATCGTGGTGATCCCATTGTTGCAGTATTTCTTAATCATCGAGGTCGACTTGCAGACAGATTAGAAGTTCCAAGTTTACGTGACGAAAAATGTTCCAAACAAATGCTTGAATTCATTTCATCTAAACGGCCGAATGTGATTGGCGTTGCCGGGTTTACAGCTCAAACACGTCTTGTTTTCAAAAGTGTTCAGCTATTAGTCAATGATATCAACAAGTCTGATTCCAACTTACCAACCATTGATTTATTGGCAGTCGACGATGAAGCAGCACGTTTATATAAAAATTCAAGACGAGCACGTGATGAGTTTTACGAGTTATCAGAAGTGACACGTTATTGTATCAGTTTAGCACGGCGTTTACAATGTCCTGTTCTTGAATACACTGGTTTGGAACGTGACCTTTTAGCTTTACGACATCACGAGTTCCAGAATCTCGTACCTGAAGATACATTGCTAGTCCGTTTGGAACGTGCCTTGATTAATGTTGTTAATGATATGGGTGTTGATATTAATGCAGCTAGTACTTCACCTTACCTTGCCACAGCATTAAAATATGTTTGTGGTCTCGGTCCTCGGAAGGCTCAAAGTATATTAAAGAAAATGGATGCTAGGGTAAACTTATTTTTATTTTATTTTACTCGATGTAAATGAGTCTATTTATGCATATGTACATATAGACTAGAGAACAAAAAAGAAAGGATTAGATATTAATGAGAAGTTTTATGTACATAACAAACCATTTTTTAGGGTGAACTCGAGAGTCGATCTGCATTGGTAACGAGAGGTTTAACTCCAGCAACTACATTCATGAACTGTGCTAGCTACTTGCGGATACGAAATGTTGATGATGCAGATATTTTGGATGATACTCGAATTCATCCACAAGAATACGATTTGGCAAGAAAGATGGCCGGTGATGCTCTTGAAATTGATGAAGATGAAATGGACGACTATGAAACTAAAGTCATGATTGTCAGACGTGTTGTTAAAGAATACCCCAACAAGCTGAATGATTTGATTTTGGATGACTATGCAGTTGTTTTGAAGACTCAATACAATGCACCTAAACGACAAATTTTAGAACATATCAAACTTGAATTACAAGGACCTTATCACGATCGTCGTCAACGATATACTCGACCTACGATGGATGAAACGTTCCGAATGGTCACAGGTGAAACTCGGGATACACTCCGCGAAGGATTCATCATACCTGTCAAAATTACTTCTCTTCGAGGGAAAACAGCAACTTGTCAATTGGATTCTGGCGTGGATGGCTACATTCACATTGACCAAGTATCCGATGATCGTGTTATGAACGTCGGGGAAGTATTAGAATTTGGCTCAACCATCAATGCTAAAGTAGTAGGCATTGATAGAGAAAAGTTTGCTTTGACCTTAACTTGCAAGCCATCTAATACAAAACCTAATTCTGATCTTTCCTTACGACGAAAACAAAATGATGATTATTATGATTTACAAGGAGAAGCTCGAGAAATTGAACGGCGGCGTGCGATGCGAAAGAAACGAACTAAGACGCAACGCGTTATTAACCATCCATTATTCCAACAATTCAATTATATGGAAGCCGAAGAATATTTATCAAGTCGTCAACGTGGAGATCTTGTTATTAGACCCTCCTCCCGAGGCCCAGATCATATCGCTATTACTTGGAAGGTGGATGAAGGTGTTTTTCAACATATCGACGTAGTGGAAATTCGCAAGGACTCTTCAGTTTTTGCACCTGTCCAATACAAGATTGGAGAACATGTTTTTGATGATTTGGATCAACTGATTGTTACTTATGTTGAAGCTATTGCTGCTAAAGCAGAAGAACTTATCTCTCATCCAAAGTACCGACCTGGTGGTCCCAGTGCTCTAAGTATGTTGTCAGCTTTTTTCTTTTTAAGGGAAGGAGTGGTTAATAAAGTTGTTAATTGGTTGTTATTTTTATTTATTTATTAGAATCACATTTATCATCACTCACAATGGCGAACCCAAGACTTTCAGCATATGGTTTCTGTCTTTCTGATCGTCCTGGATACTTTGAACTTGGATTTAAATTGAACTCTAAAGCCCCTTCTGCTCATTGGGTAATTAATGCTATTCTTTATTATTATTTGGTTTTGAGAAAGATTTGAAACAAAAAAAAAGTGGGCTAACATAATTCGGACGCATGGGTTGTATAATATAGGCAATTAAATTACTACCTGATGGATATCGCCTTCGAGACACCTCATATCCTGTAGTAGGCGATCTTATCAATGGATTTAAACGGATACAAGCAAATGAAGCACAACAACGTCGACCCCGTCATCATGGTCATAGTGGCCACGGTGTTCATGGTGGTCATGGGTACCATCATGGTCAACGACCTCCAAGACACTAAAAAAAGTAGTAATAGTAGTAGTAGTAGTAGTGTAAGAGAAGATAAAAAAAATTATTATCACAAATCCTCCTTCCAAAAACACAAAGTCATACACACATTATATTCACACACACATACACATACTCCCATACAAACCATCCATACACACAGCACCTCATTATTAAATTTACACGCAAAAAATTGATCTTTTGTTTTTTTTCTGAATATTGTTAAATAATATAAATATATATATATATAAAAATCTTGAAAAATTGAAAGAAAGGAAAAGAAGAAAAATTTATCTACAAATAATATGGTTGAGTTTATGGATTAAATATTATGATTACTGTTTTGTTATGGATATGGTTGGTTAAAGAGAATTTTTGAGGGAAGAACGGGGGGAATAAAAATTATAAATGGAAGTAGTGGGGGGGGTAGAATGCGGTTTGGTTACTTGATGAATTATTATATATGCTACTGTTATCTTTACTATTACAAATCTTGGAAATAAGTTTGACGTCTTTCAGATCTATTTTGTTTATCACGTGGACAATAAATGCGACCTTCTGACATGTAATAAACATCTGTGATAAGGCATTGACAACGGTAGCAAGTAAAACAATGTGGATGAAAACGCCAACCTTCGGCTGTTTGGGCACAACGACCTTCAACAGGATCATCACAACGTTTGCATAAAGAGTTGTTCATTTTATGATAATCGCGCCTACAATAAGGGGAATTTTTATAAACATAGAAACGATTGTTTGGAAACGCACAATGACATTCCTAATGATAGAATTATATAGATAATATATTTAATACAAGTTATTAATTTTTCCTGTGTATCAATGGGGGGGAGGGGTCATAATAATAAAAAGATTCACTTACATGGCAACGGAAGCAATGTTTATGCCATTTCCCTTTTAATTTGCCATCAGCAGCAGAAACAGCTTCTTTTTCTACAGCACGTCCACAAGCACGACATTTGGGTAAATACAATAAATTAAAATCAGGCCTACAAAATATTTTCCCTTTACGTTCGACCAGACCTGTCATTTCTGGATCAACGGGTTTGTTACAATGAGAACATCTGATGTGTTCTGGATGATAATAACGTCCTAATGCGCGTGTGGGACGAACGTGCGGGGCGATGGGTTGATGGCATGTAGCACAACTGGGACTTTGTTGAACCATCATGGTATAATCAATATCACAATAAATACGTCCTTGATATTCGAGTGGCTGACGTCTTGGATCCAATCGATTACGACAAGTAAAGCATGAATAACATTGAGAGTGATATAACTATCACGTGAAAAAATTTAGGATGTGTATATTTATATAATATTATAAGAAAGAAAAAGAATATATGATATTCAACAATATTGGTAGCAATAGAGAGAATAAAGGCTTACATCATCATTAACAGGAATAGCATTTTCTTTGATAATATCTCGGTGACATCGTGCACATCGTCGTAAAGGTGGTAAAGGTGGAGAATTATAAAAATCATTTGCTATAGCTGCTCGTGGAGTAATTGGTGATGCTTCATCACTAGAAATCGAACGTGATGGTTGTTGTTTATCATATTTATTGATAAGACTAGTTGGAGGGGCAGGAGATGTACTGTTTTTACGACTATACTGTGCAAAAGGAGGTGTAAAATCAAATACTGGTGAAAGCAATTCATCATCATCTGGGAGCCAGGTCCTATAATAAAAAAATATAAATGAACCAGTCAATAAATAAATTATCACTTATACGAGTTATTATTATTAATTTAAACTTACTTTTCTTGATAATTTGATTGAGTAAGTGACATCTAAAAAATGATATTATTGCAGATGATTGTTGTCGTTAGTTTATTATCATTTTTATTATTACTTATTTGTGGTTTGAAAAAAAGATAAACAAACCTTTCTATCACATTCTTGTTGTTCATATGTTGATGGAGTTGTGATAGCATGTTCATAACCATTTGGTGATTGAATTGTTGTTGTTGTCTTTTTAGTATTATTATTTCCAAGCGTTGTTGCATTCTTAAAGGTATCTTTTGCTTTGCCTGTCCAAAATTGAAAATTGAACTTGGATCCTGCGAAAAAAAATGAAAAAATCAGAACTTTTGTTTTACTTCTTCTTCTTCATGATAAAAAAATATGAGGGTTTTTTCATACCACTAAGAGGTGATGAGCTATCAAGACTTTTATTAGACTGTTTACGTGTACGAATAGTTGATGGAGCTATTTTTTATAGTACATGTATAATATAGTAAGTATCACAGTAAAATATGTTACTAAGAATAAAAATCAATTCAGATAATGTTTCACACGACTTTTATATATTACATACAAGTGTCAACAGCAAGAGGCGGTAATGGAGGCATGGGTGGAGGTACTGAATCGCATACATGATCTGCTATTTCTCGAACATGAACTGCTTTACCACAATCACTACAGTTCACCGTAGGTAATATTTTGGAAATGCGTGTATCCGCCATGTTGAAATCAAGTTATATTATATAGATATATATAAGGCCTATATTTATAAACAAGTAACAATCAAAAAAAAAGGAAAGGAAAGGGTGTTTAAAAGTTTTAATGAGAAAGAAAGAGAGAGTGAGAGTGAGAGAGAAAAAAAAAAGATGATAATACTAAACTAGTACGAATGTAATTAAGCCTGTATTCATTAATATATGTTACACTGTTTACTTTCTTTTATCGATAAGTTTTGACTACTTCTCATATATATATAATATAATATACATGATATATAAATGAATGCATATACTTGATAATAATAAATTTACTTTATTTAAATACTAATTATAACATTAAATAAGTTATAATTGTTTACATATTCTTTTATTCTATCTTTTTGATTTGCAAGGAACGATATATAACAGCGGAAAATAAGAAGATATAGACCGAGCGATCTTTTTTATTTTTCGTATCACCTTTGTGTAACATTTGTTTCAAATTTTTGAACCTTGGTTGTTTGTTTTAAGGGTCATCTAAACCCTAAATCATCCATTTTGTTTTTGTTTTTTTTTACCTTAGGTTATGGAGAACAAAGAAAAGAAGAGTAATACTAATATTTTATCATTCTTTTTTATGAAAAAAGTTTATAAGCTAAAGAATAAATAATTAAGCGTTCATATGATTAACTTTATATTCACTATTATTAGAAAGAAACAGAACATATGACATGAAAATTTGAAGTTAAAGTAAGGAAAAACGGATTATTATTATTTCTTTTTGTTTATCATAAAAAAGAGCAGATCGTCAAATTTCCTTTCTAGAAGTTCTAACAATCATTATTTGACAGTGTTGATTTATACTGTCGGTATGCTTTTAGATAATAGAAATTCATGTCATCTTTTAATATTATATAATAAACCTTGCTATCTAGTACAAAATAAAAACATTAATATTTGATAATTAAACTACCTACCTACGTACGTAATCAACTAATTTCTTCTTAGTCAAATATAATACCTATTTACATGACAGAGATTGTTATTGTTATTGTATTAGTGCTATTATTATTATTATGGTACAGTGCAACGATATTATAACTGCAGTTTTAATACACCAAAAAAAGAACATTTGTATTACTCAACAATAACATTAGTTCTTTTTGTATGTATGTATGTTAGTGTGTGTGTGTGTGTGTGTGTGTACAAGTAATATGATTATTTTTAGACAAGTATTAGTCACTGTGTAAATCAAAAATGAAACTATACATTATATTACTGTACTTTTATAGACAAAATAAATACAACTTTTTTTTATTATCTTGCATACATTTACATCAACTTTCAATTTTTTCAGTTTTAGTTGCATGAATTCTTTTCGATCCCAAGAACAATCGAACATGCATACAAAATTTGTGGTAACAACTATCCAAATTCTCGGAATATCCTGGGATAAAATATCGTTCTGCCCGTCTATGACCAATGTAGTAATTTAAATAACAAGTTCTCTGGCTTTGAACTTTTTCAGTATAATATGTTACAACAGATATAATGCATGTGCGCTGCTCCCAATGTGGATCCCCGACAGAGCACGGTTAGCGCAAAAAAAAAAGAAGAGTTGCGAACATTACTTCATATCTCTAACTCATCTTCCATGGCATTTTCCCACTATCTATAACATTTTATAATCGTTTTTTCTTTACATGTTATATATTTTTTGCATTAATAGTTCATTAGCTGTTTAGTTTACTTTTTTTTTAAAAAAAATATTAACGGCCATGGATTATGAAGCAAGCTACCATAATGAAAAAGAAAATAAACTTCAAAGTCAATGGAGTGCTGAGTAGACCAGCTTAGCCAATCATTACAAAAAAGATTACATGGTTTCACCATTGCCTCATCGAATTACTTTTCCAGCGCAATACAGCCATAACTATGGAGACATTCAGAGGATTCCATGCATGATAATACTTCACGCTATTTTTATTTTCTTGCGGCGAACGAATTTGTGACAATAGATATATGTTCGTAGTGTATGTGTGTGCACGTATGTATTTTAAACCATATGTATTGTGCGCATGATGTCACAAGAGCATAATGTATCATTTTTAGTTTTTTGAGGTGTTATTATTGCACTACAGTTTTCTTTTTATTTTATTTAACATGATGTAAATAAGTCCTTATTTTGAATTTAAGTACGTAAATATATATATATATATATATATAATGCAGAAGCCATTGCAGCCGTCGATACTGCAATCAAAAGCAATGACAGGCCAGAAACTCGAATGAACCGGCTCCGGATTAAATTGAAGACCGGCTGTAACCAATGTTTTGGGTATAATCTAATAAGCAAGGCTAACGAACCGAAAAAAAGGGCTTACCATGTCGCGCTTAGCATGTGTATATAATAAAAACTATATTCATACTGATGTAGTAATTTACATTTATTTATTTAATATTATTATTATTATTATCATTACTCTTGACTTAAATCATCTGATAAATGTTTATTTCATATAAAAATATAAATAAAGGTTACAAAAGAATAACCAAACAACAAGTAATGCTATTTTTATATAGTGAAGTGCTATGACTATAATAACAGGTAAACCGCTTCATTGGTGACAAATGATATTGCACGGTATAAGTTGTATTAAGGAGTCGTATACTATAAAAATAGAAACATGAAGTGAGGGAAAAAAAGCAAAGCAAATCTATATTGATTCACACGTACGCATACTTATGATACTATAATATCTAAACGTGCCACTAATAATAAATGATAATGGCTACCTACATAAGATTACTAGATTTATTTTGCTTCATACGTTACAATTACAAAAGGAGTATCACATAATAAACAGCTGTAAAATACAATAATTTGTTTACCACCAGATAAATTTATCTTATCTGCATCAATCTTATTATTAACTGATATCAATATCAACAATATATTTATATTAATAATGAATTGGTTTTTGAATGCATAAAGGTTACAACTTTTATTACACAACAGGTTTATGTGTATGTATATTTATTATAAGTTTATATGTGATGCAAGGGCTTTTTCTGGTTTGAACAAAAAAAAACATCGTCGAAGTACAACAGTAGCACGTGTGATATGTTGATACTCGATTTGGAATAAATCGTGATGGATTCTTCCTTTTTTTTAGTTTTTGGTAAAATAAAACAATAAATATTCTTTTTCTTGGCGTCTTTATATTATTTTTTGGTACTGGAACAATTATAGTATTTATTGTATTAAAGAAAGAATGTATATATCTATGTATAAAATAAAGTTCACCACGTTGTTGGGTCCTCCGTTTAAAGGTAAGTTTGTGTTGATGTCGATGAAGATCGTTTAAGGAGGTAGAAATAAATAATATCAATAAATAATAATAATAATAATAATAATAATAATAATAATAATAACGTTCGTTAATATTTTTTTTATTAAACCTGCTGTTATGGTCATCACGACAATTATATAAGAATGTAACCATGGTAACTAACAACAGGTTTATGATATGTTCATATGTAACAATTATCTTGTCAGGTTTTTTTAAGTAAAAGAATGACTTCAATTGAACATATATATAGAAATCTGAGACCCATTTCATTTTATCATGGTACTTTTTTTTTTCTTTGTGCAACATACTCCATGTGTAAAACGCATGAGTTGTTTACATATTTGACGAGAATTGAGTCTTATAGTTTGAAACGAGCAACAACAACATATAAACAACATATAAATATATAAATATCACGGTGCATTCATGAACAACGGGTATCAATACTCGTAGACCGCTGCTATAACAAACAGACCAAAGCTGATAAATTGTACATATATCCATATAAAATCAATTCATTGTTCATTTCTCATTAACGTGTTAATATATCGTTATAAAATGATGCTGCGTAAGATAGATCATCTTCATTAATAAATGTTTTATTTCTCACTTTTTTCTTTTCATCGTCCAACCCCCCTTTTTTCATAATATGCGGCGGCTATATAAAAATATGCATTTGGAGTTCGCCGCGTGATTATGATTATGTATGCATCCTAAAAATCAAATTCGCCTTGTTGGCTATTCTTTAGTGCATCGTGACGACGATAATGATGGTAAATCGATATTCTATTTATTATTCATCGACTAAGTTTTGAACCAGAATTCAAAAAAGATGATGCTGATGGGGGAGTCTTTGTACCACAACAGTGACTTTTTTGTGTTCGCGGACTTGCTTATTAGCGTTTTTTACGCGATCAAAAAAGCTTCTCCTCGTTTTTTTCCCCAATATTATTGCTCTCACACAGACACAGACACAGACGTATTTACACAAACACAGAGCAAAAACCCAAGCGATAATAATTTCTTTTCCTCTAGGCCCCTTTTTTATTTTTTACTATTTATTATTTTACTTCTGCAAAACTTTACTAATACTAACTTATCATATTAGAACGTATCGGCCGCGTTCACTTCCGACTTCTTTTTTTTTTTCTTCTTCTCTTTTCGTTTTCAAAGAGAATAAATCGTACCTTTCACAAAAAAAAACCCCCCCTTTTTTCAATATTATTTTAATTCATTGGCATCGTTGTCCATTCATTCCTTTCCAATAACATTTCATATTTCCTTTTTTTTTCCATTACCACTCTACAATTTAAAAAGTCTACATCAGAAAGGAAGAAAAAAAAGAAAAGACGATAAAACGTAATTAGAGAGAGTCATCTCAATTTTACACTCGGGCCACCTAAACAAATATATAACTTTGTTTTTTATTTCTCTCTCTCTCTCTTTCCTTCTTTCTTTGTGTAATACACAAGTATATATAATCTTTATTTTATTTATTTCTGTCTTTATACTTTCCCTTCCTTTCTTTTTCTTTTTTTTCTCTTTCTCTCTCTCTCCCTCTCTCCCTCTCTCCCTCTCTCCTTCTCTCTTTTTCCTCATATTTATTCGCCAAGTTCTTCGGGTTACAAGAATTCAGGAAAAAGTTGTTTTGAAAAAGAAAGTTTAAGCAAAAAAGAAGGAAAAAAAACATAAGAAAAAGAAGAAGACAATCACTGTGTGAGTATCATCATCCAAACAATCATAATTAAATGAAAAAAAAAAGTTTAAATCTTTTCTTTAGTTGAAAATCTAATTAAAATATTAATTTCTTCTTTTTCAGTGTTTGGATCCTTTAATTTCATGTCATCATCGACGTTAACAGGACCGTATATTACTGAGTCGTGGATACATATGCAACAACAGGGACATGGGTTGCAAAACAGAAAACAGGATAATAATCAATCTAAAATGTTAAATGAAGGAGGAGGTGCTGACGGACGCTATACTAAATCCACCGCCAGTTCCAGATCACGCGCTACTAATACAACTACAGGAGCAACAACAACTAATAGTGCATCTACTACTAAATCAGACGATCAACATCATCCTCAACCACGTTTAGGACCACGTAAAAGTATTAAAGAACTGATGCAACATATTTATGATGAAGATAATAATGGAATTACTTGTAATGGTATATATGAGGCATTTGCACAAGTTGAGAATGAGCAACCTTCTTCCATAACTACAAATAATGCAATATCAAGACGAAAAAGTGTTGCACCTCAACAACAACAACAACAACAACAATCAACTGTTGACACAACTATACGATTCCGTAGAAAATCAACACGCAACGAAGAAGCAATATCTAATCGTACGAGGGGTGGTCTTACCACGGGAACAACAAATAACAAAACAACAACAACAACAACAGCATCACCACGGGTACGTGCGTTAAATACAAAGAAATCAAGTGATAGTGTCCGATCTTCCGGTACAGGGACTACACCAACAGCACGTAGGCGCCAATCCTCTATGATACGTAGACCCAGTGACACGGACAATGATGAAAAGAATAAAAAGCAAAGTGCTGTCAAAACATTGGAGTCGGAAAAGGAACCCGGGAATGTTATACGGCTAACCGATGCCCTTCGCGACACACTTTTTGTGGAACGCAAACTTGCGCGTCAGGAACTCGGCCTGGCTTCCGACAGAGCATCACATGCTAACCTAAAGTCACCAATAACAACAACACAGGCAAACAGACCATCTAATGTACGACGTGCTTCATCCAAACCAAATTTAGTGGAACAACGTCGTAAATCATATATTACTCCACGTTCTTCTGGATCTCCAGATGAAAAACAACAACAACCATCCTCACGTTCACGCGCCGAACTCATCAGTGATGTCAAGCGGAGATTAAGTTTAGGCAAGGAAAAAATGCGAGATTTGGAAAAGACCTGTCATCACCAACAACAAAATAATCAAAAGCAAACGGCCACTACTACTACAAGAGAACCACGAAGAAGAACGTTATCTAGTGGGTCCATATTAAAAACTGGATTAAAAGATGATTATGGTCGACGAAAATCAACGGTGGCTGCAACATCAACAACAGCAGATGGAAATAGTTATATGAAACCAACTCTTGCAGACATGCGTCGTCGTTCATCAACAACGAATGTTTCGACACAACTTCAACAAGAAGAAAAAGAGGAATCATTAATGATGATGGCAACAAAACGTCGATCAGCACTTGCATCATCGAGAGCTAGTAGAGAAACAGGAGCACAACCTACTAGCCGTGCAAGCAGTGCCAGTTCATCGGGCAAAGGAACTCCAGGGTCAGGGGATGACCATGATGCACGAAAATCATCTATTACTTCCACGGCCGCACGACGCCGAAAGAGCCGAGGATCAATTTATGCTAGTGGTACTTCATCTACTGCGGGTGAAAATAATAACAGTACTAATACTAATAATGGATCAACTCGTACAAGAAAGAAATCGATTGTCGCTATGGATGATTCTTCTTTACATATGCGCCGTCAACGGCGTCTTTCACGGACAGAAAGTCTAAAAGAAGGTGTACCTACCGATCCATCACTTAACGCTGCTATGGAATGGCGTAAGAAAAATCAAGATATATCTACAATTAATGTGAATCGACAAGCAAAGGGCTCTACAACCACTCGAAAGCGTGGCAAGGTATATATATATTTGTCTTTTATTTATCGTTATGACTAATTGATCATTAACCAAACTCAATATGTGTTTATCTATAACTGATAGACTTTACCAGGTAGTCTTGCAACCCCACCACCCATACAATCTCTTAATTTACCACCTATGAAACTGGAACCTATTCAAATGAATATACCAACAAAACAACGGCAACGACAACGATCGGTGTCACCGACCCGCATTCCCAAACCATCCCGATCTTCGGCTCTCGGCACAACACCTAATACAGCTAGTGGCACCAGCAGTGAAGAAGAGTCTTCCTCAGCCACTAATAAAGTTCATGTTCCGTCAACAGGAGCTACACATACCCAAACAGGTACTACCGCAGCAGGTACTGCAGCAACAACTACTACTACAGGACGTGTGAAAAAAAGTAATCTTCTGGCATCCATGAATATGGATCGTCGAGCTTCACTTAAAACACCTCGTATCACACCTGCATCTCCACGAGATAATGCTACAAATGGTATTTCATCTGCTACAAATTCACCCCGTGCACGACCGATCCATACCCGACGACCCAGCGCAAGCAGCGCACGCAAACTGTCTCTGTCCATTGTAAATACTAAAAGCGGACTTTACGGCAGTCATGAAGATGGGTCGCCTTCTATCGGTCCTGTTCCGACACGGACCCGAAAAATCAGCGCAACTAGTCTAGGAGCAACAAATCGATTGTATAGCGCTAATAATAATAGTCGAAAAAATTCAATTGCTTCTGCTACAGAACACGAATCATTGGTTGATAAAGAAGTCAGCATTCGTAAGTTTTTATTTGTATATGTTTGTTTGTTTGTCTGTTCGTTTTTTTGTTTGTTGAAAAGGAACAAGAGGAAATGGAGTTAACTTTATGATGTAAAATATGAACTTTATATTTACATATACATTAGAGCGTCATCGAGCTATGAGTCTTCATGAACGACTCCAAGCCATGGTACGACAACACAATGAAAATACACCCATAAAAGAGACTTATACAGCCGATATGCAGTATTCATTTATGCGTGATCGACGAGCACGACGAAGTCAAACTTATGATATGGATAATACTATAATTGATGGTATCAATAGTGGTAACAATGGGGATGATGGTTCTTCGCCTAATACAACCTCACCAGCATTAAGGTCACCTAATCGTATCACTGATTCATTAATGTGGGAAAAGGAAATGGCAGAAATTGCTGCGGCTGGTATTCGTGGTCCAAAAAGTCCTACCACGGCTATAAAGTACTATTCAGCTTACTTGTCCCTTTACGAGCGTAATGAGATTCAGGAATATACTCAAATTTATTTTATTGGTCATCAAGCTCAAAAAAACCCAGCAACACCTGATCAATCCACATGTAATTACGGATATGATGATGAACGAGGAGATTATAACATTATTGTTAAGGATCATCTGGCCTATCGTTACGAAATCATTGATGTGTTGGGCCGTGGTTCTTTTGGTCAAGTTGTCAAATGTTTTGATCATAAGACTGGTATGACTGTGGCTATCAAATTGATTCGAAACAAAAAACGATTCCATGCTCAAGCACAGACCGAAGTTAAAATATTAAAAGATTTGGTTGAATGGGTAATGTATATAAAACCGAAAAGGGGTTATTATTATAATTATTATTATTATTCATAACTCGTTTGTATGTTAATATGTATGGGGGGAACAGGAAAAAAAGAAGAAACATGATATTAATTCAATCAATTATACAGGATCCCCAAGATCAACATCATAATGTCCGGATGACCGATTATTTTGTTTTCCGTAATCATTTATGTATTGCATGCGAGTGTTTAAGTATTAATCTCTATGAATTTATAAAGAACAATAATTATCGAGGGGTTACTCTTAATCTTATTAAAAGGTAAATAAGAGTGATATTTACTTATATCGATATTCGGTTACACCTATGCATTATGAATTACATTACTAATAATGCACCTTGTAATGATAATAATAGGTTTACTATTCAGTTACTACAATCTTTATGTCTACTGTTTGAACACGGTGTCATTCACTGTGATTTAAAACCGGAGAATATTCTTCTCAAACATCCAACAAAGAGTACTCTGAAAGTTATTGATTTTGGCAGCAGTTGTTTTGAGACTGATCGAGGTAAATATACATACCCCAATTAGAAAAATGTAAAGATAAGCATGGAGGCCATGAAGTAATAAATATTGACTCCCATTATATTATCTTCATATTTATCTAGTATACACATATATTCAAAGTCGATTCTATCGGTCACCCGAAGTTATTCTTGGGATGTCTTATAATACGGCCATCGATATGTGGAGTTTAGGATGTATTCTTGCTGAACTTTATACTGGTCTTCCTTTATTCCCCGGTGAAAACGAACAAGAACAACTTGCATGTATTATGGAAATCCTTGGTGTTCCACATCGTTATCTGATTGAGCAAAGCTCACGAAGGAAACTCTTTTTTGATTCAAATGGCAATCCACGCATTATACCCAGTTCCAGAGGAAAGAAACGCCGTCCAGGCACTAAAACACTTTCCCATGCGTTACATTGTCATGACAACCAGTTTTTAGATTTTATTGAAAGATGTCTTTGCTGGGATCCTGAAAAACGAATGACTCCTGATGAAGCGTTATGTCATGAATGGATTATGTCACGTCATAATAGTAAACAAGGACATTCACCTGTATGGTAAGTTGTTTATTATCATTATTAACCAAGTCTATTGGAGATGAGATTATTTGTTGTTGTTTTACAAGACAATAATAATAATACTAATTTTTTTTATTTATATTTGTTATCTATTATAATTATAATAGTACTGATTCACCAGCAAGCAATACTGATGATAATGTAACAAAACATTTAGCAGTTGCAAATGCTGAAAAAAAGGCTAAAGCTGTAATGTGATGATATTTTATATTCTGTGTATACCATTTCTTTTTTTCTCTTACTATTATTATTCCTTTCTTTTTTACAAACAATTACTATTCCCCTTTCCCCTCTAAAAAAAACCCACACAACAAAACTGTCTTTCCTTCTTTTTCTCTCACTCTCCACCCAAAAAAAAAAAGAGAAGTATATTATTCCAGATTGGATTTTCACGAACGTGATTTGTTTTATTATTATTATTGATAATGATAATCAAACTTTCCTGTTTTTTATATAAATTATGCATGATAGTAAATAGAATGACGATCAATATATATCACTTTTATTTTTTTAGGTGATGAAGTTGGTATATAATCATGAGGTGATTGACCTATGATAAACATTTTTACTATTATAATGTGATCTACATACTCCCATTTTATATATAGACCGGTCACAGATCTATGAAAAAAGATAGAGTTAATAATCTTGGATCACGTATCAACAGATCGACTTCCCCTCTTTTAAAATAAACATAAAAGTCTACAATAATTATTTTCTTTCACTTGATATTGGGATGTATTCCAAATTAATATGCACTTTCATACATAGTGATGATATGAGCATTTATTTATTACAATGTGTAGAATTATCAATTTAGGTATACGTAATACTCTTGTTTACCTGTACATGTCGCAATCATACCTTATTTTGTATCACCCTTTAGCTGATGAATCTTATGCAACATAAGTTTATCTAAAAATTATTTCAGTCATATATATTAATAATATATTTTTTTATAAATCAAACTTGCACCATTTTGACATATAGTGATTATTTGAGGTCACCACTTAATATCATTAGTCAAGGTTCATCTTTATAGTCTCAACATGTATAAATTTATCGTTATAATATTTATAACTATTACAAAGACTTTAATTTGCTATTAGTAATAAAAGATGATATTTTACACGCTGGTAGTTGTCAGCACAACAGTGTACTTCGCTTCTTCTCTTTTCTCACTTTCAAAATAACTCAATTTGTTACAAGTGTGTGTGTGTGTGCGTATGTGCGCTACCCCAATCAATGCATCATTCTCCGCAGAGGAAAAAAAAATTTTCTCCTAAGGTCAGACCGCACTTGAGTGTTCCTCCTCTTTCGCTTCGCGCTTGCTATATTGAAAGGTGTGTCTCGATTTTTTGATTTTTATAATTTGCCAATGCCACCACTACCCTTTTCAACTTGACGTCTTTTACTTTCCAGCAATTCGTCTTCATTCCACTTAATACATTTATTGGAATTCATAAATTTGTTATATATATATATATATATATTATACTACCCCTTTTCATTTATTTATTTTAACAATTTTTAAATTTCGGTGGCTTGGTGGTTTGGTTCTTTTGACCCCAACATGTATATTCATCGCGATGTGCGCGTAAGCTTTTTATTTTTATACTTATACTTTTTGTTATACTTATAGAATAAAAAAATGAACAACGATAAGCTCGCTAAGCTCCAAGCTCAAGTCCGTATCGGTGGCAAGGGTAAGTTTGACATTATTATTATTTTTTATTTAATTGTCATAATTTTTTGAGGTACCAATAAATTTTGTTAGTTCGAATTCAAGTTGTGAGCTAAAAATTAAAAAAAAAATATGTATACTCTAAAACATATTAGGTACTCCCCGTCGTAAGGTTAAGAAAGCTACCAAGTCTACTGGTGGTGATGACAGAAAGCTCCAAGGTGCTTTGCAAAAGTTGGGTGTTCAACCCCTTGGTGGTATTGAAGAAGTTAACTTCTTCAAGGATGATGGTAAGGTCGTTCACTTTGCCAACCCCCGTGTTCAAGCTGCTATCAACTCCAACACCTTTGCCATCCATGGCCGTTGTGTCGAAAAGGAATTGACTGAATTGGGTAATGTATCTTGTTTTGTTGTCGATTAGTGGAGAAAAAAAAGGGGGGAAGAACATATAAAGGAGGGAAGCAGATAATGATTTGGATTAATTAATTATTTGATTTATATGACATACACTAATAAATAATTTATATACATACATCTACATGTATGTTTAACTTAATGTATTTATAGTTCCCGGTATTTTGAGCCAATTGGGTCCTGACTCTTTGGCCAGCTTGCGCAAGCTTGCTGAAGCTTACCAATCCGCTCAAGGTGGTGCTGCTGGTGGCGAAGATGATGATGAAATCCCTGACTTGGTTGAAAGCTTCGATAAGGCTGAAGTTGAGGATAAGGCCGAAGAAAAGGCTGAGGGTGAAGCCAAGGCTTAAAATAAAAGAATTGCATAATTAGGCATTTTGTTTTTTTTCTCATCTCTCTCTCTCTCTCTCTTTGTTTTCTTTTTTTTCGTCATGATTGGAATAATAATAAAAGAGGGCTGTATTTTTTTTTGAGTATTATCTCTGTTTATGTTTTTCTTTTCTTTTATGTGTTGCGATAAAGCACCTGTTAATAATTAAAAATAGTATTAAGTTACTAATAATAATTAATAATATTGAGCGACGGTTCTATTTCAGTTATATACAAAACATATTAAGGGGGCTTTATATTGGTTGTTTAACAAAAGAAGAAATCGAGAATGTAACCCTTTTGTTCTTTTATTGTAACAATGGTTGTTGATATACTTATTATTATTACTACTCCTGGGACACATGGTTTTTACATTACTTATTAATCTGATAATAACCATAATAATCATAAATAAGACCGCATTTGCTTTACTACATTACTTATTTATATCCTTCATCACTTAATATAAAGGGCATTAAATAAAAAACTATAAAAACCCTTCGGATCACAATTGTTTCTCTTTTTTTTACTTTTATTATACTTCTTCAAAACCAACAAAAAAAAGAGAGAGCAAAAAAAGAGAAACCCCTTCTCTATTACACATATTTACTCTCCACCTAATAAAATAAATAACCCATTCCAATCCTTCTTTTTATCAATTATATCTTTTTATTATCAATTTCACTTTCTTTTTTCGTTTGTATAATGTTTCATAACTATAATTTACTTTCTCTCTTTTCACAACGTCTTGGAAACTCTCTGGAAAATGATCATTATGAACAAATTGACGAGGCTCGCCAATGGTATTATTGCTTAGCGTGTGATGTTGGATTCGGTTCACGTGATAGACATCAATGGCACCTTGAAGTATGTCCTGGAACTAGAAACTGTTCCCATAGCAACAGCCATCAACATGGAAACCACAAAGACACCCATCAATTATCACCTATGATTCAGCAACACTAGATCTCATATACAAAAAATCACACAACTCCATACAAAAGACAAAAATTAGAATCATTTCAGCTGTAATAGACGCATACATACAACTTATATACATACTACATATTTACGTACATTATTTTCATTAGCACCATTTTTTTTTTACATTTCAATTGCATATTTTCTTTCCTTCATTAATATAGATCAAGCTTTTATTTTTTATTTTTTATAACATTTTATTGTATTTGTTGATCAATTTGGATCATATAACATATATCATTGCGAGTTAAAAAATAAAATAGAAAATTATAACAAAGCTTTTTTTTTATACAGATAAGGTTTAATTTACTGATTTCAAAGTTACTATACAAATTTGTGTGTGGGAGGATTTGTGTTATGTGGGTGGAACATAAAGAGCGGGGGCGGCTTTTTCTTTCAACCTTTTTTTTTTTTTTTGCGGCGGCGACGACGAGGGCAATGAAGATATTTGTACTTGCTGAAAATATGATATGGTAATAATAAGCTTTGTAATTGTTGGCCGCTTTTTGTTGGCCGTCGTGCCTTGCAAAAGAAAGGGAGATGGTCTTGATACAATAGAGAAGTGTTTTGCTTTTGTAACGTTGGTATCCACCGGATTAAAAATATCGAAGTTTGTTTATCATAATTGTAAAAGATATCACGTGTCCATGATGGAGAGGACAGGCGAGTTGGGTGGTGATGGAATATATGAGAAAGATTGATGCTTGGCATGGTTATTGTTGTTGCTGTAGCTGCTGTTGTTACGCTCACTACCATAACATCCAAGTAAAGGCGAGGATGGAGGTGACAATGGAGTACTTGGGAATTGATAAAATTTGTCTTGTTGAGTAGTAGCATCTTTATTTGCACATTCAGTGGAACAGTATAACTATTGGGTATAATAATAAATTTAGGTGGTTAGATAAATTACATAAATGTAAACACGTGAAGAATAAAATAATAATTGACAAGTAATAATTGTATATACATACGTTGTCTTCAATAGAGTGACGGTCACAGATAATACACCAAGAGAGATCCATGTTGAAAATGTATTTATATATATATAATAAGATAAAGTAGTAGTAGTAGTAGTAGTAGTAGTAGTAGTAGTAGTTAAGTGTGTATGAACAAAAAAATAAAAAAAAAGATGATAAAGGTCTTCTCTTTTTATATGTCCCTAAAAGAAACTTTAAAAGGAGCGGAAGGGCCACCTATGGCAGCACCCCCCAAAAATCGGAGTAAAAATGAAATAAAAATTACTCACAATTGACAATACAACAAACCTTCCATTTTAGTGAACGTGTGAAGTTGAAATCATTTTTATTCGCTCAGTTTTTTCATCATAACATCGAGCTATTAGAAAGCATGGGATTTACATCTATTACTACAGTCCATATGCTTCCAGTATTTTCTTTGCTTAACCATTTTAATGACCACGTTTCTTAAAAGTACACAAATTATTTGACTGACACTTTTTTACATAATTTTTCCCGGTTAAAGCTTGACGAGATACTTTCTTAAAAAATTCACACACTATGATTCCGAGGGATTCACTAATGGTTTTTTTTTCAATATCCGCGGTCAAATTTTCTATGAATAACATTCATCAACTTTTTTCTTGCCCCCAGGGAGTCATAAGCTTGCTTCTGGCCAATCAGGTATCAATAGAGATAGCTTGACTCACCGGACCAGATTGCGCCATTATTATTTTTTTTCGTTTTGACACATAAAAAAAATAATTATCCACAATCTTAAAAAAATTCATCACTGCCGATCTTTTCCTCTCTTTCCAAACCCCCCAAATTGTTCAATAATGAGTACGAAGATAAAAGAAGGGGCGTGCACGCGTCTATCCGGACCCACTTTTAACTGGATGGGTTGTTATTTTTCCCTTCCCAACTCACCACTTTATCCGTAAATCCTAATACGATCATTAAATAAAATATATACAGAAGCGATTGCTTTACGTTTTTTCTGATTTTTTTTTTCAGTAATACAACGGTTATGCATATGTAAATATATATTTGTATATATAGGGAAAGATTATCTAACCCAAGGAAATAAGTGAGATTGGACAAGGACAAAAGAGTAAAAAGAAGTAAAGAAAAAAAAAGCAGAATTACGATTTCTTTTTGTAAGGTTGGAGGGGTATATCGAATGTATGAATAATTAATTAAACATCCATGGATAATTGTGGCTGTGGTGATGTTTTTTGAGGATTATTAAGCTGGTGAGTATCATATATTTCAAACCAATTAAACTTTCCATCTTGTCCATCTGACCAAAATTCGATACAGTTTGTCCAGCAGCCTTGGTCAAAAACATTGCCTCGGCTAATGCCTGGTCTTCGGGATCGCTGTTTGTGTAATGCTCTTGCCCCTGCAAATAGTTGTAAACATGGACAAAATCCACTATGTGAATGGCCAGCCCCATGTGCATGACCATGACCATGATTATGGTTATGATGATGTCCTCCTCCTTCTCCTTCTCCTGCAGCACTGGGACCATCACTGCCAGCTATTCCACCACCAACTGCCATTTGTGTCATCATACTTGAATCGTTTTGGTTCATGTATGAATACCTATGTGCATTTGCACTTTCATTGGTTGTAGTGGCAACAGCAATTTGGTATGTTTGTACACATAATAAGCACACAGACCAAGATAATTGTAACGAAACCCAAAATGTCAATGCCATTGTCCATGAATCATATGCAAAATAACCACATACAGCTTCACCAAGAAAACATGTTGGACTTTTTTCACCTAACGTAGATGAAGCTTGTGTCGCATAATCTGTAAAAAAAAACAATAACAAACCCCAGTTTGTTTATTATTTAGATCAGTAAAACAAAACAATACCTTGTACCACGGATATACCACTTTTTTTAAATTTTCCCTATCCACTAAAATTTAACAAGGACCTTTATACATACATTCAACAACAAGTACCAGAAATGATACAATGGCAATCACCATGTTATATACAAAAATCATAAACGGTCGATGGTTTTGAACACCAATACAATTGAAGATCCAAGGACAATGACTAATATTTTTTTTTGTAAACCATTAATGTACCTTGAAAGAAACGCATATTAATATTATTAAGATCATTAATTTCTTTTTCACTTACTGATCAAATCTGGCAACGCATCGATTACAAACTTTACAATGCTTAGATCGCAATGGCTTCTTCGCTAAGCATGTCATACAGAAGTGTCGTATATCCAATTTTTGTTCTTCCGCCAATTCAAATACATTAGATTGTTGAGCTACTCGAGATAATTTATTATCGATAAATCCAGGATCAGCAACGACAGCTCGATAGAAAGCAACCATGGCAACAACAAAACTCGTAATGAAAATGAGATTCGCTAAAAGCATATGTGATGTACCTATATATATATTGTAAATCACCATTAATAACTTCACACTGTCACATCTTCACCACTTTGAACATATACACACTAAATCAAGAATATATATTTACCCATAACGATTACACGCAACCAAGTAACTATAACCCAAAATGCCGAAGCTTGAAATATGCACGAAAAATAAGGTGTTTTCCATAGTGCATCATGACTTGGTGCTGGAATTAAGTATTTAATAATACTAACATGCATTGCGACAAATTGAAGCAAAGCAAACGGTAATCCCACATACCACGGTAAAAGACTAAATGTCTTAAGCGCAGATCCAAGAGTAATAAAAGGTAAAAAGTAAACAATGGTATTAATCGTTCGCTATGTAGGAAATCGGTTAGTATATAGTACTTTTCCAAACCCTATCCAGCTTTCCTCTTTTCTGTTCAAATCTCTCTCTCTCTTACACACTTTCTCTTTCTCTTTCTCTTTCTCTCACCTTTGACATTGGACGACCTTTGGAGCCAGGATATCGTCCAACTCTTGATTGCATTGTAGGATTCCCTTCAGCCATAACATCAAATTCCAATACGGCTCGATTCCATACTCTTTCCAATTTTTTTTCATGTACAAAATCCATAACCGATTTACCCGATTGATCCTTTGCATTTACATCAGCACCATATTCAAACATCTTCCGCACACACATTTTATTGCCTCTTACAACAGCCCAATGTAATGGTGTCAATTTTGAATTATCTACAGCCGAAACATTGGCACCAAATCGTAACAATAAATCAGTGGTTAATGCTTCACCTTGATATGCAGCCCACATTAAAGGTGTGTGTCCTCCTACATTATCTGCTGCATCCACATCCATGTCCAAATACAATAAATACATAACAAGGACAGCATGTGAGGAATGTACAGCGAGGTGAAGAGCGTTAAATCCTTGACCATCTTTAAGAGAGGGATTAGCACCTTCTTTAATCAAGCGATGAACAGTATATAATTTGCCATTCCTATTTGTTGTTATATTAAAAAATTATAAGTATTTCATTCATGTTACATCTCCTTTTCCGTTCGTTGCTGTTTACTTTGTCAAATAATAATAATAATACTATTATTAAATATACCTAGTAGCCCAATGAAGTGCTGTTGCTTGTAAATCGCCACCAGGTTGATCAACAACAGCGCCTCGATCGATCAAATACTTTACACATATATCATGGTTGTTAAGAGATGCATAATGAAGTGCCGTGACGCCTTGTGAATCCACATCATTGACTGTTGCTTTGTTATTTTCGAGTAAATATTGTATACCATGAAACGATCCCCGTTGTGCCGCTTCAAAAATCGTCATCGCTTTTTATTTTTATGTATATATTAACGATTATGTCAACGAGACAATGATAAGTTTTGTTTCATTAGAGCTCAGATATTCTTCTTGTTCTCCCTCTTGTATACATTTTCACATACACGTTAGTACTCAAAAAATATTGTTCTTACCTTCAGAACTGTCATTTGTTAATTGTGCTGTAGCTTGATCACCCGACACACCAGTTACCGGTTGTGCAGTAGATGATTTATTGGTTGAAGGAAATTGTGAAACATTATTATCGTCTTTTTCTTCTTGCTGTTGTTCAGATAACAAAGGTCGCTTATCTTCTCGGTGCTGCTCAGCGTCTGCGTCAGACATGTATTCTTCTTCGTTTTTTTTAAAAAAGAAAGTGAAAAAGAAGAAAGGTTGAAGAAAGAAAGTGTGTGAGAAAGAGAGAGAGAAAAAAAAAGCCAAGCAAAAAAAAAAAGGGTAAAAGATAATATTAATAATAATTGTTATATGAACAGAGTGTGTAGCGGCTAAGCATTCAAAAACCTTAAAATAGCGGTTAAATGGCTCATGCTTTGAATTTTTTAACAGTAAAAATCGCTACTTTACAGCTCATATCAAGCTCTTTGGTTTGGTGAGTTCGATAAGTACTATCACTACTACTGCTCGACCCGTATATACTTTTGTTCTTATCATATTACTTTCTGGATACGCATATTTTACATAACGATCACCATAGAAAATGCTGAACTGTTTTCACTGGAACATTTGAAGTAAAATACCCTCATAATTGCATGCTAAACAATGCTCTTATGACTTCAGTTGGGAGTGCAATATAGTCTACAAATGTCTAACGTTACTAATATTCTTATCCCTTTGAACTATGATGACAAACTCTTAAAAATAATGATAGGTGTTTTGGAAACGTTAGAACTGGTAGCATTATTGGATGCACCTACTGCCACACACGCGAAAAATATATATTATCTATATACTTACAGTGAACTTTTCTCATCACTTGGTAGTGCATTACGTACGTACACAGCGGCAATTGTTTAATTTATAAACATACCATATTATACATACTCTCTCTTTACAAACATAGTCTGGTTTGCTCTCAAAATAAAAGAGTATTTGGTCCGGGTAGTAGTCAGTTTTTTTTGCTGAAAATGGTTTCACATTTGACAACACGATAGGAGGCGTAAATAAAGGTTCGTACCTCAAAGCTACTACATACTTGATAATAGTGCCGCTGAGAATGCTGAGCCATAAAAACATACCCATCTTATTGAAATACACAATCAGAAAGGATTAATGGCCAAGAGACATGTGTTATTTTACAGCAGGCGAGAAAGAACAAACATATAATCATTTTTCTTATCAACCAATAAGGTAGCCACCAATTATGTTGCTAAGCTACTACTAATCTTATTTCAAACTATCTTTCTCCTTCGAAGATCGTTTTTTAAAAGAAAAATGCATTACACAATAACAATGTTTCCTCTTTATTGTGAATCGAACGGCATGAATTGTTATATGAGATTGTCAGCTACTTGGCTCAAATACGACTGTAAAATGTACAAAAAGGTTAAACAGTTACTGAGGATAGCAACCGACGACGTTTAAAGAATAGGCCAAATTATTTACTTAGTGATAGCTCTATCATTTGGTTTACGTAAGCTTTGTATCAACCCTTTATGAGTACGTAAAGTGGACTGTTAGACAATAGCTTATTTCTCTTCTATTTATGAAAAAAATACAGGACGACTATAAAGTAGATATTTTAAATTTCTTCTGCATTCTTTTTATACACGTTAATATAATTTGAAGAAGTATAAAGAAAAGCTTTCAGTACTGTTATCAAAACCAAATCTAGAAGCTCCAGAATTAGGATTGATGAAGCAATATGGTTATTGTCTACAAAGAGAGTCCCTGTTAGACGTATTATATATAAAACTAGTAATAGCATTAGAAAACTTAAAGCCACTTTTATTGACTAATAGGATTATACAACTATACCTGTTAAAACATAATGACATACAATGATTGCAACAACCAAGCCTAGTGACATATGCACAAGTCATAACCTTGTGAAACAAGAGATAAAAAAGCTTTTGATGTATTGAGGATACCGACAGAAGACTCTATGACTTACATCATATAATAGTATTGGTTAAGTTTTTTATAATATCCTATGATCCCTAGCATACATATTAAAAAAACCTAATGGATTATTATCTACCACTTATTTCATCTATTAAAAAAACCCGTTACAGAAATTATGCTATATTTATTGCCGTCAAACAGCGGCTTTAAACAGGCATATATGTTTTCTATTTAAGGTCCGTTTAGACACTCCGAATAAAAAAAAATTTGATATAAAATATGGAGGACTGGGAAAACAAGTGTTTTTTTCTTCTTTAAAATTTAATGAGGTTCTTTAGCTGGTGTGTGATTTGAATATATGTATATCTTTTATATGTATAGATCGTTTCTGTTCCACATTTTTTAGTCACTCTAAACCTCAAATAACAATTCATGCTTACAAGACAACGGTTGATGATTTTTTATTCTGATTCTTCTGTTCACTAGTAGGCGTATATTTATCATTTTTTTGATTTTAAATATTTTGTATACCTTAATAAAATAATAATAAAAATGAAAAAAAAAAAATTTGCCTCACTCAGAAAAATGTTATATGTTAAAAAGAAACCTTAAAATATTGAATTTTACAAGTCCGTCTCAACTATCACATTTTTGTTGGACGGGGTACTTCTCATTGCCCCTTCTTTTTTTCTTACAATTTTCCCTTTCGCGCAAAAAAAAAGACTACTAGGCTTTTCGCTCTTATTACTATCACTTCCGCATAAATATAAAACTATAACCTCCCTTTCTAGGTAATATAAAGGCTTTATAAAAAAATAAGGCGTTGCTCCTTAATGTGACCACACTTGATATTATAAATAGCACCCCTTTTTGTTTCGTGTGTGAGTGTGGTTGTGTATGCGTGTATATATTCAGTTGGTTGAGTTGTTGAGGGGGAAGGATGTTTTTATGGTTTGTGGGTTGGGAAGTGGGTGGCGACATTATGACTTACCTTTTCAATTCGAAATAAAACTGACCTACATTCTATTTTCCCTTTCCCTTTTCTTTTCATTTTTTTTTATTTTACGTGGTGTAATATACATATTATATTTTTAGCTCGCGCATCTCTTATTTCTCCTTCTTCTACAATCCCGCCACCATACAGAAATCATGAGCAATAACGACACAACAACCACAACTATAACAAAACAAGATGGTATTAATGGCATCAAATCATGGGATGAAGATACTGGTTTGATTCCTCGTCTTCAAATTGTAGACGAAAACCAACTTTTTACGTATGTATCCTTTTATTTGTTTTTATTTTTGTCACGTCAGCAGAATGGATAAGACTGACATATTATCACGTGCATTTTCACATTTATCTTTTTTTCGCCTCTTGCTTATTCTGAACCAACTATTATATTATCTTTTATTAGTGAAAATTTACCGAGTTATATGGAAAAATGGTCACTTGCAGAAGCAGGATTTCAATATAATGTTGTAGCTGTCTTCGGTTCACAAAGCACTGGCAAAAGTAAACGACAAAGGGGAAGGGGGGGGAGCAAGCAAGATCTGTTAGGAAATAGGGATGATGATCATATTGGGAACTGTTTTTTTTTCTTTGCTAAATTGTATTTAATAATATTATATGCATATGTTAGGTACCTTATTGAATCGATTGTTTGGTACTTCATTCGATGTGATGGATGAAAATCAACGTAGTCAAACTACTAAAGGTATTTGGATGTCCCGTGGTCGAGGAATGCATGTACTCGTGATGGATGTTGAAGGTACAGATGGTCGAGAACGTGGTGAAGATCAAGATTTTGAACGTAAATCTGCCTTGTTTTCCATGGCAACAAGCGAAGTTATTATTTTGAATTTGTGGGAACATCAAGTGGGTCTCTATCAAGGTGCAAATATGGGTTTGCTTAAAACTGTTTTTGAAGTCAATCTTCAACTCTTCCAAAATCAAAAAGGGTAAGAAAGTAATCAGAATAATACTTATTTTTAAGCACAATAATACATTTAAACATGTATTCTCATACATACATCTATTTTTATTAATATATATAGGAAAGAAAAGACTTTGATCTTGATCGTCATTCGTGATCATGTTGGTGCTACCCCATTGGAAAATTTAGCCAAAACTATTCAAGCAGATCTCGAAAAAATTTGGGATAGTTTACCCAAGGTAATATATAAATAATAGCCAATTTTCAAAATATAAGCGGTAAGCTAATATAAATATATATCCATATAGCCCGAAGGCTTGGAGGATTGTAAAATTCATGATTACTTTGATTTCATGTTTACTGGATTGCCCCACAAAATCCTTCTTCCTGAAAAATTCGATGAAGAAGTAGCTGTACTTCGTCATCGATTCAATGATCCCAAAAATCCAAACTACGTTTTCCGCCCTCAATACCACAAGCGTATTCCCGCCGACGGTTACCATGTTTATGCATCAAGTATTTGGGACAAGGTTTTATCCAACAAAGATCTAGATTTGCCAACTCAACAAGAACTCTTGGCACAATATCGATGTGATGAAATCTCAAATGTATAAAAATCAATCGATTCATTTTAACTTGTAGAGGCAATAAGAGGGGAAGAAAACATATACTAATAAGGGACATTATAATTAATTTTTTTTAGACTGCATTCGAACGATTTACCGAACGGATAACACCATTCAAAACACCTATTCTTGAAAAAGCACAAACAATCCCGGATTTAGGCAAACAAATGCAAGAAATCCGAAGTGAAGCATTGGAAGCATTTGATAAAAATGCATCAAGATACCATAAAGGAGTTTATGAAAAGAAAAGAAAGGAGATGTTGGCTAAATTGAATACACAACTTAATGTATTCTTTGTTGGTCAATTGAAGAATTTACACAAGAAGGCTATCACTATGTTTGAGGAGAATCTTAAGGTCGAATTGAAAAAACCTTCATACAACTTTGCTGAAATTGTGGATAGCTGCTTAAAGGAAGCAGATAGTCTTTTTATAACTGCTGCTAAAGGTAAAATAATGCAAACATCTTTTATCTTATTTTTTTTCTAAATATGAAAAAAAAACTTAATATGCATCATTATTAATTACCTTCTTGGTTTATTAGACATGGTTCTTGCTGATACAGATTGGTCATATACTCATGAACATAGTCAGCTTGAAGAAGATTTTGCGAAGGTATCCGCACAAGCTCGCGCAGATGAATTTAAGAAGATGAGCAAACAATTAGCAGTAAGTTTTTATTCTTACTATTCGAGTATATCTTTTATGGGAATATCTATTAACTAGTCATCTACTTGCAACATTAGAAACAAGTCGAAAATGAGCTTTCAGAACCAGTTTCATTACAATTGAATAATCCCAACGAAAAAATTTGGCACAACATTATCGAAGCTTACAAGGAAACTGTTGAACATGGACAAAAGACTTTGGTTGATAAGGCGAAGAGTATGTAATCCTTTTTATTTTTACTTGAAAAGCTGGTGATGGTGATGTATATATCAATCGGCCCCGAATACAGTTTTTTAATAAGGAAGAAAAAAAATGTAATTATAGGCTTTAATTCATCCGATGACGAATTGGAAGAATCGATACTTGGATTGAAGCGACAAGCATGGCTTGTATTGCGTAAAAAGGTGGATGAGGAATTGGCAGATAATATGCTTCTTTTGAAATTGCGTTCAAGGTAACACTTTTTCCAAAAAAAAGATGGATGGACACAAATATTATTATCTATTAACATGTGATTATAAAACATTTGCTCGTATACATAGATTCGAAGAAAAGTTCCGTTATGATGAACATGGTCTTCCTCGTGTATGGAAACCTGAAGATGATATTGACAGTTATTTCCGCAAAGCACGAGATGAAGCACTTACATTGATTCCTTTGTTTTCCAAGATTAACCTGGGTGACGACGAAGGATTTGATATTGAAAGCGACGAAGACTTTGATTTTAAACATTCGTTGACGATTTTGACTGAGGCCAAACAAATTGATATTACAAATCGATTCAAGAGAGAATCAGATGCTTTTTATTTGGAAGCAAAACGATCGGTTGTATCAACGACAGCAAAGATACCCAGTTGGCTTTTAGTTGTGCTTATTGCATTGGGCTGGAACGAGTTTATGGCCATTCTTAAGAGTCCTATTTATCTTATTTTGTTTGTTTTCTGTATCACATTCGGTTACATTATCTACGCATTGAATCTTTGGGGTCCCCTTGAGCGTATCCTTACAACAATATTTGGGGAAGCAACAAAAATGGCCAAAGAACGTATGGTAGAAGGCATGGAAAAAGTTAAAGAACAACAACATCACTTACAACAAAAACAAAGCAGTAGCGGCGCTGATGCTAATGATAATGTTGAGATGAAATCGTTCAAGGGTGAATAAACAATTTTTTTTTACCTACCCATTAAATAACCTTCATATATACATACATATATAAAAACTGTGTTTGATTATTCAGAGATATATTATACATAAACAACCCTATTCCTCCTTTTCTTTATTGTCAATATCTTTCATTCTTGTGTATAATATATATATATATTTAAACTTTTTTCATATAAGTAAAACACTTACAAGTTCGCTCGATAATTATTCCCAAGCCACATGTTTGATCTTTTTTTGGTAGCCTTGCATTGTATATAGGTAGAAAAGCATATAAATTGTTATAAAGACATAGGTCTATACCTGGATACAACAATAATAATCCATACATTTGTTTCACGTCATAATATTACTGTTTAGTATCGGGTTCTACAATCACAGTGCTTGAAAATTTTTCTTGTTTTTCAGGTTTTAAAATTTTTTTCGTTTTCTTATTAGCTTAATGAAGATATCTTTTCAGATAAAATGACCACGATAAGGTTGTTGCCAATTCCGTCATAACTGTAGAACAGCTAAAAGATTACGGCAGGCATAGGAATTTACCGCGTGGGTCATTATAGGTTGAGTACCAAGAAGACCTTTCACCGAACAACCCGAAGGAAGCTCAAGGCTATACAATCTAATTAGTCCTATAACAATCCGTTCGTCTTACTGTAAAAGAAATAGTTACGCAAATTTAATGTTATGACCCAAATCCCAGAGGATTTAGTCTCGCGCACTATAACCGACCAGTGTGATAAAGAAAAAAGAAAAACGATTGCTCGTTCATCAACCCATATTTATATTTGTTGAAACTTTGTGACCTGCAAAAAAAAGTTTTTACCGACATTTTTACAGCTATCCAATCATTTTCGTTGTTTCACCCTTCACAAAACTATTGACCCTCCGTCTCTACTCCCCCTCCTCTTCATTATCCCTTTAATGGTATCTGAACGTTACGAGATAAAGAAAAAATTCATTATGTTGTTGTCAGGAAAGAATAAACAACAACAGCGAAAGCATTGTCGTTCCTTTTTATTTTTTAAAAGTAAATAAATATGAAGACTTCAAATGTGTATGTATATATATGTGTGTATTTTTTATTGTATATTATGTGGATGTACGCGTTGATGTGTATGTGTATCGGACTGTATTATGGCGTTTGGTGTTATGGGAGTTCGGTTACTGGAGGAAAAATAAAAAGCAACTATCTAGAGAGCAGCTTGTTGCTTAGCGATTTCTTCAGCACGTTCTCGGTTCTTGAGCAACAAATCCTTCTTGCCCTCAATGAGAGAATTCTGACGATCGATAGCTTGACTGAAAAAGTAACCAGCACCACCGAAAACAGCAGCAGCGACAACATGAGTGCTAGGGTCTATAATTTAAAAATATGCATTGTTTTGTTTTATTTTATTTTTGCATTTTAAAGATTGTAGGACAAACAACATTGAGTATTCGGATCGTTGTATATATAACATTTTCTCTTTCATTTTTAAAGAAAATCAAAGAATCAATTTAATTCTGTTCATTTTAACGTACTGGAGAAAATTGGACGCTTTTGAATACCCAAAGCATATGTACGGACGAGAACACCGAAGGCAGCAAAGCCGGAAACGCTGGTAAGAACGCTCATGTTTAATATATGAATCGAAATGGACTACCGTTTCTTTATTATTTCAAGTAAACAGCTGTTTTGCCTTACTATGAGCCCGAGGAATTTCAACGGAGTATCAAAACAATTTTTGATGACGTTTCCTTATCATAACATAGCAGCCATGCCATATAGCTGTAAATTTGTTGCCATGGCAACAAAAAAAGGCAATGTTAAATCACTGTTGTCAAGGCAACTATGCTAAACTAATAATTAAACAGTACACGTAGAAAGAATTCCTTTATTATTATTGAGTCCTTTTGGCCAACTTTATAAATAATTATAACTTTATTATGTAAAAAAAAACCGTGAACAATAATGTGTAAGTATAATCCAATATTTAAAAAGAAATCTTATTAACGACCCTTAAAAACAGGCTTTCTCTTTTCTTTGAAAGCACGAAGACCTTCTAATCTATCTTCAGTAGGAATAAGTTGTGCATAATATGCTTGTTCTAATTCAAGTCCGGTGTCACTAATTAAATATCCCAACAAAAACAGTTGTAAGTATCTAAATTGACACTTATATCCTTCAATGGAAATTTATTATATATGAATATGAGAACTTACATATCAACTTGAGCACCCATGTCTACAGCGCTTTTAGCCATCTTGATAGCCAACGGTGCTTGGGGTAAGATTGTCTGTGCAACTTTTACAGCTTTCTGGATTCCACTTGTTTCATCGACATAGTTGACAACACCTTTATTTATTTTAGAAATATGAATTTAGCTTTTCTGATATATTGATAACTCCTTCTTATATTTTTCATTTTCAAAAGAAAAAAATTACCATATTCATAAGCTTCCTTGCTACTTAAAACTTTTGCAGTAAAAATTAATTCTTTGCTTTTAGAAGGGCCAATTAGTCGTGGAAGTCGTTGTGTACCTCCAGCACTAAAAATTTAAAATGTTCGTATGGTGTATGAATAAATCCATTTTTTTTGTTAGATGTCAAATTTGGTCCCTTTCTTCTTACCCTGGAATAATTGCCAATTTAGTTTCAGGAAGACCAATCTTTGCGCCAGGACCAGCCACACGCATATCACAAGATAAAGCCATTTCTAATCCCCCACCCAATGCAGCACCATCAATTGCTGCAATAGTAGGAACAGGCAATGTCTGTTTTTTATGTGTAGATTAGGTATTGACAGATAAGCATGACATATTTCATTTGTCCTTTGTATACAGCTGCTTAGGGTAGTTGAATAAAAAATAAAACGTATTAAGGGTATTACCTCCAGCTCGCGGTAAGCTTGCCGTAAATTGTATAGAAATTGAGTAACTTGAGAAGGACTCATGGTAGCTCGTTCCTAGTAAAGAACACAATTTCATTCAGCATAGTTGTCCAAAAAGAACTGAGTGTAATTAGGGCAGTTGATGTATGCTCTTTTTTCCTTTTTATCTCTTATTATTGTGACAAATAAAATAGTTACCTTAAGATCAGCACCGGCACAGAATACACCATTGACCAAACTTTCAATAATCAACACGCGTGGCTGTTCACTAATAATATAGCCATATATGTTGTCAGTAATAATTGAAAACTACCAGTGGTTTAGAAAGAATATCCATGGACTAATTTTATTCTATAGCCTATTTACAGTACTACGTAAGCTAGATATATTTGTATACCTGCTAAAACGGATCTGAGCCAAAGCATCACGGAATTCACCAAGCAATTTGACAGAAAGAGCATTACGTGCTGCTGGACGATCAAGTTTAAGAATGGCGATTCCTTCTTGTTCTCCTTTCAAAAGTTCAATATACGCGTCTTTTTTTGCTCCAGCTTCGGCATGAATGTTACGTAAAAAGATATTTGTAGTATTTCGAGCAGTAAAAATAACGGGCCGTGTTAAAAGACGGGTAGTCGATTGAAGTAACATAGTTTTATCGTATGTGTTTCGTGTAATAAAGATGTAAAGAAAAATAAAAAAAATCGTGTGGGGAAATCGAAAAGGGGATGTGTGATTCTGTATGCAAAATGAGCCCAGCGTGGGAAAAGACAAGGTCATACAGGGTCCGACTGTGCCTCCATCTAGACCCATTTTCAAACCATATTCCTTTATTATTAGTAACACCATTTTGTATATATGATCAGTCTAGCATTTGACAAAGGCAATCATACATTGCTTTTTTAACTGGTATCTGAAGGAAAGATAGTAAAAATAAGTCTCATCGGCACGCACTGTGTATTTATGTAAATATCACACTGCGGGATTAAAATCACTGATAGTTTATGGATCATCCAAAAAAATCTATTACCTTTGAAAATCTACGAAAAATCTCTAAGAATCTTTATCTAAATCTTGTCTTAAAACGTTTATTTTCTAAACTAAATGGTTTATCATGTCTATTTATTTTGTTCCTGTCATAAAAAAGCATGGAGGGTTGATAAAATGTATATCTATAAAAGCTCTGATAATCTTTGAAATCTATAATGCTGCTGGGTTGCAAGTAAGTCCGCGTTTTCGTGTTTGCAACAACAGAAAGAGGCTGGCCAAGTGACTTCAAGTATAAACCTTTCTTTTTCCGAGCTTTGCAATTTCCGATGACGATACCACATACAAACTTTTACTGTCGCACTTGTAAGGGTATTTCTTCAAAAAAAACATGATAAAGATAACTGACCTAATAAAATGCTCAGCAAACAGAGCAAAAAAAAGTAGACAATGGGAACGTGAAAAAGGAATCTTCATGTAAATCGACGGCGACTTGAATCATTGATGGAACACAATAAATATGTAAACTACAGAAAATTTTATGCGTGTCTCTTTTTAAAAGAAAGAAGGTGATGTTTTAGCTTCTTTTTTTCGCTTGGTTACTAACTCTTTATTACTTCGGTTCCAGTAACGGAAACAAAATTGTTAACGCATACATTTATGGCGCGTATCAACCACTCTACGCACATAATCAAGCAAAATTATTTTTGGTAAAGGAAGACTATTATGTTGGTTCACGTAAATATGACATATGCTGTAGTAGATATATAATCCATATGCCTTCTGGCAAACGGATACGATGTAAACTTAGATTTTATAAAAAATTACGATTAAAAATCAAAAAATGCAACAGAAATGGCAGTGGAAATTTAAGCCGCATACTTTCATTCTACAACCAATTATGAAAGTGATGAGAATTTATTTAGTATTGAAATATCAAAGTATAACGTGCAAAACAAGAAGGACAACAAAAAAAAAGCTAATAACGAGAAGGTTAGCAACACAAATGGCAATAACGGAAAAGATAATTACAAAAAGACTGGTAAGAGATATACGACAAGAATCTCCAAGAGAATGAGAAAAGGTAGTAAAAAGGGGAAGTATCAAAACGGTAATAGCATATAAAGAAAGTTCGTCTGCTAAGAAACGTGTTTCCTCTCAAAAAAAAATCGGTAATACAAGTGACAATGCTAAAAAGCAGTCTGTGATTTTAGATCTAAAAAAAAGTAACATAGTTAGAGCTCAAAGTAGTAGTACAAATATTTGATCCGTGTAGTTTTAGGAACTATATGATGTGGTAATAAAGATTTATAAATAAATACAACAAAAATGAATTATTTAGAACGATATAACGACATTTATTTGTCACATTGAATTGGTTTATTTATACTTTATATAATGAAAACAGCCATGTCTGAAATAAAAAAAGGGGGATACGTAGTGATTATTTTTATATGTTGATCTGGCATTGTTGTATCTTGTAGTGCTAAAATGCCGTGATTCATGGTGTTGTAGTGTTGTTGTTGTGGCCGTGTTTTTGGTTGGACTCACCTGAGGAGGTGTTTCCTGTTGAAACTTATTATTTCATTTCATAACAACGACAACAGCAACAATAATAATAACAATAGTAATATATTGCTTTTTTTTTATCATGATTCCTCCCATTTAGCTTCTATCTATTATTTATCAAGCTATTTTATTTTCTAATTTCTCTAGTGACAATTTTTTTATTTCTCATGAACATTATTATGTACATGTATAATAAACTTTTTAATTTTAATATTATTATAAAACACTAGGTACAATCCTTGGATCAATACCGTTCTTAATGCTCTGCATTAAACGAATTTTAACGTCCGTCTTACAACGGGTCGTATAATTAACCTTTGCAACGACAATACCATGTTCAGCAGTAACTGATCCATTATGTTTAACTCTAAACAAAAGTAGTAAAAAAGAAAAAAGCAATTAGCATAGATTTTTTTTCTTTTGGTATATATACAATAACAATTTATTCTCTCTAGCAAAATTTACAGATCCTTCCACCGCCTCTTTTTTTTTTACAAGACTTACAGGTCCAATCGTGAAGACGTCAAACGAGAGTATAGTGAATGTGGTCTTTTTGATAATGACGACGTAAATAAAAATGTCATTGGTTTCGGTTACGTTGGTGATGGCGTAAGTTTTTATTATTATTATTTTAGTTGTAATATATATCTAATTATTTACACTTTATAAACTATAATAGAACTTACATATTATGGCAAATATTCCTGATCATGATTATAATGTTCAATAAGATATGGATAAATTTGTTCAACCAGCTGGTATAGTAACTGAACATCTATCGCAACATCATATGTCATAGCGGTAGCTTATGAAACAATAACTTCAGGGATACGTTCATGCTGTTAGCATAAAGCAGGAGTCTATGTTTATAATATAATAACAATTCATAAAGAGAGAGGATGACAGAGGACATCATTAATAAGAACAAAAGATAGACTATCGGTTTACTAGTTTTGTGGTTTTTTTAATTACCTGCCTTTTATCTTGTGCCATTACACCATCTTGAGCAACATTCTTTCCCATAAGTGGTGTAAAATATGTAGTGTTTAACGAAATTAATTAAAACATATAAAACTAAATCTGATCAACAACTGTTGGGCCATTCACTATCTCCCGCAATATAAGCATCTGTGTTATTCACAAGAGTAAAAGTAATATTTTTTAGGATGGATGAGTTTCTTACATTTTTTTTAAACCCAATGAAAAAAAAAGGTAGCTTTGTAACCTTTGTAAACTCTGACAAAGTTTACAAGTTTACAAGTTTACAAAATGCGTGCATATTATTGGCTACCAAAATAACCAGCAGAAAGTTAATTTCGTCAGCAGTTTACAAAGTTTACAAAGTTGACAACAGCTACCAAATGCATGAAGAGGTTGCCATGTCGACAAATATGAAGCTTTTACCAATACTTCATTTTCTACTTATTAATAGCATTTATAATAGTAATAATATAGAATACTATTCTTCTTTTAGTGTTTATAGTAAAAAGTTAAAATAAGAACAAGATCATATTGTCAATACTTTATATCTAATACGTATATTCAAGTCTTTTTTAAATATTTGTAAACAAGTAAATTTTTATAGATGCTAGTTTATATTTGAGTTATCTGAGACGAACGATTGATGTGTGCTATATGACAACAATACACATTTTTGAAAAAAAGTTGACCAAGGTGTTTTTAGTTTTGCTAATAATGTTCTTTTAATATTCACTATTGTAACCTTTGTCAATTTTGTCAACTGCTGACGAAATTAACTTTCCGCTTGCTTACTTTGGCAGCCAATTATATGTAAACTTGTAAACTTTGTCAGAGTTTACAAAGTTTAGAAAGTTTACCTTTTTCTTTTAAAAAAAATGCAACTTTCACTGTGCCCTGGTTCTGACCTAATGGCAAAAGGCATTACAAGAAACACATCAGTCATCAAGATTATTACTTCAGCGCTCGTCAATGGCACAGATGATTATAATATTGGAGATAGCGAATGGCCTAACAGTTGCCGATCAGATTTAGTGCTAGAGCCAAAATCTTTATCTACTGGCTTATTACCTCCTATTATAATCAAATTTCAGTAAGCCATTGACTATACCTTTATAAAACGCACTATTCAGTATAGTTTACAAGCTTATAAACAATATAAGACTAATCCTATTATATTGATTATCTGTATGAACACCTTGTCTAGTGATATTGAACAATCTATCAAACCAAGTGACATTCTAGGTTGCCATTTATACCTATATCATGGCTGGGCTGACAAATGTTTAATAATGTCTAAGAAAAATCTTAAATACATTGCCACCATCCGAAAATGCTGATCCTTTTGTCACATTTGGGTTATTCTTGGCTCAAACTACTGCTATTACTGATATTCCTTGCAAAAATGATATATTAAATCATTTAAAGAATCTTGCTTTCAACCATTATATGAGCTTAATTAGAAATTAAAGTCATCTTGTTGATTTTGTAAAAGACCTTCTCAACAACTAGGAAAAACAATATGATGATCTTTCAAATCTCATATCTCAAGAAAACTCATCAAATGCAATACAACAATTGATTAAGAATGCTCAAGAGAAACAACGGGGAATAAGATGAAAATTTGATGAGTTGGATGATATAAACCTTACTCCTGCTACCACTTCTGTACCTCTCAACACGTCTCCCACAGCTTCACCTTCTACTAATACATCGTCATCATCATCAACATCTCCACATTCTAATAATACATCTTCATTATTATCAACAGCTTCACCTTCTCCTTCTTCTTATCCATCAGGAGGCTAATTGATATTGATATAATCTAATTGAACAATAAATTTATTGATTTACTATTCTTTTCTTTTTCTTTTACGTTACTACTACCACAATAACAACAAACCCTTAACAGGCTTTTTATGTTCTTATTTATATATATTAAAAAACAAATATTTGTAATACAAATATCGTTTTCTAGAAATAAAAATATATAGAAATAAATGATAAAATAATTTATCAAATTATTTGTAGCTAATTATTTGTTTATTTTTTAATATATTTAATATTTCAAAAGGTTCAATTGAACCTCAAAATTTATTTTTTATTTATTTTTAAACTTTCACATATTAATCAAAAATAATAATTTAATTATTTCTGACATATAATTAAAATAAAGATCCAAAAAAATTAGTTTAAAAAAAAAGTTTAAAAATAACATTTTTAATTCTTTTGCAGATGCGATACATCTGAATCTTTAAAAGATTCTAAAGTAAGAAAATCAGTGATTTTATTTGTTTTTTAATATATATAAATAAGAACATAAAAAACCTATTAAGGGTTTGTTGTTATTATTGTTATTATGGTAGTAGTGAAGTAAAAAAAAAGAAAAGAATAGTAAATCAATAAAATTTATTGATTCAATTAGATTATATCAATATCAATTAGCCTCCTAATTGTTATTTATTTTATTAAGTCAAATTTACATATAAATTGCATATAAACTAAAATATATTAGGAAGAGAGCTAACTGGGGTTGAAATAATTCATTTCAACTGATATAATCTTTTTATTTTTATAAAAATAAAAGTTTATTAATAAGAATCAGCTTGCTACTGCAAGCTTTCACCCTTTAGGGTAATTCTTATTGATATTTATTTTATAATATATTTAATATTTCAAAAATAGAAATATATAAAAATAAATAATAATTTAAGTTCTAAATTATTTTGTTTATTTTGCAATATATTTAATATTTCAAAAAGTTTAAGAATTATATTTTTTATTAAATTATAATTTTCACGTGTTAATTAAAATGATTATCTAATCATTTTTAACACATAATATAATTTAAAAATTAAAAAAATAACTTCTAAAATAAAAAATTTAACCAATTTTTAATTCTTTCTAATTTTCTGAAGATTCCAAAAGCATGGATTAAGTATAGAACATAGGGTTAATTAAAACGCAGCAATTAAAAAATTATTTTGCATATTTTAAAATTTGAATTTTATTAATTTAAAAAAATAAAAATGACAAAAAGAGAATATATCAAAACATCTCCAATTGAAAGAAAAAAGAAAAAGATAATTAATAAAAATAAAGAAATTATAGAAAGTGAAATTGATAAAAGTGTAAATTATAAAGAAGAATATTATAAAGTTAAGGAATGGAATGAAATAGTTTTAAATACATATCAACAATATAATATAACATTTATAAATGAATTATATTTTGCATTGAATTATTATAATAAAATATTTATTAATAAAAATGATAAAAATAAATTTATGAATAAACAAGATTATTTTTTATTGAATTATAAAAAATTAGAATATAAAATAAGAAAGATTAAAATTAAGAAATTAAAAAAAGAGTTTGATAATCATATTAATAAAATAAATATTCTTGACGAAAAATTAAAAGAATTAGAAAAAGATTTTAATATTTATTATAATAATAATATTACTATATGTAAATAAATGTCATGTAAAACAAAAGTTGGAAATGACATTTCTTATTGTAAAAATTATTTACCACAATATCGTGAAAAATGTAATTATATATGCAATATAAATAATAAAACTGACGGATTATATTATAATAAAAAGTATAACATTTTTAATTATTGTAAAAATTATGTGCATGAAATATTATATTTTGATCATTATTGTAAAAATTATAAGCTAGAAGATATATTTTATATTATTAATAAAAATGATAAATTTTATAAAACAAAAAAAGCATTAAGTAATAGATATTATCTAAGTATAAAAAAAGATAATGAACTTTATAATAATATAGAAAGTATAAATGAATTACAAGAGAAAGAAATTTTAGAATTTGCAGGATATGATACAAAAGATTATAATGACTTTACAAAATATAACTTATATAACAGAATTAAAAGAAGTACAGAATTATTAGAAACTTTCAACAAAAACTTAGAAAATATAAAAATAAAGTTTTCTTTTTATACATATATAAGTAATATACAATTTAACTCTTTTAAAAAAACTTTATATAATATAATAAATATTAATGAATTTGATAATATTTTAAAAATAGCAACATTATAAATATATTATATAGCATTTCTTACCTTAATTGGACCTCTTGCTTCAATATTATTTAATGTCCCTATATTGAACCTTTTGAAATATTAAATATATTAAAAAATAAACAAATAATTAGCTACAAATAATTTGATAAATTATTTTATCATTTATTTCTATATATTTTTATTTCTAGAAAACAATATTTGTATTACAAATATTTGTTTTTTAATATATATAAATAAGAACATAAAAAGCCTGTTAAGGGTTTGTTGTTATTGTGGTAGTAGTAACGTAAAAGAAAAAGAAAAGAATAGTAAATCAATAAATTTATTGTTCAATTAGATTATATCAATATCAATTAGCCTCCTGATGGATAAGAAGAAGGAGAAGGTGAAGCTGTTGATAATAATGAAGATGCATTATTAGAACGTGGAGATGTTGATGATGATGACGATGTATTAGTAGAAGGTGAAGCTGTGGGAGACGTGTTGAGAGGTACAGAAGTGGTAGCAGGAGTAAGGTTTATATCATCCAACTCATCAAATTTTCATCTTATTCCCCGTTGTTTCTCTTGAGCATTCTTAATCAATTGTTGTATTGCATTTGATGAGTTTTCTTGAGATATGAGATTTGAAAGATCATCATATTGTTTTTCCTAGTTGTTGAGAAGGTCTTTTACAAAATCAACAAGATGACTTTAATTTCTAATTAAGCTCATATAATGGTTGAAAGCAAGATTCTTTAAATGATTTAATATATCATTTTTGCAAGGAATATCAGTAATAGCAGTAGTTTGAGCCAAGAATAACCCAAATGTGACAAAAGGATCAGCATTTTCGGATGGTGGCAATGTATTTAAGATTTTTCTTAGACATTATTAAACATTTGTCAGCCCAGCCATGATATAGGTATAAATGGCAACCTAGAATGTCACTTGGTTTGATAGATTGTTCAATATCACTAGACAAGGTGTTCATACAGATAATCAATATAATAGGATTAGTCTTATATTGTTTATAAGCTTGTAAACTATACTGAATAGTGCGTTTTATAAAGGTATAGTCAATGGCTTACTGAAATTTGATTAAAATAGGAGGTAATAAGCCAGCAGATAAAGATTTTGGCTCTACAGAGGGTCCCCGTTAATTTCATATCCGTTAATTTTCACACCTCAATAACTTCACCAAAAATCAAGGAATGGTAAAAATAACATAAGAAAATTTTCACATCCCCCTTAATTTCACTTTCACAGCACTTAGCGGCATTGAATTCTTAACAGGTATGTAAATAAAAAAAAATTATGTGATAAATATAAGGATTGTAATTAAATTAGTATATAGGATAGGTTAGTTTTTTTATTACGCCATTTACATGTCTTTTTTAAGAGTTTATTCAATGTTTATTCTCTTCTTGTTTTTCTCGCTTTAAGCCTTTAGATATCGTACTAATATCAGGTGCCTTAAACAACTTGAATTCATTTTTAGCCCATAATGCTAGTGATCGGTTTGTTATTATGGTTCGTGGGTTAAGTCTTTTTTTTCTCAGCCAGAATACTATACTGTTCAGCTGTCAAGCCAACGTTAGATTTGGTTACTGTCATTTTGTTTTAGTATACTGTATATAGAGCAGAGATATAGAAAGATGGAAAAAATGGAATAATATAATAGATAAATTATATCTGCATCTCTTGGGGACTATATGTAGCTTTTATTTTTTTTAAAAAAAGTCATAGATATGCTCAAATAAAAAAAGAAATAGTTCCAAAAATGCATTAAGACGATCATATGATATAGAAATAAGTTATTAATTAATACGTATTTTGATACATTAAAAGATACTGTATACAGTAGTAAGCTGAAGTATTCAATATATGCACATTCTTGAAAAAAAATTTCATAGTATCCGTTAATTTTCACACCCCTTTATTTTCACAAAAAAATTGGGAAATGGCCCTATAAAATTAACAGGGACCCTCTGTAGCACTAAATCTGATCGGCAACTGTTAGGCCATTCGCTATCTTTAATATTATAATTATCTGTGCCATTGACGAGCGCTGAAGTAATAATCTTGATTACTGATGTGTTTCTTGTAATGCCTTTTGCCATTAGGTCAGAACCAGGGCACAGTGAAAGTTGCATTTTTTTTAAAAGAAAAAGGTAAACTTTCTAAACTTTGTAAACTCTGACAAAGTTTACAAGTTTACATATAATTGGCTGCCAAAGTAAGCAAGCGGAAAGTTAATTTCGTCAGCAGTTGACAAAATTGACGAAGGTTACAATAGTGAATATTAAAAGAACATTATTAGCAAAACTAAAAACACCTTGGTCAACTTTTTTTCAAAAATGTGTATTGTTGTCATATAGCACACATCAATCGTTCGTCTCAGATAACTCAAATATAAACTAGCATCTATAAAAATTTACTTGTTTACAAATATTTAAAAAAGACTTGAATATACGTATTAGATATAAAGTATTGACAATATGATCTTGTTCTTATTTTAACTTTTTACTATAAACACTAAAAGAAGAATAGTATTCTATATTATTACTATTATAAATGCTATTAATAAGTAGAAAATGAAGTATTGGTAAAAGCTTCATATTTGTCGACATGGCAACCTCTTCATGCATTTGGTAGCTGTTGTCAACTTTGTAAACTTTGTAAACTGCTGACGAAATTAACTTTCTGCTGGTTATTTTGGTAGCCAATAATATGCACGCATTTTGTAAACTTGTAAACTTAAATTTGTAAACTTGTTGTAAATTTGTAAACCTAAACTTGTAAACTTGTAAACTTTGTCAGAGTTTACAAAGTTTACAAAGTTTACCTTTTTCTTTTCATTGGGTTTTAAAAAAATGTGCCCTGCTGGTCAGATTTAGTCCTAGACCCAAAATCTTTTTCTATGGGCTACTTACCTCTTATTATAATCGAATTTCAGTAGGACGTTGGCCATACCTTTATAAAACGCGTCATTCAATATAGTTTACAAGCTTACCAATGATCCTATTATATTAATTATTTATATGAATACCTTGTCCAGCAATATTGAACAATCTATTAAACAAAGTGACATTATTGGTTGCCATTCATACCTGTATCCTGGTTGGGCTAATAAATATCTAATAATGCCTAACCCAGCTCCACAACAGAACTAGAACAAAAGGAAAATGAAAAGATTATTGCAAAAGAAATCCTAACCGACATTTCATCCATATATGAACCCTTAAATGAAACAGTATTTAAATCAAAAGAAAAAGTTGGTCAAGATATTTCAATAGTTACAGAAACTAAACAATCACTATCACAACCCCAAGAAAAGGTAAAACGGCTAGTAATAATTTAACATCAATTTTTTTTTGATTACTCATATGTGGAGAGTGGGTTGATTAATGTGATAGAAAAAACCTCAAGAGACATCCAAAGAGGTACTCACACCACCAAAGCTTACTTAAAATACAGTATTAACTTAACAAGAAAAACGGCAATCACTTCGGGTTTGAAAACTCTTCCAAGTAGTTACCATCTATAATGATATTGAAATGGTATTGCTGTTGTTACTGCTGCATTATAAATTTATAGGTATATGTTATAGCTGACTTTTCTGTACTTTCTAATACCATTGGAATATTAAGAAAAACTGTCTTTTAGTAAGTGGCAATATATTATGCAGACTATGATAATAGATACATTGTAGCCGGTTTCAGATGCTGTTTTTTATTTATCTCATTACAGAAGTTAATCATTTATCTAGTCACCAATAGATATCTCTTATAATCTAACTAACACAGAATGTTTTGATCATACATATGTCCATTAGCAATACTTCAAGTTGGAGCGATACTACTCCAATTAAGTTTTTACTTTATGTAATCTCTCCTATCTACAATGATGCAACTGTTTTCTGAAGTAGTCTGAAGAATGCCTAATACCGATATGAAGATAATATATTAATTGATATGTTGAAACCGTGTTATTATCATTGGTAAGATCAAGAAAACAGTATCAAAATGTCAAATAAATAGATGCTTTGATTCTGTTAAGTTTTATTGTTTAATAAGATAATTAACAAACCAGCGAATTAGAAAAAAATCACCATTTTAATCAAATACCTAATCCAAAAGTCTATTATCTCTTTTTTTATGTATAATTATTCGAACACGCTGTACTAATACGTAACCAATAATAATCAATACATGCTTATATTATATACTGTATGTTAGTGGACTAGGTTTTACACTATCAGATAAACTGTCAGCAATGCCATTCAGAACCGAAAAAAATAATCGCATGCATATGCACTCATAATTTTTTTTAAAAAACGAAAATTCGCGCTAATAAAGCCGTTTTAATCAAATACGTAATTCAAAAGTATTACCTCTTTTTTGTGTATAATGGTCTAACATCTTGATACTAATAACCAGTAATAATCAATACACTATAATATATTTTAGTAGACTAGTTTTTACATTATCAAACAAAATTGTGAACAGTGTTATTCAAAAGTGAAAAAAAAAAAGTCGCACCTATAAGGAGCGCTGTTAATGGAATATCCGTGTAACCATAGAGATCATCTCTCACTTTGACTGTTTTAATCGAATAATTCAAGAATGATTATCGCTGTTTTGTGGATAATATGTGACCAAGTTAGGTAACAGTAATGAGCAGTAACGATTGATATATTTTATATTATTTATTTTAGTGTGTATAACAGTTTCAATGGTGTAAAATTAACTACGACTAATATCATTCATAAAAAACTATTACAGAAAAAAAATTGTATACTACAGTTTCTTGATGAAGTGGTTTGGTAAGAGAAGTCGTACTGGTAGTTATGGCAAGATTTGAATTGTTCGCGTATAAACCTCGATTTTTATTGGCTGGGTACTTAGAGTAGAGACAGTATTAATATTTATTTATTTATTTTATTTTTATACATTATAATCAATACATAGCGTTTTGTATGCCAACATGCGGATCCCCCTCGAGGAGAAACCTCATTTTGTTGCAATTGTCAAGCAGGATTTACTGCCTTTGTTAATAAAGACAGTGAAGACAAGAACATGATCACAGTACAATACGGGTGTAAGCATACTGGTCATGAACCTGGCAGCAACATAGATAGAACATCTGGTACACTCCCTCGCTTTGTGATGGAATTTATCCAAGCTCAAGTGGAGAAAAGTCTTACCTGGAGAAATATTAAGCATATGCTTCGTCTTGACAAGGATCTCCTTGGAAATATCGTGGATAGCGAAGACTGTGACCAATTGCCACAGTCAGTGAGAATCGATTATCAACATGTCTATTATGCGATAAAAATCCATCTTAGACGGCAATCCCAATTTGATCCCTCGATGGTAATCAGACTTAACAAATGGGGGGCTAAAATATTGCAAGAAAGAGAATATTACACTTCGAAAAAATCTTGATAGATTTGAAGAGGGCATTTTTTTTGCCTTTATGTCACACTGGCAATTGAAGGTAAAACAATTGATTTAAATGAAAAGAAATTATACATGTACCTGAACAAACATACATTCTTTACTATATAGTTGTTGAAGGAGAACGGGGATCTCGTCTGTCTTGATTCTACTCATAAGACTTGTGTGGATGGTGCCAAACATGACTGTTATCTGTATACTCTTGTAGCAAGATGCACGACTACTGGCAAAAGCAAGCCTTTGGGGTGGATGATCACCAACTCGCAAGCTCAATATCCTATCTTGTATTGGCTTAAATGGCTGAAGGATGAGCATGGATATATTCCATCGCGTGTTATGATTGATGCCTTTGATACAGAAATTATTGCTATCACTAAGGTATATAATTATGTACATGATGATCCATCCACCAACATATTCATCGACAAAGTGAAGATACTTATCTGTCACTGGCATGTCTTTCGAGCATGGAAGAAAAATATTTTGACCAAGCTCATTGTCAAAACATCCAACCTACCAAAAAACTTTGAGGGAAAAGAAAGCCATGCGCGACCATGCGCTATCTCTAATGATGAATATGATGAGAGCTGAAACACCCCTCGACTTTGACCTTGAACATGAAAAGTTTGAGACCTGGTGTATTGATGCTGACGACGAATGGGATAGTAATCGTTTGTATTTATACTTTGAAAGAGAATTTCTTTTTAAACGTGAAAAATGGAGCCAAGCGTGGCGTATCGTAAGTAATTAATTACATTTACATTATAAATTGTTTTAAACACATTCTGTAGCTTACCATGTATATAAAAGCACCATCACCACGTAAATAGAAACAATTACATAGAAAGCTGGCACTGTCACCTCAAAGAAGTATACTTTCCAAGTTTGCGCAGACAGCGTGTTGATGTTCTCGTGTACATTCTTTGGAGTCTTGTTCTTCCGGACCTGATGCAAGACCATTTGTGCACAGTGGCCGAGTTCAAGCTTCGTCGAATGAATAAGGCAGAATGAGCACGACTTGCGCGTGTCAATGAGTTGAATGGTAAGATTGTGTTTCCAACTGTGTATTCAATGCGTACTGTTTTACATGTTTCTTATATGAATCATAGAAGAAGAAGCATACGCCAAGATTGTCGGTCAAGAAGGCAATATCATCAAAGTACTTTCATTCACTGACCCTAATAAAAGTACTGTATATGATGTTGTGATTAATATCGACGACGATTTTCTTGAATCATGTACTTGTCTTGATCAACAGACAAACAACTCGCCATGTAAACACATGTATCTGGTACGTATTAGTATATGTTTCCTCCACATAGCACTAGTAATAACTTTTTATATAAATAAGGTCAATCGCGTCTTCAACATTAGTGTGATCCGTCCCCAAGCATCATCATCATCTTCTTCTTCTTCTTCTTCTTCTTCTTCTTCTCTTCCTCTTCCCCCTCCTTCCCCTTCTGCGTCACAGCAACAACAACAACCACGACTTGATGTTATGGACACCGATTCAGAAACAGGTGGAGATCTGTCACAAGAAGCTCTAGACAGGTATAAATCAAACAGAAAATACACTAGTGGAACAACAAACAATTTAATAACATTTACGTATATATAGATTTGTCAATTCTTTTGAGTTGCTCAAGATTGAGGCTGAAAAAACAGGAAATAAACGTGTACCTGTTGCAGTCATAAATCGACTTGCAACACAATTTCAAGAAGCCACGAACGAGATGAAAAGTTGGAACAGCTCAACTTCTGGACCTTCAAGAAATCAAATACGTTATTAAATAAACCTTTGAATATTATTGTGTCAGATGCGTAAAATGGATTCTTAAATATTTTATTTTTTTGGTGAGATTCGTGGAAGTGGAAAGAGTGAAAAAAAAAATAAACATAAAAAATATTACATCACCAGATCAATGTATTTCAATAACTGCAATTGGTTGCTGCGTCATATATTACAAAATATAAAATAAAGACAAAATTCGCAAGGATGGGGATCTATTAGGGATATAGCCTTATATATACCGTGGAACAGTCTATTGACTAACGCTTAAAAATGAAGACATAAAATAACGTCTACTTCGCAGGGCTGTGTACCTCGATTCAAGTCATAATTTGCCTCATATCTGTATATGAAGAGTTTCTTATTAATAACAAGGACAATCAAACTAACCTTGATAATTGGACGGATATACTATCGCAACATGAAATCTTGGAAGCCATTATGAGAATTATCGACATAACATGGATATATAGCGCATGAAGAGTTAGAAAAGATATTGATAGAGAACCGAGATTATCAATATACTATGTCGTATTTTTTACGATTATCATATCGAGCCAACTGGAGCACAGGAATTTAAATCTTCCCTGCACCAACAAGATAAAATGTGCATACATCTTTCTATGGGAATATCCCATTCCAATCTATAAATATTTTGACGCAACTAAATCTTCGATACCCATTTTATGGTTGAAAGAGATATATGAGCTCACTACAAGAGTATATTTTGGAGCTTATCGTATGTTCTCCATATATTAGTAAACGATACGTTTTTGGTTACCAAAAATAAAAAAATTTCACGTAAGATTGTAAGGCAGTTAAACAAATCTAATATGGAAAAGAAATAAACCATATACATGATAAATAGTTAGCTGGATTCTTTTTATTCCAATGATCTAGTATTAATGGGATTGATTGCTTGCATGAGCCTTTTTTTAATCTACTTATAAATTATGCACTTTGTGCATATAATATAGGGAGGATGGTGCTATCAGTCCTGTTGATCAAATAAAATGCACCACTCGATATTGAAAGCCAGAATGAAATACTATTGTCTCCCATCACGAGGCATATAAGGGAAGTGGAGGCTATTTATGCCATTTACAGTACATAAGATACATGAGATTGTGGCACTGATATCAGTTGGATTTTCTATTAAAATTACCAAAAAATATTTATTCCATTATCTGTAAATATAAGGAGTATTTTCAATGGTTTCCAAGCTGGAATTGTCAAGCGATACTGCCAAACCATATGTCACCTTTACAAAGATCCAATACACAATCAAGAACATCCTTGGATTCTCGGTTAACTTTGGCTCTGTCGTTCAATGTTATCCATCTTTACATTTTGCCACAGCATAAATCACATTATTGACCACAGCGATCAATCAGGGACTGAGGGTCGATCTTAAATCCAATAACGTTTGTTGATTCGGAGTATTAATTAATTTTATGTTGTGTTCATACGAAAAGGTTGATTCATGTGTTTTAATCCGAATATTACTATTCTGAAAGAGTATTTGAAACAAAGGAAGCCAAACGTTCTCAATGCAGTCGTATAATGACACATCTTCAGCCGTTTTCTTTTCAAATAGATAACGATAATTACTTTTATAATAATGAATTGATGTAAGCTGGTTGCTTCGCGCTTTGACTGCAAGAAAAAGTGTATTAACAAATATTTTTAGTAATATTTTCTTACATACGTACCGTAAATTTTACATTTATCGGGGATGTAAGGCTTTGATCGTTTCAAACAGTCTACACTCGAATCACTCGAATCATCAAGGCCATATTCACGCTGTTCGTAAATCCTATAATATCCCAACATATTAGTATTTTAAGAATCTTACAGAGAATATGATGATATGTACCTAGATTAACCAGCTTATTAGTTTATTTCAGAATAGGGCATTTGACGTACCAGCATGAGTCAGGATTGCAATAAACGGCTCAATTAAGATGAACACAATGATGCCCCAACAATACACTATATAGACTTGTATTACTGTATTATCCTTCTGAATCGATTGATTACCAATAGCTAAAAGTCATAATCATCTACTACCACGTGTAAAGATTTATATTGACAGAATCGAAAACTGATTGTGTTTTTCTCGAAAAGTGCGACGCGTATGTTCAAACAAAATATTTTGTACGAGAACAGTAATACTTGACTAGCTCTCTGTCACTGGTCACAAGATGTTTTCTATTCTCTAAACTTCTATGAGCTGCATCCTACAAGTATGCCGAGTCTTAAGATATATTGAATTAAAACCAATATATATACTATTGTATGCACAGACGTATAGATCCAGAAAAATACAATATCTGATTACTATAGCAAGTTAGATTCATAGAATTCTTATATATGTGTACTAAAAGTCTGGGGAGAAAGGTGCTGCATGTGCATTTTACATTCAATAATCGGTTACCTATACCAGAGAAAAGTTATAATCAATTTATAGCAATATAAAGTACAAACAAACCAAAAAAAACTATTAAAACAATAGATGATAGATGTATATGAAGAAACCTTTCTTCTTTAGTTTAGCTGTATCTCATTACCCCCCCCCAATTTATAATTTTATGTTACGCAAGGCTCTGTTCCATAATGTAATAAGGGACCGACCAATATAAATTTTACAGTTATTTTTAACATCATTTATATAACACAAACAATATTGAAGCAATTTAACTGACATTCATATATATATATATATATACAATTAGACATCTCAACAAATATATAAAATTGGTTCCTTTTCGTATGATATATTGTTTAACTGTGCAATCAGCATACATTAAAAAGAGGAAGATATCAAGGTAGCGGGAGCGGGGATATAAAATTTTCAAAAGATGAGAGGGGAAGAAAAAGAAGAAACCCAGGAAGCGACTCATGCAAGTGGCTTTCTGTAATAATAAATAAAAACTTTGTTTAATAATAAAAAGATATATATATTTTGTGAAAACATGTGCCAGACTTAATAAGGAACCCTGGTGAATGAGTAATTGTATCCATTAGCAAACATACTGTGATAGTCTCTGGAAACGAGGTGCTGTATGATATAAATGCATCTAATTATAGTTTTGTAAAGGATAACAGTACGCATGTAACCAAAAAGTATTCCAGAGCTTATCATCATTAAGCCTAAAAAAAACAAAACGTATAAAGTACGTATAAGAGAAGTATTAGAGCAAAATATGACCTGTAAAAAAGATTACCTCTTTTTTATGTAGTACGAGCTATTATGATTATGTGTTGCGTGCTATAAAAAAGTTCTGTACTCATTTTCATTTAACTGAAAATTACCACATTTATCTACATAACAAAGATGGGGCGATCTCTTCTCTAAAACCACTGCTTTATAATAAAAAAAACATTTAAGATACCTATGTATAGAGTTGATGAGGGGTGATGTATACTAATCTATATAGATTTTAAGGGACAAAAAAATAGTACTGTATCACTCGGCTCCCAAATTTTATATTTTTTACTAAAAAAAAGAAACAATAGAGATACTTCAAACAAAGGAAACCAGGAAGCTAATATTGCTAGTAAACTAAGTTCAAGGCACCGTAAATAGCTACTTTACAGAGAAAAGCCGAAAAGAATTGCAACGATGTGCCTGTTTAATACAAAAGCTTATAGGCAGTGGGTTTTCGACTTTATGTCGCAAAAATAAAAAAAAAGAGCAAACAAGCGGACACAAAAAAAAAAGATTTGAGCAATAAGGAACGTTTCCACGAGGTGTGTTACTCCATCGTTTATGAAAGCGGTACTTTAGTCGGACTACGTATTAAGCGGGCAGTTTGTATTTTTGGCCACACCCAATTTGACTTGTGCCACCACTTTATATTTATACTCTTGGTAACCTCGTTATTAACCTTGTCTTTTTTTTACTTCGTTTTGGCTCTCTTTTTTACTCCTCTTCTTTCTCTTTTTCAACTTTCCACTCCTTTTCTCGTCTTCCCTTAGTTCATCTTTTTTTTTTCACAACCTTTTTTCCACTCATCAATAATGCGTTTATCAAAGTCTATTTTCTTGTCGGCTGTTGTTCTCGTCGCACTCGTTCAAACTGCCCTTGCTAGCATTTATTCTCAACTTCAGTTTATGAAGATTGAATCGCCTCGCGACGGTCAAGACGTTAAGGCTGGTAGCCAATTGACTGTTAAATATGTCATGCAACCTCTTATTGATGGTAAGTTTTTTATATAACTATTATTTTTGATTATTATCGATTCCATCCAATAATGTACATTGACATTAAAATATCTAAATTATAATCTTTTATTTCTTTGTAGAGCAAACTTCCCCTGGTAAGGCATTGGGTTTGGATATCAACTTCCATCGCCGATCTGGTAACAAGAAGCAACAACAACTTGGTTACATTCACAAGAAGTGGTAAATATTACTTCAATAAAGGGAAAGAAGGATAAATTAGATGTACTTGTTACATTTATTAATAAATAATATTCATTGTTATTATAGCCCCGTCGCTGCTAAGGCCGATAAATACGTTACCTACACAAAGAAGTGGACCGTTCCCGAAAATACTAAGCCCGGTTCTTATGCTATTGATTTCGTTGAAAAGGTTCAATTGAGACGTACTCAAATCACTTCTACTGAAACTGTCAAGATTAACGTTATTGATGATTAAACGCATTCTATAATAACATTATAAAGCAGAAAATCTAACTTATCATTCCCTTAACTCTAACTCGCAGCCACATCCTTTCCATCCTATCAAAAAGAAGCATTTTGTTCTTTATTTATTATCCATCCATAACAAATACCAAAATATAATATAATATAATTGGTTGTAACTTTAAACCTATCTTTTTTTTCTTACTAAAATCAATAATGAAGCTTTGAACCTTTTTTTTCATCAGTTAATGATCTGTTTCTCTACTCGTTTTCTTCATAATTACAGTATAAAGATTTTTTTTACAATAACTATTATAATTTAATAACAAAGTTCTCACTCTTCCTTTCTGTTTCTTTTCCAAACACCAACCATAACAGCAATAATAATATTCATAATAATACCCATAATCATAATTGAACAAAAAACAAATATGTATGCATAAATATAAAAAAGAATATTTAGTCCAAAGCATAGGTCTTATTTTCTTTTAATGATAAAACAAATACAATGGTCTAATTACAAAACCCTTCCAAAATAATCAAAAGGTCTTCAAGTAGGTTGTAACGCGTGTATTATTTTTTTTGATTCGTTACAGTTATTGTTTATTGTGTTTTATTGCAAGAGTACGTCGATTTGGTCATATCGTCAAAAAAAAGAATGTTGAAAATGATTATTGTTTTCGTTGATTGTTGTTGTTGTTATCGTTAAGTTGCTTTTATCGTGATTCGACCGACATTTTATTGGCTCTTGTTAGCCTCGAGCTTGGCGTAGTAAGCATCACGACGGGCAACGTTGGGAAGACGGTACAATTGCCAATAAGCGTAACCACCGGCTGTACCAAGGGTCAATGCAATGGTGATATCTTTAATAACTTGCTTACGAAACTTGCCAGTGATGGGAGCAATCATTGTTAAATTTCTTGTTTATCGAAAATGTAAAAGAGCAGGGTTAAAAAAGCTATTTGAAAAAATTATCGAATGTTGTTGTTACGTTTTTTTTCCAGCTCAGAATAGGTGGGTCTTTTCGATTTGAAATGGTGACGCCACCAACACCCACCGCTACCGAAAAATTCAATAACTGAGTTGATTTCCCTTTATAATTGACTCTCTCCACTTTTTCTGGAATTGAAAGTTAAGCGAAAAAGCGCATTAGGTGAGAGCGCAAGTAACATAAAAAAAAAAGGGTCTAAAAAAACTGTAAAACTTCCCGTTTCTTCCTTTTTCTCTCTTTTCCTCTTCTATTGGAAAGTAAAAATAAAAACAAAATGAGTGGCAAGATTCTTAACTACGGTTCATTTAACATTGACCAAACGTTTACTGTCCCCCATATTGTGAAGACTGGTGAAACTCTTTCCGCAACTGACTTTAACGCCCGTCCTGGCGGGAAAGGTAATAAACGCATTGATCAGCTTTTCCGCTGTTTATTTGGTTTTTTTCCCACCATCAAAAAATAGATAGTTTATTCAAAAATTGATTTTATTTCACTACTGTTTATTACACCTCTAAACTTTTAGGAGCCAATCAATCGGTCGCTATGGCAAAGGTATGAAATGGTAATATGTAGATATACTGGAACAACTACATTTAACATTAATTAAAATGCATATCATCGTTATATAGGGTGGTGGTGCTGTCTATCACGCCGGGGTGCTTGGTAACGATGCTCATTGGGTGAGTATTTACAGTTTAACTTAAGATAAATGAGCTTATACATGTTTTTTTCTGGTAGTATATTAACTTTTTTTTATTTATTCACTCGTTATAGATCAAAGATTTTATGGTTGAAAATGGCGTTGATATGTCATTTACTAGGATTTCCGAAACTGAGGTAAATATAGGGCTTTAGAATAACTTCAATTATATATTATATATATTGGTTGATTAGCTACTGTGGTGATTTAACGTTTTATGATTTCTATTGGCTCTATTTCGAAGGGCAACGGTCGTGCATTTATTCAAGTCAGTTCTGAAACGGGTGATAATTGTATCGTTTTATATCCAGGTACCAATGCTAAATATACACCACAAGATGCATCAAAAGTCTTAGAATCATTCGGTCCTGAGGATTGGATTGTAATGCAGAATGAAATCAGTTGTGGTGGTGAGATTATGAATTTGGCAGCCGAGAAAGGTAAGTCAACATATTTGAACTAAACAAATCTTTAAGTAAAGAAGTAAAAAAAGCGAGAGAGAGAGAGAGAGAGAGAGAGAAACCTAATTTTATTTACACATTATTGTTATTTTTACTTTGGTATAAAAGGTCTTTCAGTGTTATTTAATCCTGCACCCATGACCCCTGGTATTGTGAATGAATTTCCAATGGATAAGGTTGCTATCTTGATTGTCAATGAACACGAAGCCGAGGATTTATACCGAGATTTAGGTGGTCAAAGTAAGGGTAAAGGAGGGTTGGATCTTGCTGCCGAGTTGCTAAAGAGGTTTCCCAAAATGCAAGGTGTCGTGGTAACTTTAGGTGGTGATGGTGTCATTGGAAAGTTTAGACAAGAGGGGGATCGTATGCGTGATTTCATAATTCCATGTCGAAAAGTAGATGTAAAGGATACTACAGGTGCTGGTGATACTTTTGTTGTAAGTCTCTCTCTCTCTCTCTCTCTCTCTCTCTCTCTCTCTATATATATATATATATATAATATGTGATGAAATAAAAACAGGCTACAATTATATTGACTTCTTTTTATACTAGGGATACTTTTTGGCATCATTTGTTCGTTCAATAGATAAAGATTACTTTACAAGAATAGAATATGCTTTGGAGGAAGCTAATGTTGCTGCATCGATTGCTGTACAACGTTTAGGTTCAATGAACTCAGTACCAACCCTTGATGAAGTCAAGGCTGTTTTGAACAAATAGCACCAACCTTTCTAGTATACGTTGACCTAAGGTTTTTCTTTAAAAAAAATCTTTGATTTGAAAATTCATTGCTATATATATATTACTGTAAAACACAACACATATAACAGTCAATGACACTACTAGTTTATTCTGTTTATTGAAATAATTGTAATTGGATATTTATTTTGTATAATTTTCTCTATGAAACCTTTGTCTTAACTTTTTTATTTTATATTTTTGGTGAAATAGAGGTTATTTGTATATGGTTGCAATAGCTTTAATAACATCACGTCTTTGATACAGAATATATAAAAAAAACAGGAAGAAAAATTATTCGTACCTCGAGCATCGTATATCTGAAAAAATCATATTTTTATGTAATATAAAAATAGAAAAGATAAAAAATGCTCATCTTAATTTAGATGCCATGTCTACTGTTGCATGTGCTAATAATAAGGTAGAGTAAAACCATTTTTACGGCTATTGGACACCGCAAGATTTTGGCATACTAGTGTCGGTTAAAGAGATAGACTATAAATGCGAATAAGACTCAAACTGAATTTCGTGAAAATACAAGAAAGAAGAACAAAGAAATTTATAGATGCTATGAAGTTGAAAAAAGTGAGATAGAGGTTGGTCTATCTTTCCCAGGATTAATATCAAAATTAAACTTTGTATGAAAATCCCTGTAGAAAGCTACTCTATAATGGTGTTGTTAAGCTTACATATATGCAGGATTTTTAGGTCCATAAAAAGTGAAGCCACATGGCATTTAATAATAATGGTGATGGTCCCAATCCTGCAAATTGGCTGGTTGCCTATTTTATATAGAACAGTACCCCCTTAATTTTTTTTCCATCCTTGTGTCATAACCTGAAGATTAAAAACAGCAAAAATAATACTATATACATGTGTATATAAAACGATCACTACGTATATTTCAAATAAAAGCCTTATTGTTATTAATATTACTAATATCAAATAAGATGTTATACGTATTTATACATATAAAATAAAATGATATGTATGTAAGGACAAAGAAAAATTGCAGCGAGAATTTTATTACTGTGGACTAAATAGAAATTTTTCTACTAAATAACAACGAAATAATGCTGGGATAACAAACCATGTCAACGGGAACAAGGAAGTAACAATCCGGGTTCAGTTAGCTAAACATTTTTTTGTTTTATTATTACGTATGTTGCAAAAAGAAATACATAATAATATTTTGTAAAACGTAAGTACCTATTGATTTCGCCTTCAATTTTTGTTATTGTCGTACCAAGATATTGATCTGCGTCACGTTAGGTCATTAATACGCTTTGTTTAATAAGGTAACAGTATACTAATAGGTATTACAAACAACAGTCATCGTTAAGTCAAACACGCTGGAACCCAAAGTTAAAAAAGACATTTTTTTTCAAGTAGCGTACTATAACTATCGTCAACCATAATCACCGAATAAAAAAAAAACGAAAAAATTCTTAATAATTGTTACATTGGTTATTTGTAAAACTTTCCATTTTCAAAATATGAATCCTTTTTTATATGTACGGGCCTGCCTGCCTTTGTATATGGTGCACAAAGAGAAACGAAACATTTTTATAATTATAAGATTATTAAAAAGAGATTTACCGAACGACAACGACAACGACAAAAACGGGTAGATATATTTATATTATTAAATAAGTATGTATGGGTGTTATAATTATCTAGTCTTATGACTATTTATCTATTATATATAAGATATTAATGAAAAACAATCAAATGTCGAATGGTAATATTAAGTGCTTTTAAGGCTGTATAAAAATTTCCACAATCCAGAAAAGTAATCTTTAATTAAGACGCCTTTTAGCAACATATGGTATGTTATACAACAACAGTAGGTTATAGCCTTTAGCCATCACGTTAGCTCTTAATCGTGTGTATAAGTCTTCCGTGCTTTGTGCACTGCAACACAACATCTCGTGCGTGTTAGTCTAGAAAAAAAATCTACATCCGCGCGCTTTTTTTATGCGATTTGTTGCTAACTGCCTTTTTTTGACTTTTTTTATAATATCCCCGCCTGCCACTGCCATGGTCCTAGTACTTGTTGGTGAATGTTGAATAATTAGGAATAATTACTATCTAACTTTACAGCTATATCATTGCTCGAATTGTATTTAGTAATTAGTATATTATAATAACATGAAAAGGATTATGTAGTAATATTAAGAATAATACAGTTTCATTGTATTTTATTATTAGTATTATAAGGAGGAACAATAAAAGATATCCATGAGAAATAAAGAATAAGATGGTTAAAAAAAAAGATTTCATTTGAAATATAAAAAAAAAGGAACCTGACGTTACGTTAAAAAAAAACATCTCACAAATTGACCCAATATATGCAATTAACAGGAGCCTGCATTACATTTGTGGTAAGTCGAATTGAGACTCTATTTTTGTACTACCTTTTTATTAAGAGTTGTAAGATCGGAACTTGCTTGGAACCGGGCCCCAAAAAGAAACAGAAACTATTATATACTCTCACCTTCACTATTTTTCATCCAACTTTTTTCTTTTTCTTTTCACCTTTTTTTTCTTTAACACCCCAGGCCAATTCATTTGCCCGTACCTTGTGTTTTTTTTACATATAAAAAAACATAATACCCCATTACTTTTCATTTACATATCTAATATCATATTCCCCTTCCTGTCTTTATATAACAAACCATTCTCCCCCCAAAAAAAACAATCGTACATACATAAAATACATATCATATACATATAAAAAATGTTGACCATTTTCTTGTTAACGATTCTCTTTTGGTCCTATACTGCGCTGGCGCAACAACAAGTCGACGATACCGGCTTTAAAGATGGAGATAACGAAGCTAACCATGAACAAAAAAGTTGGTTGTCACAAAACCACCGTTACGTGTTTGTAATTGTGATTGCAGTCATTGTATTGGCATTACTCACTTGGTACATTGTACGAAGTGTCAAGGGTATGCGTAAACGATTAGAAGTTGACAATGAAAAACAATTGTACATGATACAACAAGCAACAGCAGGTGGTGGTGGATATAATTCACCTATTAATGAAACAATTCCTGTTCACCAACAAGGTTATCAAAAATTTGATTCTACGGCGAATGCGCCAGTGTATCATACACATCGTTATTAGGGTTTATTCTCATTGTTATTATTTAATGAACTTGTTTGTGTGCCGGTGTTTATTATAATTAAAAAATCACACAAACAACAGAACAATAATTTTTCAAGTTTAAACTTATTTTTCTCCTTCACTCCTCTCTTCTCTCTCAAATTTGTAATTTCAATTCTTCTTGTGTAATATTGCAATAATCTTTTAGTGCAATTTTTATACAGCTCTCTTTTATATACATTTTTTATCATATATATATCATATACATATTTTTCTATATATAATACTTTCTTTGTTTAATTATCATTTGGAAAAAAAAAAGCTATCTATCAATTTATTGTTAATATTTGATCAGGAATCAAATGAAAGTTTTTTTCGTCGTCAATCAAATTCTTATTCTTTATGAGTACAAAGACTATAATAATAGAGTTGTTCATTCTACTCCGCAACTGTTGCTTAGTTCCTTGGTTTTTTTTATTGTGATAATCCTTTTTACAAGTACTTGTATAATTTTATAATAATAATCAGCCATGGCAAACGATAATGAACCTCAATTTATAATCCACCAAGATACTCAAATGTTTATTACGGACCCCATTCATTTTCAGCTAGTTCAAATGAACAAATCTATGTTTATATGGGTTGGTAAACAGCAAGCCAACATGAAAGATCTTTCAATCGCTATGCCACCCACTGGAAGTCAGGTAAAAACATATTATTACTTGCAAAACCTGGCTCTTTCTTTTATTATTATTAAAAACGTATGTTTTTTTCCCTCAATTTATTTAGTCAATAGCTTCTGTGACAACAGTATTAGGTCAGGATATTTCAGAGCAAAGTCGTAACCTTGGAAGACGATTAGGTAAACGTTTTATGTTTTCGTGAATAAACATATGAAAGCGCGCATTATCCACCTATTTCGATTCTTTTGCCATTCATATAAACTAAACTACTCAAAATGACGTTTTTTAGGATCAAAATATCAACAACAATTTTTTATATCTTTGGATATTGGGAACCAAGACGAAATGTTGATGGCATTTGTTGAGAAAAAACTATCTGAGTTGATTAAAAAAGTATTGAATTAAGAATTTTGTTACGCAATTCATCACACGGATGAGGCGTTAATTGTTACCTATGTTGTAATCTTTGTTTTGACTGTGTGAGTGGTCTTTTTGATTGACTGCGATTATCTGGAGATTGGGTGTGTACGCGTGTTTAAATATAAAAAGTAGTGAGTGTTGTCGTTCCCTTTTTTTTTCTTTCGTTTCCTTTTTTTTTCTTTTACTTCCTTCTCTCGTTCTTACAAATTAAAATCATGAGCGAATATCCCGTTAAACTGGACGCTGGAGTTGTTCCAACAAAAGATACAAAGATCGTTCTTGGTGGTTCTATCAAAGTTCCTCCTATTGGTAAAATTGCTATTATAAAACTTACACAACAGTATTATCATGAATTAGATAAAAAAACAAACTTAACCTTGTACTTAAATTCTTTTCTACAGCCATCGGATGCTGGCAATGGGGTGATACAACAAGTATGTGCTTACTTTTGTTTAAATGAAAAGCAAAGAAAAATATAATTTTCCTCATCATAACCTATATAATTAATATCACATAATATACTTTAGCATGGAGTTGGACACCAGAAGCGGAAAAAGATGCCAAAGAAGCTTTTGATACAGCCATTGAACTTGGTATTCCATTTTATGATACTGGTAAGCTCATGTTTTTTTGTTTAAGGGGAAATGTTAGTTATATATTAATATAATTTTACGAGTGTGGAAATCTAAAAAGTGCTGACGTAAAGTAATTGTCAAAAATAGCTGAGGTTTATGGTAAAGGCGAATCTGAGCGTGAGATTAATCGTTTCAGGGAAAAGTATAGCCCGGAAGAAAAGAGTAAGCAAATTATTGCTACCAAATACTTTCCATATGAAGAACGCACTGAATTCCCGGATGTTTTGCTTTCTGCTCTACGTGATTCTTTGGCACGTTTAGGTGTGGATAAAGTTGATTTGTATCAAATACATGCTCCTATACACCCTGTTTCTATTCCAGTAGTTGGTAAATTATTCTTTATTCATCTTCATCTGTGCTTTCATTTATTATACTTTTATTATTAATAACATATATTCTAATATATCTTCTATAGCCAATGCACTAGCAGATGCACACGCTGCAGGTTTGGTAACGACTGTCGGTGTTTCCAATTATAGTTTGGATGAAATCAAGGAAATGCATGAAGCATTGAAGAAGCGTGGTATTCAACTTGCTAGTAACCAAGTTAGTTATTCATTGGTGAGAACGATTCCTGAAAAATCTGGTTTGATTAAGTTATGTCATGATCTTGGAATTGCTATTTTGGCCTATTCACGTAAGTTTCTTAAACTAAATTGACCATAGCCATAATACTATAGGGGAATCATGATGTAAAAGTAATAATAACTAATTTCATACATGGCCAAACCTTGTAAATACATATATATATTAACTTAGCCATTGGTATGGGATTATTAACGGGAAAGTTTGGAGCCAAAGGACCTTTCCCAGAATCTCGTAAGGCTCGATTTGAAAGCTTTGATACTCAACAGCTAACCCAATTATTGGATCTACTCAAGAGTCTTGCAACAAAATATGATCGAGAACAAAGTGCCATCGCACTTAATTGGTGTATTGCTAAGGGAACAATTCCATTGGGTGGAGCACGTACTGCCGAGCACGTACGTCAAAATGCTGCGGCCTTTGGATTCCTTTTGACACCAGAAGAAGTTTCTGAATTGGATAAATTTGCTTTCTTAGGTGAAAACAAAAAGGAATGGAATCACGGATAAAGCAAAGAAAAAAAAATGATTAAATAGCATAGTCCTTTTTCCCTTTTTCATTATTTTTAATATTTAAGTGAAAACTAGTTAGTTGGACATCACTATGATGTTTTCGATGATTTTGCATAAACAATAAATAAATAAGTGGATAAAAATGTTCCTTATTTTGTGACATAGCATTAGTAAAAATATAATGGCACGATGCTGCATATTTAGACACAATTGAAGAAAAATATCGAGTATTTACCTAATGGGACGGCTACCTTGTTTGTTTTCTTTTCCTGTAATACAAAAAATGGATCATTCATTCTCTAGGGAACTCTTACACGTATCGTTTCCATCGAGACTACATAACATTGTATTTAGTAGATACTACTTGTTCAGTGTGTCGTAGCACAGTTGGTTTATAATATCCGATTTAAAAATGAACCTCTCTGCTTTATACTATCATCATTGCTAACAACATCATGTTACTAAATATAAGGAAAGCCGTATCAATAAGACTGATTATATGCTTACGTATATAATAGTTAAATTTTCTTTTGTAGTATCTTTTTTTTCTCGAATCACCAGAAACTTTCTCATTCTAGTAACTAAATAAAAAATAGATGTGATTTGTTTCAGGTTCGATTTTTTTATTCTTGTACATTGGAAAGAATTTCTTCCGGGTCAATTACAAAAAGAAAGTTGATAAGGAAATCAGGACTTTTTTTTATGAACGAGTGAATTCATCTTATCCTATATAGAACTACTGTTGATATCTATAAATCAACAGATGTAAGTTAGAGTACATAGCGTATTGTATTTTATCGGAACATTAGTAAATTGTTCAAGATTAAAGGTAATGTATTGCTGTTCCAATTATAAATCTCATAAGTACATTCGTGAGAATGATAGCTCTAGATAGTGCTACGTGTTTTTTTGTCATTATTGTTGTATAAGGCAAGTGAGATATCAACATCACCAGTAATATAAATGATTACTTGTTGCTATTTGTTTGTTTCTTATCATTAATTCATAAAGTGAAAGAATAATACTTGTCGTGACATTTTATTTTCTGTATCAATATATCAGAGGAAGTTTAAATAATACTATCTACTATTTTTAATGCATTGCGATTTATAGACAATCAAATATTATCATCTTAGAAATGTAGAAATAACAAGATAAGGCCGGAATTGCTAATGATATATAAACTATCACCGTAACCAACATAAATATAAAGTGAACTAAAGCGTCGTTTTTTATTAATTGAACTACTTTATGACAGTAATAATAAAATATTAAGTGAAGAAGAATGAAGTATATTTTCTTAACTATGGACTAATTAGGAACGCAAACATTTATTTATGATTGAAAGATCAAGAAATATGTAGTATATAAAAAAGTCAAACATTGTTTGTGGGTGAAGGCAAAAAAGAGAAATATCGCCATTTTAGGCTAGGACACCGAAAATCTGGTCCCATCAACCCGGCTTTTTTTTAGGCTTTTATTATTACTATTATTATTATTATTTTATATATATCCTATCATTCCAAAAGAAACATTTTAATTTTGACAATACGGCAGATTTTCAATGAGTCTACATACAGTCGATACTCGTGACGATGTAGAAGAACGTCCTCCATGTACATTACAAGAATCTTCACTTGGGATCAGTAAAGCATTAAAAACAGCACCTGGCTATCATCCAGCAACAAAACGGAAGAATTCATTAAGAGACGATACTTTTCGTGAAGCTTCTGAATCCGATAACCTATTTGTATGGGCAAGGTTTTATATTTCGTTATATTTTAATAAGGTTCGTTTTTGATTATTTCTTACCATTTTATCGCATAATATTTTTTTTTTGGGATGATATGTATCTATATAAACGGTTGGAATTCTTATATTTTTTTTAATAAACTCACTTAGATAGCCATTGGAATGTTTGGATGTGTAACTGGATGGGAATGGTATACTAGGTAAAAACCTGCTTACTTTTTTTTTTGATCCACTGGCAGCAACTGATATTAGTAAGCTTCAAAATATAATTTAGAATTGATCGATATGTTTTCTTGGGTGCGCTTCCCACACCCACTCATATCAAACAATTACATTCAAAAGAACGTGTTTGTGCTGTTGTCAATCTGTGTGCAGAATTTCCAGGTTATAAGAACTTATATGATGAATTATGTATCAAACAAACATTATTACCGACAAGTGATTTTACAATTCCTAATTTGGATTATATTGAGCAAGGTGTAGAAGATATATTGGATACGATAGAGCAGCATAAAGAAGGAACTGTTTATTTACATTGTAAAGGTAAATTATTAATATGCTTTGTAATGTTCGATTTTACATTGTAACTGTGTTTATATGGTATTAGCAGTTGATTAATCCTTATTCTTCAATTATTCAACAATAAGCTGGTCGTGGTCGGAGTGCTGTAATTGCTATTTGTTATTTACTACGAATGTATCTTTTGCGCCCTTCAGAAGCACAAGATATTTTATTAAGGTGTCGACCTCAGGTAAAAAAAAAAAAGAGGTGGAGCTTTGTGAGTGAAGGTTTTCAAAATCGAAGGAAATAAAGTGACTCAGAGATGAGGACTAAGTGCTTATATACATAACATAGGTTGATAAAGATCTTTCTCAAACAGATGAAGTTCGTGCATATTACAAAAATCTAATTAGTCAAGCCGAATCAGGAAAAATCACTCGTATACCTTGCTCTTTTGAATAATCAGGGCATATTATAATTATTTTTATTTTATCTATTAGTCTCTTATCTCTCTCTCTCTCTCTCTCTTTTTCTTTCTTTACTTAATGATGTCATTCCAATTCTGTTGCATAGTAACCTCCCCTCACCCCTCTCCTTGCTTTATTATGCCATACCTTTCTTAATATCAACGTATTTTTCTAAGGAATTATAAACACCTTCCTCTTCATTTCAAATTCAACTTTTATGATACGTTTAACAATTATATATTAAAGCCTTTTCATGTGTTTTCTATCATGCAAAATTATAAATTACACGTGTTTCCAATACGATCACTTGATTAAGAGAGATACATTATATATTATATTGTCCACTTTTCGGTCCATTGTCATCAAAGAGATAAAAAGACAAAGTGATGTTTTAGTTAGAAACTAGTACCTACTTACGAAATCGTACATTTTCGTTTTTGGTATATAATGGATGGTTAAATAATAAGTTTTATTTATTTCATATGAGCCTGACTTTATGTATGTGGTCGAGAAAGTATGCTATCCTTAAGGATATATTTCCTTATATGTAATTCTGCATGGATATGAACTATTTGTGTCTGTAGATACTTTATCCGAAAATCCGCTGCGTGTGAAAATAACACTCTTGCCTTCATGCTGACTTGTGTTATAGATATTGATATATAAATTAAGCTATTTTAAAGATTTGCTTGGTATAAGTTAACTATAATCATGATTAAATTTCCTAGTTAAATATCGTATTATATAGTGGCTTTCAATAAAGTCTGACGCTTTTAAATTATGATATATACGCCGGACTTTAGGAAATTAATATGCTAAAAAAAAGAAATTTTCCCCACACACATCATCTTCTATACTGCGATATACATTGTAATCCCATCCAATAAAAATAAATTACAGAGTTCTATAAACTAGGACCCCCGCCAGATCAAAACATTACATATTGCAAATGTATTGGCCCTTTCTTTATATAGCTCACCCACTTTGACATTTTTAGGATCATAATAAGTTTGCGGAAAATTTTTCCTTTTGTGGATGTTAAAAATTTAAAAGAAAATCGAATAAGAGGAAAAAAATGAAATAAACCATTGTGGTCAAAATAAGGGCTCAATAATTTTTTTCTTTCATCATTTAGCTCGCTGTATATATATTCATACATTATATAAAAAAGAAAGGATTTATTGGAATAAACGGGTCTTAACAGTGTCTACAGTATTCTTTGGATGTTAAAAAATAAATAAATACAAATCACATGATGAATAAAAGCTTTAAAAACTTGAGTAAAAAGGAAAAGCATATCGCCTTGTTTCGGGAGAGCTGAGTTGAATAAATAAGACAACAATTCTCCAACTTTAATACTTCTTTACATTCTTCTAATATTTTTTTTTTATATATGTGTGTCATTCTATTTAAATTTTTGGGTCCGAATTCCATGTATTGGTTAATTACATTAGCTCCGATTTGGGTTATAGGATGATTTTTTTTGGAACTTCTTGGAAGACTAAATAAAATATTTTATTCCCTACCCATTAATTGGTGTTTTTTTCTATATGCTGTCAATTCCTTTTAAAGTTGTTTATAATCTCAATAAAAGAAAAGCTATTAAATCTCAGCATTGAAACAGCTGTGCTATTTTTTCTGCTTTTCTAGATTTTCATGTTTTTTTAAAAAAACAGGAACAAATGAGTATGGATACGTCAGAAGCTTTTTTATTTTTTTAAGTAAACTAACTTAAGTTTAAACGCGCGGTAACAAAATCCCCACCATCCTGGTACATCGCGGGGTAAAGCGGGGTAAAGACAAGACTAGAAATCAATATTACAATTGGCTGGTGGTCTTTTCTATTTTCTCCACATAGAAGTCGGGGACTCCTTCTTTTGTTTTTGAAACATCGTGGGGAGAGTCGGGAATCAACATTTTTTATGACAATAAAGATCAATAAATCAGGTTACTCGTCCGATCTATTTGAATAGGCTCAACCTTGTATTCAATAAATGTGTACAAGGGACCCCATAAAAAAATAGGTCAATCTACCTTGGACTAAAATGTGAGAAAAAAAAAGGTTATTACACGTCAATTTTTTTTTGGTAAAAGAAAGACCATATTAGGTATAGAATTTGACAAGCGAACCGGAGAATATCCGGTATTTGGTAAAATCTCCTTAAATATATAAAGAAGTTCAATTGATCTGATTGTAAATCCAAAATATCGGTTGCTTCTTCTTCTTTTTTTTTTTCTTCTTTGTTGTACTTCTTTTTATTTTTTACCCTCGCACACAATCTTCTTCTTCTCTCTAATTATATTACTTGTTAAAGAAATATATTGAACATGGGAACAGAAGATTTAAAAATGCAACCAAAGACTGGTTGGAGAGTTTATTTAGCAGTTATCTTTGCTTGTAAGTAATACTTAATTTGTCAATAGCTTGCACTTTTATAAAAATAATTTTATTTATTATCTGTTTGGATACGTATACCAAATTAAAAATGACTCTTAAATCCATTAGCTATTGGTGGTTTTCTGTTTGGCTATGATCAAGGTGTCATGTCCGGTATTCTTGTCATGGTAAAGAATTTATTTTAATGAAAATGTTACTATACGTACTGTGACCAAAATGGATCATTTATATACTCATCAAAAATACATTTCTTTTTTTAATATATAAATTTTTTAATGAATAGGAACATTGGATTCACTATTTCAATGATCCCGATGAAGTAGAACGTGGTTTTATCACAAGTATCTTGCTTCTTGGTGCTTTTGCAGGTGCTTTGATTGCAGGACCTATGTCTGAAAGAATCGGCCGAAAAATCAGTATCATGGTTGGTACAGTTATCTTTTGGTTAGGTACATCTCTTCAAGCTGGTGCCAATAGTGTTGATGTAAGTATTAAAAAAAATTTACAAAAAATAAGAAACAAGTACTCAATTATACACACTCGTTATTTAGATGCTTTACGCTGGTCGTTTCATTCAAGGTATGGCTGTTGGTATTTATAGCACCAATGTTACTGTTTACCAAAGTGAATTGAGTCCACCTCATCTTCGTGGCCGTGCTATCAGTCTTCAACAATTTAGCATTGTATTTGGGTAAATACACTTTTTTTTATATTTTATATTTTCAATTATTTATCCTATAATATCATGATATTTAATTAGTACTCACAACATAATATTTAATAAATATATATAGTATCATGGTAGCTTTCTGGATCGGTTATGGCTGTGCTTAGTAAGTATTCTTTAAAAAGAATGCATATATAAAAAAAATTGTCTCAAACTTATTAACATTTTATATAAACAAAACTCTATTATTATAGTATTCAAGGTGATGCATCATGGCGTATTCCTCTCGCCATCCAACTTGCTCCTAGTGTTCTTTTGTTTTTTGGATGCTTCTTCCTTCCTTATTCTCCTCGCTGGCTTTGTAGCCGTGGTCGATACGATGAAGCTCTCACAACACTTGCCAAGTTGTACGGTGGTGGAGATAGCAACGATCCCTATGTCCGACAAGAATACGATGAAATTATGGAACAAATCCGATTTGAAGATGAAAAAGCTGTCAAAACCTATGCTGAACTTTTCCGTAACAAGTCTATTCGTAAGCGTGTCATTCTTGGTATGGGTATTCAAACCATGCAACAGGTATGAAATATTATTCCAATTACATAACAATCTATCAATTATTTTATTTATCATATATTAATATTTATTCTCTAATATAACTTTTATTTATTTTTTCACTTTAATAGTGGATTGGTATCAACGCAGTCCTTTATTATGCTCCCTTTATTTTCCAGTCAGCTGGTATGACTGGTACATTACCAAGTTTGTTAGCAACCGGTGTTAACGGTGTTCTATGCGTCATTTGTACTATTCCTGCTATCCTCTTTGTCGACAAATGGGGTCGTCGTAAGACCTTGCTTGCTGGTGGTTCTGGTATGGGTCTTTCCATGTTAATCGCTGGTTGTTTACTAAAGGTTTACCCATTTGTTGAGGATGGTGATAACAATACCCAAGCACAATATGGTGCTGTTGCAATGATGTTTATCTTCAGTGCTTCGTTCTCCTTTTCATGGGGTGTAAGTGTCTATTTCTAATAATAACCTATATATTATTTTTATACATAATGAGAAAAAAGCATGAAGCGTATGATATTAAATTTGATTATGTTTTATATAGCCTATTGGTTGGATTTACCCAGCTGAAATCTTCCCTACTCGTGCTCGTGCTAAAGGTGCCTCATGTAAGTTATTCAATAATACTAGTGCTTAACTGAGAATAATTTCTTAGTGTATTCTGGTATGAGTTTTTTTTTTTTGAATACATAATAATGAGATACCATTTTTTTTAGTGGCAACTGCAAGTAATTACTTGTTTAACTTTGTTATCGGTCAGATAACACCTATTATGATTACAAACATTGCTTATGGCACATATATGTTCTTCTTTGCCACAAATGTTATCTGTTTACTTATTATTTATTTCTTCTATCCTGGTAAGTTATACGAAATAATTCTCTTTTTTTATTTAATTTAATTATAATTTTGTTTGATTTTCTCTCTCGTTACTAAACTATCAATCTTGAATTATTTGTACCATGTTCTTAGAAACGAAAAATCGTAGTTTGGAAGAAATGGAAATTCTCTTTGGTGGTGAAGAAGCTGAAGCTATTGAAGCCGTTGTTGCCCGTAAATATGATAATGAAAAACAAGAAGTTACTCCAGATAGCCATTCTTCAATTGAAAAGACAGCTTTTTAAGTAGCATTTAGATGCTCATTTCATATTAATAATCTATTAGATTATACTTTTTTAATTTATTTTTAATTATATTATTTATTCTTACACACTTTCTTTTTATGTATATTACTAAATTATTTACATACACACACACACACACACACATACACACATTTATATATATAATATATATTACCTATTTATATCATAGCAATAAATTTCACATTAATATTTTTTAAAAAAAAAGTATGTAACACAAGGATGGTATTTACAAATATTTACATCAGGTTGTCATGACAGTATATAAAAAAGGGCATTTTTACGAAAGAATACATATACAGGTTTTTTCCAAATTATTTGCGCTGAACTAAATTAATTTTGCGCTATGGGAAAAGATTATTTTGCGTTGTCTGGGGAATAAATTTGCATTAGTAATTTTGCGCCAATGATTTTGCACCGAATTTTTTGCACCGAAGTATGTATGTCCAAACACTTAATATTTTTTATTGCCTCACCAGGGAATATATTAAACAACATTTCATTAAAAATGATCATAAATGAATTCCATATGAGCTATTTTAGAAATAATAATTAAAATAAAGCTATAAGCACCAAGGAAGTAAATATTTTGACGCAAAAACAGGAACGCAAAATCATTGGTGCAAAATTACCAACGCAAATTTATCCCCCAGACAACGCAAAATAATCTTTCTCATAGCGCAAAATTAATTTAGTTCAGCGCAAATAATTTGGAAAAACCTGTAATACTATCTTCTCTATATATACGAGTGGATTTATCAAATATGAAAAACATCTAGGTAATAAACCATCTTGGTAGTTGAAAGAAAGAAGTTAAGCATTTTACTTGTTACTATGTACATGTCATATGTATGAAAACATACACACAAAGTATTCGTAATTGGTTATACGTAAACTACCAATTTTTTTAGAACTGATATTATTTCGTTAGATTCATTTCGAGGTTGTTGTTACAGCGACTACCCAGAAGTTTACTTTTTTCCCGATCACGTAATTCGGAGGTTTAGTTTTCAGAACCCAGAACAATTATTCTCCGAACCAAAAATAGTACCACCGCCTAAATTTATTTTTTTTGTTATCATTAGCATTATTTTTTGATATCACTATTATTATTGCTATTATTTTATTAAAATGAATCCTACTACCATTACCAACAACTCAACTTCCAGATTTTGTTCTGATTGTAAATGCATTCGCTCAATTGAATTGTTTTGTGGCAAGCGCGATTTCTACAAAACGTGTATTACATGCCGAAATAAAAACAGCGATGTTGGCAAAGCGATCCCGGCTGAATTGCTTATTACTACGAGCGAAGCAATTGAGTTAATTCCTTCTCGCTATGACGACGATGAAGACATGGAAATGGACGGCAACAGAGTGGTTACTAGAGACGACAGATCAATTAGTTACTCGGTTGATGCGTATATCAGTTTTGATGACAGCATGCGAGCCATGGATGATCAGGAACTGTTAACACACATCCGCACACGCGTTCAGGAACGTGAACATCATCTAATAACACTCACTAGTGCAATTGATCATTTTAAAAGAAAGCGTATTGATTTAATAGGTTAGTAGCTGGTATATATAACATGTTCACCAAATATTTTGCACACGTATTTTATAATGATATTACGATTGTTATATATTTCTAAATGTATGCACAAATATATTCTATTAGGATCCACTATAGTAGAGCGCTACAATGCTGCAGAAAAAAGAATCATAGCTGCCAACGATTTTTTTCTTAAAAAGAACTTAAACCTTGATGAATTAAAACGAAGATGGGAGGTCCGATTGCATGAAATGGAGAACGGACGTTATATACCAGAAGACCCGAATCTTACATTGGCTAAAATTACTATGCAGCATTGAGACAATATAACTATTTATCACGGTATGATATTTGCTAATCCATGGAAAACTCAATACTTATAAATAATATCCAATAATTTGTTATTAACCATTATACATGTATTATTAAATATTGTTTATATATAGTGGCGTAGTTACTAGTACCCACATAGTTACTGAAGCAATGAGTCAACAAATTGACGAGCTCGAACTACAGCTACAGGAATACGAAAGAGCTAATAATCAGTCCCGCTGGAACGAGCAAGCTCTTGAAGCTCATCTGTCTGTATGGGAAACCTACAGTACAAGATCAAATAAAATAATGGGAGAGCTCTACGAAGCATGTAGCGGGCGATGGCTCCTCTTTGAACGTTTGTCAAGAAACAGCCTTAAAAAAAGTAATAAGACTATCAAAGCTTGTAATTGCCAAACAAATATTGACATCTGTTATTTTTTTTTAACTTGTAGATAATGCTTTAGTAAAAAGGCTCCAAATATCATTAAGAGGAACCGTACAACATATTCGACAGATAGTAACTAAAATGAATGACTTGGATGCTTCTTTCAACAGCAACAAAGAACCAATTACATTGGATACAGTACTTGCTATGACCGAAGAATCATTCTTGACTACTGAAAGATATCGATTCGAGGGAGTACAGCAATATCTTGAATATATGCGTGCAACAGAAGAAGTTGAAATGTTAAAGGTTCTTTTTTATTTAATATCATTTTTAAACATAATGAGTATATCAAAGTACATAAATAACACAGACAAAACTAACTGCTATGTAACTATTAATTTATATAAAATCTAGCATGAGGCTGTACGAATCGTCAAAAACTGTAGCAAACGAGCTATAATGGTAGATAATGCTGTTCAGCATGCACGGGACCGTGTTAATAAAGGTGATGAAGAGTATTTAAAAAGAATTCAAATGAAAGTTTTAAGTTGGAAAAACGAAACTTTCAAAAATTTAGAGAGACTGCCATCATCCGTTCGCCCCGACACCAACATCAACATCAATGTTCATAATAACATATTACAAAATAACATCCAAAACTCAACAATGTATTCTCTCGTAGATACATCGGAGACCGATGAAACGTTGTTTGGTGAAGAAGAAGGTGGCCAAACCATTGAAGATCTATATGCCGTTGAAGCATATGATAATTCTGACAGCGATATGAATTAATTTAATAATATTGTTACGCCTCTCTATCTATCTATCTTTTCTATCTCTATCTCTCTAAGTTATATGATATAACTTTCTTATTCCTTGATTCTTTTACTCGAAATTTCTTACATTTATTAATTTTGATTTGAATGGGACGCAAGAATACATTGTCAATAACTTTATTTATCATGTTATTTTTATCTCACACACACACACACACACACACACACACAATTTAATTCTACCTGCTCTATCTTTCCAATGCTGACATCCGTTCGTCCTTTCATATACTCTTCAACTTTTTCTTTTGGTCATTATGTCTGTTTTTTCTAACCATTATTATATGTACTTTTGTATGCTATCTAATACTGTACTCATAAATATTTTCTTTTTCTTATTCATCACATTTTCCAAACTTTTCAACATTAAATTCAAATACTTATACTTAAGTTTATATATGATCGGAAATTCCATGGATAACCATTCAATTATTATTATTATTAATGAAAGTGTAAGCTCTTTGGCCGTCTTCTCCCTCCTTATTTTGCTATAGAAAAAGTTTAGTAATACATCAAAGCTACATCACACAATTAAACAACTATATTACCCATTTAAACTCGAACTTATTTGTCCAGAAGTAACTTCTGTCGTTCGGCAGGCATTGTGTCTGGCTTCTCAAACTTGACACCTTTGGCCATGATTCTTCAGTTGGTACTGGCCCTTCTGCTCCATTTTCCAAACAATTGGCGACCGATATCCATGGCGTTTGGGAGACTTTTTTATCCCCCAAACCTAATTGTCCTAATATCTCGTCTGTATATCATAAGTTGCTGGAAAAAAATAACATATAATGCTTACTATTATACTCACTGTATTTGGCGCAAGTTAGCTGTCTAATCAGTTCCTTCCTTCTTATAGTATCTATAGTTTCGACTATATATCCATAACAAATAAAGTTAGCTTCATTTCTCAAAGAATAAAAATTAAACTACATATCATACCACTCAAAGAATTAAGGGAAGGTGTAGGTGGTGTAAGTGGTGTAGAGGATGATGATGTCGAAGGATTGTTGCGACCAAGTGCGATTTCTTTCAATGCTAAAGTTATAGTTTTAGTTCTAGTTCTAGTTTTATATTTTACATCAGTGTAGTAGCAAGCTCACCTTTTTGTTTAAGAAACACCTCAGCATTGAAAGTTGTAATCATTTGATGCTCTATTACAATACTCGTTGCTAATTCTTCATAAAGAAATTACTTTAATTACTACCTATGCCACATATCAAATATATATTATTCTTTTTTTTATATCTGAAGAAACAGAAACGTATTGACCATCCAGAAGGCCACCAGCAAACATCGTAATGCATTCAGCTCCATATTGATGCTTTACCTCCTGGTTAAGCTGGTTGTAGGATTTGTTGAAGGTGTCCCAGAGAGTAGCTTGTTGCTTTTTCGTGGCCGTCTTTGTCCAGTTGTCTAGCTTTTTTGTGTATTCGCTAAGCTGTTCTGGATCAGTTTTTAAGCTCTTATATACTTCGGATGCACCTTTCGCAAACTGGCCAGTCTCATTGTTTCCTAGAGGCAATATGTTTATTTGATCTATGATTATCAGCTCATTTTTTCATATATTCATTATAGTACTTACTTTTTCCGAAGTATCCTTTCCCTACTTCAGAGCAAACCAATTGCCACACAGACTGTCTTGGCTTAACATGGGGACGAATTCTCATAGTTCCATCTTGATCGCGCATGACATTTGAATGTCGTCGACATCACAGTTAAGATCTGCTGCAAAATCTCTCAACTCTTGCTGATGTCGTTCGCGCATGTCAGAAAGTCGTTGAAGGCTGCTATTGTCAAAGTGAGGATGTTCCACTATACTTGTAAAATAATTTCAAAATCAAATAGTGTAAAATGCATTACTGTGTAAAGGTTTAAAGGGGCGCTGGGTCTTGAATTAAAATCTAACTATTTGTGGGTTTTACTCGGCAAAGTCTCCAGGCTATTGAAGCCTATTTCCAGCTAAATAACGGAGGCTCTGAGTGCCATCTTCTGGGTTGCACGCTCTGAAATAATCGTTAACAAAAGTCTTATATATAATGCATATATCGGTAGTTAAAAAAAATGTACACAGACACTAGAAGATAGCTTTAAAGAGTTTATATTGGGGTACTCAGTAGCTAGTTAACAAAAAAAACAAGTTCTCTTTTGTTTTCTTTACACAATGTTTATCGCTATAAAAAGCATTCCTTATAACGTATAATTTTAATGACAACAATCGAGATGTGCCTTTTTTTTTCTGTAAATAACTCAAATAAAAAATAAGATAAACAACTTCTTCCATCTAAGGTACACTTTATGCTGACTACGTACTTATGATCTATTTATGGATAAACTCATGTGGTACAAGTGCTTTTAGTTTCTTGGGCTCACTGTTGCTGTGTGGCACCTTACACAAATGCATACTTTTTTGCTTTCTACCCCACACAAAACAAATTGTAATTGTGGTGTCTATTTTTTTTTTAATAAAGAGACACTTAAAGCAATTTAACCTTGAAACTAAAAAAAGGTACGTATTGGGGAATGAGTGTTTGTGAAGAGTGGAGAAGAGACGAGAAGGTTAATTTGGAATTTTCCGAAATAAAAAAAAACAAATCCAACGGAAGAGAAAGAGAGGGGTAATATATATAATAAAATGGTAGTTCTTTATTATCTTATTACAGCATTGACACAGTTCTATTTTTTCTTTTTAGTTTTCACATGTTGAAACTAATCGAATTGAATTGCTTTTACCTTTTCATAAAGCTATATAATTAGAACAATCGTCAATCAGCACTTTGCATAAAGTAAAAACATGACTCCGCATGTTGATGATAAAGAAGATAAGAGATAAAAAATTTATCGTTCGATACTTGGAGGATGAACAAGCTTTTTGTATTTTGTTATTTTTTTTAATATGACATAAGCGTGTGTGGATCATATGCAGAATAAAGAGTATTAGGTGTGTTAAGTCACGCGATTAATCAATGATAAAATCGCATGTGAATCGCCCAAGAGCTTTTTTTTTACCTTCATTTAAATTGGTACTTTATTTTCTTTCAATTATTTTCTTCTCATTCTTATCTTACTTACATTAATATATATATAAACATTAGTCATGTCTAAGAAATTTACTATTGAAGAAGTTGCAAAGCATAGATCCGACAATGATTGGTACTTATTTATATCTATACACATAATACTACACACTATTACTTTTGAATTGAAACTTTTTCTTTATTTTATTTCTATATTAGCTGGATTATTGTTAATAATAAGGTGTATGATGTAACTAACTTTTTAAATGATCATCCTGGTAAGGAAAAGTAGCTGTGCTGCGTAATTCTTTAAAAATATGTATGTATGTATGTATGAATACTAATTAGTAATATGATCATATAATATAATTATATAGGTGGTAAAAAGGTGTTGGTCAAGGCATCAGGTACAGATGCTACCAAACAATTTAATGCGTTCCATAGTCCAGCTGTACTTGATAAGTATGGTCCCAAGTTTTTAATTGGTGAAATTGGTACTGGTGCTGAAGAAGATACTAAAGCTGAAAATGAAGAAGAGGAAGAAGAACGATCCCCTCTTCAAATTGGTGAAACGTTTGGTGATATGGTACCTTTTGGTGATCCAATGTGGTAAATATTTAATTTTCCTTTTTTAAAATTAAATTAAATTGTTGTCAGCATGAAAAAATTCATGAAGATTGTTTATCAACCATATATACACATTTATATCATTTGATATATATTAAAGAAAAGGCATTTATATACTTTTATCAATATAATAGGTATCAAGATTGGTATAGTCCTTTCTATAATGATTCACATCGTGCTGTACGTAAAGTAGTTCGTGAGTTTGTCGAAAAGGAAATCATGCCATATACTTATGAATGGGATGAAAACAAGAAATTACCTAAAGAATTGTTCGAAAAAGCAGCCAAGGCAGGTATCCTTACTGCTTGCTGTCATCATGCCCCAGCAGAATATATTCCTTATGGTTATCCAGCAGGTGTAAAGCCTGAGGATTGGGATGCATTCCATAATGTAGTCGTTGCTGATGAGTTGTCACGTTGTGGCTCTGGTGGTGTAAGTTATCAAAGAACAAAAATTACATAGCAACCAGAATGTTGTAATTTATTAAGGGTTAATTCTAAAACGCTGTAAATGTATTTGATACTTTATTTTATAACAGGTTACTTGGGGTTTGATTGGAGGTCTTGGTATAGGTCTTCCTCCCATTGCCTTGGTAAGACAAATTTCTACTAAAAGTGATTTTTTCTTTTTAAAAAAAACCCCAAGATTTTCTTATATGCAACTATAATAAATATAGTTTGGTTCCGACTATTTGAAAAAAAAAGTTGTTCCTGGCGTGTTACGTGGTGAAGAGTTCATTTGTTTGGCAATCACTGAACCTAGTGGTGGATCTGATGTTGCTAACTTGGTCACAGAAGCTAAAGACATGGGTGATCACTATCTTGTCAATGGTGAAAAGGTATATAAAAGTTATTTGTATTAAAAAGAAATAGTGTTACGTTTATAAGAAGAGGAAAAGATGCTTCTTTTTTTATGTTTATCATATGGTATCATGTAATAATCATTTATCTGCTATAATTTTTTTTTATTTATATTACAATGTATTATATAGAAATGGATTACAAATGGTGTTTTTGCAGATTACTTTACCACAGCTGTTCGTACTGGCGGACCAGGTTTTGAAGGTGTTTCATTTTTATTGATTGAACGTAATATGCCTGGTGTCTCTACACGTCAAATGAATTGTTCTGGAGTTTGGTCATCTGGTACTGCTTATGTCACTTTTGAAGATGTCAAGGTTCCAAAAGTGAATTTAATCGGTGAAGAAAACCAAGGTTTCCGTTATATCGTTGCGTAAGTTTTGTAAAGAATGTAATAGATAACATCTTATTTAAAGAGAGTTTATAACTTAAAGGATTATGCTGACGTTATATTTACTTCCTTTTTTTAAAAAAAAAATAGAAACTTTAATGCTGAAAGAATGGGAATTGTTATTCAAGCCAATCGTTTTGCTAGAATTTGTATTGAGGAGTCTCTCAAGGTAAAAGCAAAAAACAAACGCATTATAAACTACTCAAAACAAATGTATATAAATATTTATTCTTTTATATATAATTTATAGTATGCACATAAGCGTAAAACATTCGGTAAACGATTAATTGATCATCCAGGTAAGAATATTTATTATGAATCAAAACAATATATTAAAAGACTGCTGACACTTTTTTGTTCTTTTAAAAAAGTTATCCGAAACAAATTAGCACATATGATTAGACAAGTTGAGGCTACACATGCATGGTTAGAAATTCTTGCATATCAAACTGTTCATATGCCATTAGATTTACAACCTCTTCGGCTCGGTGGTAATATTGCATGTATGTTATAATTTTATTTATTTTTAGATATTGATATAGTAAGAGTAAATACTAATGATGTTCTTGTTTAGTGTGTAAGGCTCAGTCAACTCAAACATTTGAATATTGTGCTCGCGAGGCTGCTCAAATATTTGGTGGTCTTAGTTATACACGTGGTGGACAAGGTGAAAAGATTGAACGCTTATATCGTGAAGTTCGTGCATACGCCATCCCTGGTGGTTCTGAAGAAATTATGCTTGAATTGGGCATTAAACAGTAAGTGTCTTTGTTTTGCTTTTAGTACATTGATTATAAAGCTGGCATTCAAAACTAATCATAATAATAATAGGTCAACCAAAATTGGTCAATTTATGGGTTCCAAGCTTTAAGTAGCAAGGTGCTTTTACTTTTTTTTAATGACTCTAAACATGTATTCTTTTTTTTACTTATTTGTAATAAGACAGTAAAGAGAAACAAAACAATAAAAAAAGATTCAATAATAACAATAAGTATAATAAGTATAATAATACTAAGTGAGTTTCATTACTATCAAAGTATGGAAAGAGAAAATTAATCCATTTACGCACTACCACGTTTCGGGAATACAAGCTTTTATAATGCGTCAAAAATAATTCCTTTTTGCTTTTTTGTGACAAATTCTTTGTTTTTTTTTACAACGCTTTTTTATCTTGCTTGCTTTTTTCCAATCTATATAATCCATGAGTGTTAGTGCCGATTTTTCTTCAGACATCTTTAATAAAGATCTGCCTCAATCATCCTTAATAATTGATCGCTCTAATTCACTTTCGGGAGCAAAATTCAATAATGTACCGCGTACCCTATTTGACGAAATTGGTCGCGAATTTAATGATTATGACGACTTGGTAAGTATTTAATAGTCTTAGTATCATAGTGAAATGACCTTTTTATATATCATTACCAAAGTTTGTCAACAATCGTTTAAATAGTAATAGTAATAACAATCAATACGTGTAGTCTTTTAACGATAATCGAACAGATCAATTTGCTGTGGATTCCGAGGTTTATGTCGATTATTTTTTTTTCTAAACAAAGAAAAAATTGTATTTGAAAAAGAAAACACATAAAGAGAAAAACTCATTTCGTTTTAGTATAGTTTTCATGGAAAGCACTTGTTCGACGACTACGTGAAGAAAATGCCAGTTTATTAAATACTATTCAATCCACCCGAGATGAATTATCACAAATATTAAATGATAAGACGCGTTTGGAAGATATCGTGACAAGTCAAGAAGATACAATCCATTCGTTACAGGATCAATTAGATTCGATCATGATTGAAAAAGAACAACAGCAACAACAGGTTATACATATATATATATATATATATATATATTTACCTTTTATCATTTACGTATTTTTGCTCATTCATTTTATATAACTATATAGGCAGAAGCAGCAGCAGAAGCAGCAGTAACGACAGGAAATGATGAAACTGATCAATATCAATTGAAAAGAAAAGAAGAAGATATTGAACAATTAGACGGAGTATTACATCAACAAGAACATGCACGATTAAACAATCTTTTTGAAAGGAAAGCCCAATTAATTGAACAACAACGTGATAACGAAAAAGAGAAGGATAATATATCGCCATTATCACCATTTCCAACATATCATGTAAATTTCTAGTATTTTTTTCTATATACACTATACATCATCATGTGTCAAACAAAAATAAATTGGATAATAATATTTATTAAACTTCTTTATTATGATTCAATAGAAACAACAACGACAACGATCTGAACGTAATTCATCCACAGATAGATTATTAGCAGCTGTTCATGAAGCACAAGATGGTTATGCAATAGAACGTGAAAGACGAATTGAATTAGGTACATGCTTTACAATATAAATCAAATAATATGTATTTTAAACTTAACATGAACACTTTTCATATGTATAATATTACTATTTTATAGTATTTCAGAAACGATATTTAATGTTGGTCAATAAAAGTTTGGAATCATGGTAATTTAAAGAAGAAGAAGAAGAAAAATATATAATTTGAATATAGATACTAACTTGTTCAAATAGTGAATCACAAACTTTGGAGTATTTGAAAGAATTAGGTATACCACATAATGTTCGTCAACCATTATTATCACCTACTTCAAAATGGAGAGCTTGTTTTAATGCTGTCATAGCAGTATATCGACTTAGGTAAAAGTAAAAATAATTTGTTTCTGTACAAATATTATGTATAATAATCTAACGAAAAACTCTAAACTTTTATTATATAGAAAATTAATATCTGGAGAAAATGAACAATAAGGAGATAGCGCAAGAAATTTAAAAAAATAAAGATACCCTTCAACTTCCTACACACACAATTCAGCTTATATTCATATACATTACCATCTTGATAGAAGTGGTCTATAGCAACCATTATATTCAGATTATCATTAATAATAATATTAGCCATAATAAAAAAAGTAAAAATGAAGTTGGATTCACATATGAAATATACGAGATAGACATGAAACATAACCTTTTATTACTGCGAGGGACATTACAAACTATAAAATATAATATCATTGGATGGGAAAAAAAAGCTAAGATATAAATCAGTCCGAATAATAAATTATTATATGATTATTATGTCAATGCATAAACTATTATTTCAAGTACAACAACCCTTGCTTCAATTTACGTATAAGAAGTTTGTTTTACCAATAATAAGATTAGAAACACGGTCAGTTTCCAACATGTCAAAAATTGTTTCTATTGCAGAGCAGTCAGTTCCTATTACTATGGGAACTCCAGTAGCAAGAGCAACATCAGACATTTTAGACCAAGTTCTTGAATTTGGTCCTTTTAAAGATTGGGTTTCTCGATTGGATAAAGCACAACGCGAAAAGAAAAATGAAATGGATATTCATTCCATTGAAATACAAAATACAGATCTTTTTGGATCGGGTAAACTTGGCTTTGTCAAATTAAAAGCCGACGTACGATTTAAAGAAAATGGTAAATCTGCTCCTGGCATTGTTTTTATGGTAAGTCAAGGAGCGTATGTAAATATGATTATCGTATATAAATAATAATATCAATACAATAATAATATAGAGAGGAGGGTCTGTATCAATGCTTATAATATTACGATGTCCAGAAAAAGAAGATCATATATTATTGACAATGCAGCCACGTGTTCCTGTTGGAAGTCTAGACTTTCCAGAATTACCAGCCGGTATGTTGGATGGTTCAGGTAATTTTGCAGGCACAGCTGCAAAAGAAATATATGAGGAAACAGGTAAAGATAATGATTATATTTTAGTTATTGGTTGTCATTAATAACTAGACAATTATATATCATTATGAATTTTCAATATATATACGTATATATCAAAAACCTTTTTCTTTTTTTAGGCTTATCCATAAAAGAGCACGAATTAATTGATCTTACTCATGAAGCATACGGTGATCGATGGCAAGGAATGTACCCTTCAGCTGGTGGATGTGGTAAATAATTTAATAATGACAATAAATAGAATATCATTCTCTTTATCATAATTATACTTGAACTTGGCATCATAAATGTATTAATATATCCTAAAATCTCTATACTCTAATATAGATGAATTTATTCGATTATTTATGTGTATTAAATATATGGATCAATCCGACATACAAGCTTTGGAAGGAAAACTAACAGGATTACGAGATAACGGTGAAAATATTACTCTAAAATTGGTAGCTTTGAAGGATGCATGGAAAATTGCACCAGATGCAAAACTACTATCTACTCTGGGATTATATAATGCCCTAGTTGAACATAAACCTGAACTGTTTTCTAGAAATAAATAATTCTTTTAATGTAAAAATAGTAAATAGCAACTATCCATCTTAATATTATTCTTACATAGATAAGGCTTATTTTTTTCAGCTGCTATCCATATATTACGAATGATAACTAAGGATGAGTAACTCCGGCCAGATATATCATAACAAATAAATTGAGTTTTAACCGAGAAATGTAAAAGAGGTCTATTTAACAGCTCATACATTGTATAGCTGCATAAAAGGTATTCACATCATGATACGGTCTCTCTCTCTCTCACACACACACACACATAATATATATTTTACATCATTAAAGTTTGTTGTGGGACATTATCCATAAATAGCAACGTGCAAAAAAAAACCATCAGTTTTCTGTATAATTATCCTTATAAAAAAAAAGAGGTGCAGTATATATTTCAAATCATAATTCTTTAACGTAAATCAAAATCATCATCCTCTTCTTGAGGTAATGCTGGCGGAGACTGTTGTTGACGTGGGGTTTGTTTTGTTTTTTCATTCGTGTTTAAACGAGCAAACTCCTCATCTAAATCATGTGGTGTTGGTTGATAGTAGTTCTTCTCATCTGGTTGGGATTGGGGTACAGGTGGACGAGGTGATTGTTGCTCTTGAGGTAGTGGTGGTGCACCAGCTGATGCAAAAGAACTTGGCTTTTCATTATATGAGCTTTTGCTATTGTTATAGTTTGATGATGACGTACTGTATAATTCAGCCCGAACTTGAGCAGGAGACATTCCATGAACATTACTACTCATAGATGGCTTGTTATTATTTACACTACTGTTTGTATAATTTGTACCTGAATATGATGGTGGTGCACGAGTTGATTGTAGCGATGGAGCTTGCATAGAACGCTGCTGATGACGTTGGGAGTCGATGCCTCCACTTGAAAGTGTTTCTCCAGGTACTGTCAATGTACGTGACAATTTGGCAACTTCGTTATCCAAAAATGAAATATGTTGCATTCGAACAGCTTTTTCCAAAAGTTCCTGATCACCTTCATTATATGCTTGTAACAGCAGTTCTCCAATCTGTGCTTCTTCACTTTGTGAAAATCCGGGATCATTACTATAGGTCGAAATATTTATTTAGTTGACTTTGTTTTTGATTGATGTATCCAAGCAACGAAAGCAATAAAACGTGATTATGATATCACTTTCGTGTACGAGTCCCTCTCTTTAAAATTAACCTTTACCTGCACATAAAATTAAATTGTTTTCCAGCCTCAACTTCATCACCAATTGCAAAAAGAACGATCATGATACTTAGGTTTGCCTTGTACAAATGTGAACGATTGGCTAATTTACGTAAAACTGCTGACTGACGATGTAACATGTCCACTGCCTTTTCATATCTAGTTATAATATATTAGATAATTTGATAATATCTAAAGAAAAAATTTAAGTTTCTGACCATCCAAAATAAAATAAATAGTTACTTTTTGCTGCGTATCAATAATGTCACCGCCTTTTTGAATATTTCAATAGCCATACGTCCTCTATCTTCTTGTTCATATAATGAACATGCAGAACTATACATTTCAATAGCAGCATTTGCATCTGTGTTCTCTAATGCTCTAAAAATAAAAATCAATTTATTATTAAGATATGTATTCATCAATTACTTTCAGTTATCAAATCAAAATAGAATATATTTATACTCATATCCAATTCATATATACCTGCCAGCTTTTTCGAGCTGCTCAGCAGCACGATCAATGCTTCCTATAATGGGGTACAAAATAGCTCGTTAACATTTTTTTCACTTCCAACAATCTACTAATATAGGCCCATTGAGAAAATAAAAGCGTATTCTACCTCCTGTCATGAACATATTGCTTGCTCTTTGATAAAACTCTGCTGCTCGTTGTGGTTGGCTTAATTGTTGTGCAAGCAGAAGTGCTGCATTTTCAAGCGCCTTACCGGAAAGATGTGTTCTACAAAAGTTGTCCGTTTTAAAAATTCGATACAGCCACGAGAAATAATCTTATATAATACATTGCTTGTGTATATTAATAGCTTACGCGTCTGCTTTAAAAAAGGCTTCAGAAGCTTTTAAGTAGGCCTGAACTGCTTGGTCATATGATCTTGCTAGTTTAAACGAAGTTGCTATTGACAGTTTTCATAAATATATATTGTCAATGAATAATGCTGTAAAAGAAAAAAAAAGCTAAAAGTCTCCCATAGACTGGAAAAAACCAAAACGTACCAGCATGGTCATAGCAGCCCGAAGCGACATCCCAATCAGGTTTACGAAAAAGACCTTTGGATGAGCTTTTAAAAATAATTATTAGTTATAACTATTATATAGTAAGCAAGAAAGACTACTAATTTATATTTTCTTTCTATTTGTTTGCTTTTAGTCCACTTTAGTACATACGCTTTATCGCCTTCTTGCATTAATTTGACACCTTCTCGAATTCTTTGGGCCTCCATTGAAGTTTATTAAATGGAAGACTTCTTGCCAAGATGTTTGATTATCACTAAAGTTTATTTTCGACGCATTTGTCGCAACTCCAATTTTGTAAATGCTGCTTGTACTACAAAGGTTTCTATAACATATCCCGACCAATAAATTCTCTCCATTTCTCTTTAAAGCATCTTTATATATAATAAACCATTCAATAAAATTAGGGCTCGTCCATTTGCACCCCCCTCTTTCCATATAAAAAAAAATGTCTTTTTGAAAATAAAATAATAGTGTTTTTTTTTTCTTATTTAATACAGAACCGAGAAAGAAAGACAGAGTGGACTAGAAAAATAGAAGAGAAAAGAAACGATGAGAAAAGTAATTATGAAGTTAAATCGATTGCTTCGGAATCGAATGATCAAATGGAATGAACACCAGCATCGCCAGGAAGAGAGATCTTACTATAAATTCGGATAGACCGATCGAATACATCTTTGAATATGGGATACCAACGATCAACGATTAACACTTCTTTTTTTCTTCCACGGTTCTCGTAATAAAGTTCGGGCCATTGGATACGTGCGTCGTGTTTGATTTTGATAAGAATAATATGAGCATTATTAAGATGGAGTGTTATTGGATGTGTACGCTTTGAGTTGAATGGAGTGGTTTGGAGAGGAAAAAAGGTATTGGATTTGAGACCGTAAAATGCGATAGGAGCTTTGAATGTGTCAGAAACAATTTGAGCACATTCAGGAGCGCAAAACCATTCGTTGCTGTGAGGATCGAGGATTTTTTTAATTTGCTCATTGTTATAACTTTTGTAAATATTATCGATATTTGTCAAATAATGCATAAGCATTGCATCTTTTATAATAGCATATTTTTGTTCGTCATCAAATAATTCGACTGGCAATGCTCGAAATCCACAGTTTCCATCACCAATTGGGTCTACATTTCATCTACTTCAGAGCGAGGGATCAGACTGTTGCTTACCATATTCAGATTTGGAACAGTGCGGATTCTACAGGATGGAGTGGTGAATGATAATGATGATAATGACGTTGATGGGTTTAATTGTAAGTTGTCAGTTAATTTACGTTTTCCCGTCCTATGAATTTAATTAATGATTTATTAGATAATACGCTGAATACTAACAATTATTAGAATGATTTTAGAAATATGTAAATACCAAATTTCAGCAGATTCATGACCCAAACTAGTTTTCGCCTTCTTTTGACTTTCTTTGTTCGGAGCATTGTTCGGCTGCTGCAATTCTTCAAGATCCGCAAAAAGATCATCATTGATTGCTTTTAGGCGTTGTAATAAGGTTTTACGTTGTTTTTGGTCAGTGTATTTGTGAAGCAAGGTGTTTATACGTGTGAGCTCATCATTGATTTGGTCTTCAACATTAGGTGGAATATAAGAATCTGTTGTTGCAAGAACATTATCTCCATTATTTGTATTTGTATTTTCTACAGAGTTTGACTGAAATATGAGTGTCAATATCAAATATTCTAACAATTGTTGTTCTGACCAAAATTACCTTCAATTGCAGTCCTTTCTGGGTAAAGGTGTCAACGTCTAGGAATTAAGCTTAAGAGAATTGCACCAGAGGCGGGTAGCATATGACAACATGGGATATTGTAATGAGCTTTAATTGCACATCTACATATATTTGTTCTCAAAATATTTCGGTGTTTGAGCTCATCAAGGATGGCATAGAATGCAAATTTGGATATATTACGCTCCAAATTTACTAAACGATCTTTTTGAGATTCAGGAATATGGGGATTAACAGTAAAGTATTCTTTATCATGTTGCTGTTTCCATGCTACGTTCTATTGTTGGGTTGCAGAAGAAATATGCGTAAGTAATATGTATGAGTTGATCGTGTTTAGATTTTACACATACTTTCAATCTATAGTGTTCATCGATCTGCTCAAAAACAGAGAATAAATCTCTATTTGATGATTGAATTGACCCTTTTAGATCACCATGAGCGATTTGTACTATTATTGCCAAAATGAATTATATTTGCAATATCACGTCCAACCCATTTTTCCCAGAATTCTAACTTTCTGTTTTGTTATATTAGAGGTATAAAGACTCGGTTAATTAGTGTAACTAATATATATATATATTATTGTGGTCTACTTACTCTTCTAAATATTTGATAACTTCAGCTGGAGTATTAGCTTTTTAAGCTATTTCATTATACTTGGCTAGTGCTTTAGCCTCAAACTTTTTACCCGGAATCACACACACATCTTCAAGTTCGTCCTTATATTAGTTAGTCATTAAAAAATTTAACCGTTTTTCAAGCTCCTGGTAATCATCTTTGACATCAACAAAACGTTTTTGCAGTTTTGTTTTGAAATTACTACGTAGGTGAACTTTATCCAAGGCTTTTATTAGTGCACCTTCACTATCAGTTATAGAAGTTTCTGGATATGCAGACTAATTTGATGGCCATACAATATTTTGGAGCCGTTGAGTAACCCATTCGTGAGTTTCATTTGTTTCTTGAGATACCCACCCACCAGCAATGCAAAATGTTTTTAATGTGGATAACCGGGTATGAAAAAAACTTTCAGTCAAAGAAAGAAGGGGAAAAGCGGTTTTTACCTTCTCTTATTTTGCACATAATTCGGATATTGCTTTAGCTTGCAAGTTTCCCGCGATTGTTGTTCTGGATGCGACGTACAAGGCAAACAGGCATCGTTTACCTTTTGTGAATGTTGTTGGCACTGGTAATATTGGCCTTCTCTGCTAATTTTTTGATCAAATTGAACATTGTATGTTGTGGATCATTGTTACATATGGTTTGCCGTAAGTTTGTTACTTTTTTTGGACTAATGATCTTGCCTTTACTGGTAAGAAATGACGAGATCGCATTATTTGTTGCATGACTTTTGATCATGTTTATAACAATGACTTCTTCTTTTGTGTCAAGACGACGGGCCATGGAGTACGACGATATTTCCTGTGCAAGTTGGTGGCTATGCTCTCCATGAAAAAACGACACAAGACGCCACTGCTGACTACGTACATTCAATGGCCGAAGAACCATATTGAATGGACATCCAAAACGTTGTGAGTTCACTTCTCGGTGCTTTGTTTCCTTTAGATTCATTGGTCCAAGAACTCCACCATGATCATTTGCAACAAATCTTTTTGGCTTTGAGTTTTTTTGTTCATATTCATGAACGTCATTATTGGCAGGTTTACCATAGTGTTTGCAAGCAAGAACCATTTTTCTTTTTTTACTTGAGAGATCACTTCTGGATGTGTATAGCGCGATTCCATTTTTTTTACTCCACTCAAAACAGGCATCTCTGGCAACATTATAATCGTGCCATGTTTCTTGGAGTTCATTAGGGATTGAGTTAGAAGATTTTGACGTTGGAAAGAATGACAATTTTAAAAAAAAAGTTATTTTGTCTTAAGAAGAAGAATTTAATAATATACTCATATTTCTCTTTATATATATATGACTTATGTTACAGCATGGTAGATCGCCATTAATATTGTCCTTATTCATATCATTTTGCTATCATATGAGACATTGAAGCGCTCAATGTGTGATTGAAGTACTTCGTATAAAGATATAAAATAAAGCAATAATACACTATGTTGATGTATTTGAATAATAAGTTATATAAAATAGAATAGAAATATGGGTTGTGGGAGTTCTTATATTCAGGAATATTACATCTGAATCCACAAAAGTGAAATTTTATAATGAGTTTAAGAGACTTTATGCTCAAAGAAGACTATTGTTAAGTCAATTTAATTGTTAAAAGACTAAAAAATATTAAAGATAAAAAGAGAACTAAAGAAAAGATTCTATTGAAGTAATTTAGGCTATTTATACTATTCAAGTGTCGAATGAAATTCTACTAGCTTTATTTTTTTTTATTTAATGTCAGCAAAAAAGCTTTTAAACAATAATAAATTTGTAATTGTTCTAATAATATATATGGATGTGCTTGGGCTAGAAATTAGCAAGGATATTTACAATAAGAATGTTCAATGTTACTTATTGATGCTTCGAGATATCCGCTCTTTGCTTTTGAATATTCCCATACAAGTCAATGAAATGCGAAATAATCTGGCCCTTCAAGCTATCAACCCTACCTTTTCATCTGCAACTTCTACCAACAGCAACTATACTATGCCACAAGAGAATTTTCAAGCTCTTTTACTTCAACAAGCTTCTTCTGCTCAAGCCATCCAAAAAGCTAGTAATTTTCGAAATAACAGAAAATGCTTCAATGATAACAATTTTCAACAGTAACACTCAACTCGACCTTTTCAATATCAGCAGTTTTTTTTATCAGGTCTGTCCTCTCAGCAGGGCGGTTTTATACTACAACAACAATACCCAAGGCCTCAACAACAACCAAGCTACTTCAAGTTGGAGGAACCAGCCTACTTCTAATACCAACTAAAAGTTCTCTAGCAACAATCCTTACTACAGCAAAACACAATAATCAATTCACACCTAGTCATTGGGGGTCGACTAAGCCAATTTTATACACAGTGGACCACTCTTTCAATTAACACCTGGCTACTGGACACAATCAAAAACGGGTTCAAAATACCAATCATCATATTACCTCCACTCCAACAACAACCCCAACCTATAATCCCATACAACCAACAACAAAAGCAACTATTAGAACAAGAAATCAATCAACTATTGCAAAAAGAAGCCATAGTGTTGTATCCAACACATATTATTCATAAAGATAATTATTTGTCATTTTAATTATTAAAGTATAGTGTATTATTGATTATGCTTTGCTGACATTTCGTGTATTTCTCTATTTGGACCATGATTTATAAGAACACAGATGTCTGTCTTCTATAATGACATAAGATAACAGCTGTGTAGATATATTATATGATCAACCACTCAAAATCTAATCTTAATATCATTAATCTTATATTTATAATTCATATGGCTATGACAAATATAAATCTTATGTATACATATATCAATATATCCCACTGATAATAAGATTCATATAAGTAGAGATAATATTTATTTTAATAGACTTCAGTTCAATTATTGTTCTTTTGGGTCTCATTGACTTTTAAACGTCTCTTTTATTTCATTAAATTTCTATTGATATAACACATAGTACAAAAAGTTCAGCAACCAACTGCAATTTCTAGGTTTTACAGCAGCATGTTCGTCATCTCTAAGAAAAATGGTAGATCACACCCTATCTTCAATCTGAAATTATTGAACCATCATATTAAGGCTCCTCATTTCAAAATGGAAACCTTACAAGAGGTAACCAAATTAATCAAACACAACAACTTTTTAACTTCAATCGACCTTTCTTCTGATGCATTTCTTTATATAGCTGTTCACCCAGAATCACGGAAATATCTTTGAAGAATAAACAGAACTTTACATTTACTTCTATTATATTATATTTAAATATTGTTTTATAAATTAAAAATATTATTAAAATTTCTCTTTTTTTTTAGTTTGTTGCTATGATAAATATTTTTAATCAAAAAATTGAATTTCACATATAATTTAAAAAAACATTATCAAATATAATATGCTACAAATATGGAATCAGATATTAAAATCATGGAGGAATATACTAATAAACATACATGATGAAAAAATAATTGAATATAGAAAAAAACTAAAAAATGAGATTAATAATTTAGTGATTGATAAATAGTCTTTTTTATGTCAAGATTGGAAGAAAACACAAAATAAGTTTAAACATAGAACAGAATTAAAAAATATTAAAAAATTAGAGAAATTAAAGATGAATTATTAAATAAAATAGGTTATATATCCCTATCTTTGACATAATTGCTTTTATATAACTGGACATTGTGCTTGACGATTGGTAAGTGGTACTACTCTTTCTTTTTACACACATACCCTTTCTCTGAATTACATTACTATAATGTATTTGTTTACTAATGGTGGTAGTATTTTATTTCTTTTTTCTTTGAGTAGATTTTATAACTTATGCAAATGATCATTGAAAAAAAAAGTGCTACAGATATGGGTTGATATTACAGTTTATATACTTGGATTTGGATAATGAATATTTGGATGATGAACATTTGGACTGTACAAAATAGAGAGAGTATTGGGGCTTATAATTATATTATATATATCACTATGGTAATACAAATATCAAATAAACTATTCTAGATGTCTTCTTCAACAATGGTTATTTTTTTTTATTTGCTATTCTTTGTTTTGGAAAGGGACAAATATTAGTATTATTATGAAATAATATAGGAAATGTTGTGACATAAATAATTTAAGGGATAATATGTTATAAGAAATATAATGAATAAGGATTAAGTAATAACATTTCAACATCTTTAGGATTAGATCATTTCAAAAAGTTTAGATCTAAAAAGTTTGATGAATCTTTGAGTTGATAAAATAATATTTGTCACATTTATTGACTTGCTACACTTACATTAAAAATATGGCATACTATTTAAATCCAATATTTTTATGTTTTTTTTATAAACACCTATAAAAAAAACACCCATTACCACTTTGAATCTTTCGGATGACTACATCATCAGATTGGATGATACACCCTGTGGTATTTATGGATATGAATTTAACAGGAAAATAAGGTAAGTATAAAAAAATGATAACAGAATAAGTCTTGTGAGAATCTTTCAGGTGTTTTATTATATGAAAATAATATTAAGATAAAAAGATATATGATAATTATTTCCATTACAAGTAAGTTTTATATATATATGTTTTAGATGTGTATTTTCCTGTATTTGTAGATGATGTTATATGATGTTAAATTGTGTATTATGTGATTGTGAATAAATAAATTATGTTTGATTATTATATTTGTATATTGTATATAAAGTGTTATTGTGGTAGAATTATTATTTGTGTATTTAGAAAGCAACCGATGTAAGATTATTTTATTGTTTTTTACATATAGTTTATATTTTAATTATCTGAGATGAAGGATTGACGTGTGCCATACGACATCACCCCCTCTCAGGTTGCTTCCATATTTGTTTTTGTTTGTTTATTTTGTTTTGTTTTGTTTTATTTTATTTTATTTATTTTTTATTTATTCATTATTTATTTGTGCGTCTGTTGGATTTACGGAGTGGTTCCGTCGTTTGTGATTCTAGTGTCTTACGTTTCCTAGAGTGTTGTTTATTATTTATTTTTTGATGAGGTTGTTTTCCAAGTCGTTTCCAATAATCATGGATTGGCTTGGGTTGAGTAAAAGTGTCAGCTTTTTGCCAAGTGTCATCTTTTTCTTCATAACCTACCCATCGTACTTTATATTCGTATACACCAGTTTCTATTTCTCGGTGTGCTACTATTGCTTTTACTTCATATAATTCATCACAGGGAATTACTTCATCTTGTGAGATAAGTTTCAATCGGTTAGGTGGATAATTTGATGCTTGCAAATTTCCAAGTTCATCTTTAAGTACATATGAACCACCACGAGTTTTTCGTACTACTTGATAAGGACCGTCATACTCATTTTCAAGTTTACTTCCTTTATCTGTTACTCTAACCATGACATGGCTGTTTGGTGGGAAATCAACAATCATATGTTTTTTATTAAATTTTTGTGCTTGTACATCAAGTATGGCTTGTACTCGTTCGTTAATGGCGGTCAATACAACTGTTTCCATTTTATGAATTCTTTTTTTAAGTTCTTCATATGATAATGGTTCTAATCCTACTTCGTTTCTGAAGTCTTGGAATTGATTCATTTTACGAGCAAACATTAACGTGTATGGCGCAGTGTCCGTACGTTTTGATATTTTTGCATTAATGGCCAGTTGAACACCAGGAACAAATACATCCCATGACTTGATTGCACCTCTTATACTTTTTCTTATAGCATGTACAGATGTTTGAACATATCTTTCAGCTGGGTTAGAACGGGCATGATAAGGAGTACTTTTACGATGATAAATACCAGCCGCTTCTGTTAGCTTAGACATGATTGAATTGACAAATTCAGAACCCCAATCTGTATTTATATAGCGTGGAAAAGAGAAATCTTGAAAGATTTGTATTAATGTCTTTGCTACAGTATCCGATTGTTTATTTGGAATTGCACGAAGTATGGTAAATTTTGTACATAAATCTACAGCAACTAGAAGATAATTATTTCCAGAGAGTGTAGTTTTGAATGGACCAGCTAAATCTATTGCCCAATGATCTGCAGGTAAATAAGATTGTAAAGGTCTTAATGGATGATAACCATGTTTTATTATATTATTTTTTGCACATATATCACAAGCACGTACGATACTTAATGCTTGGTGAAAAATACCGTTCCAATTTAATCCTTGACTTCGTAAGCCTTTTGTCATAGCTTCAGCGCCAAAGTGACCGAAGTTGTGCTGATCTAATAATAATTTGTGGCGATCTTCCACTGGGGGTGTGATCATATCAACAAATGGATTATCAGCATGTAAGGATCGTAAATGTAGAGCATTGTTTAAATCAAGTTTCGTATTACTAAAACTGTTTGATTGCGGAAGTGTATGTCTCAGTTGTGTAGAAACTGGAGCATTACCCCCTCTCAAAGAGTCAATATCATCTATGTCTTCATATAAACGGCTTAGTTGGTCTGGAAGTGTATTTTGTAAACCAGGAATATGAGCAATTTTCATACCAGGATAAGATAAAATAGTTTCAAACCAGTTGATCATCATACGATTAGCAATTGGCTGTGTTTGTAACCAACATAAAGAGCGATGATCAGTATGAAGTTCAAATTCTCGACCATATACATATTGGTGAAATTTGTGAAGAGCGAAAATGATAGCAAGAAGCTCTTTCTTGGTTGTGGAATAATTTCTTTCTGACTTTGATAATGTACGGGACATGAAAGCAATATGTCTTGTTTTATTGTTAATTATTTGATAAAGAACGCAAGCTATACCAGAATTACTAGCGTCAGTGCCAATATAAAAATTTTCATTTAAATTTGGATAGCGTAAGATAGGAGCCTTAGTCAATATTTGTCGTACAGTGTCAAAAGCTTTTTGTTGTGCGACGCCCCATTTGCCTGTAAGAGTCTTTTCATGACGTAAAATATCAATGGGAGACATAATTTTGGCACAGTTGGGTATGGACGAACGAAAATAATTAATTAGACCGCCGAATTTCATGCAATCCTTGCCTGTTTTTAAAGGTGGATAGTCTAAGACGGTTGTTACTTTACGAACGTCTAGAGCGATACCTTTAGAAGAAATACAGAATCCGAGTAAATGTGTGCTAGATTGAGCATAATTACATTTGTCAAGATTAAGGATGAGATTGGCATCTGTTAAAATTTTAATAACTTGAGAGACATGATCTGCATGTTCTTGCATGTTTGTTGATGCGACGATAATGTCATCGATAAAACAGTTAACGAATGAAAGATCATAGAATAAAAGATTCATAACTCGTTGGAAAGCACTACTAAGAGTTTTTAATCCAAAACAACCTTTTGCATATGAGTATTGTTTTCCTAAGAACATAAAACTAAGTTTTTGTTGATGCTCTTGTAGAACAGGAAATCTTTCAAATGCAGCTTTTAAATCAAGTGTTGTGAAGACAGTACATCCACTTAATCGTGAAAAGATGTCTTGAATATTATTGATAGGATGTCTATCGTTATTACATAAAGCATTATTAATTCCACGTGTATCTAAGCAGAGACGATGTTTTTTAATACCATCGGGACCAGCTGCTTTAGGTACTGCTGTTAATGGTTGATTCCATGCTGTATTAACAGGAGCAGGAATGATAACACCTTCTCTTAACCAACGATTAATCGTTTCTTTTAATTCAGGGATTAAAGCTGATGGTAAAGGATATTGTGGTCTATATATCGTAATATTAGGTGGTGTATCTAACCGAATCATAGCTTCTGGTAAAGGACAGTATGATGTAAGTGGAATATTTTCATTTTGAGTTAAAAATGGTTTTATTTTTACATGAAAGCTAAGTTGTTGTTCTTTAGTTCCAGCAGGTGAATTATTAGGAGTAGGAACATCATGTGAAGTATCATCACTAATATGTGGATGTGGATTATCGTCCCAAGATGTTGCGAGACCATGAATAGAAATACTCAGTTTTGGCATGAGATCCATCCCAATAGTCATTGTAGTATTTTCTGAAAGCGGTAAAGCTTCAAAGGTATGAGTGACTGTTTTGCCCCCATATTTTAAAAAAACATTTTTCACTTCCCCAACTCTTTTTCCTTCTAAACCCTCAATACATGTTATAACGGGAGCGTTATGTGTGAAAGGTGTAATGGTAAAATTATTTTTATTTAAAAAATTTATATGAAGAGATGACCGATCCGCACCTGTATCCAGCAAGGCTAGCGTTCTTATTTTATTCTGTAAAATAATAGGAACAAAGATAGCGGAAGGTAAGTTTGTGTCATTCAAAATAGTTGGTTCATTTTTTAAATGGTTCTTTTTAATATTGGTAGAATATTGTAATAAGGAATTGTATTGACCATTACCTTTGTTATTATTAGATGAGGAATTCATCAGTTCATCGTCATCGACCTCCAGCAAGTCTTCCAACTGCGGGGTGACACGGGACATACGGCTTCGTATGGTATTATTATTGTTATTATTATTATTATTAATGTTCGCACGTCTAGCATGAAGCATTTCGGCACACTGGTGACCCATCACAAAAGGAACACGGCGGCAGAAACGGCACCAATTCACCTTTGCGGCATTATATGGACCAGTGGAGCTACCTGGGAAACCATGATTATTATTATTCTGGCGATTATTAAAAAAGCTATTGTTGTTGTTGTTGTTATTGCGAGAAGAACCAAGAACTTCTTTCAACTTATCACATTCCCAGCGACGATGGTTGGACTTGGGATATAATGGACATGCATTTTTGTTGTTGATGGCTGGACCTTTTCCTTTGTTCTTTTTATTTTTATTATTGTTATTGTTGGACTTACGATGACGTTTCTTCGATGGTTTTTCTTCATCCGAGTCTTCATCTGAGTCACTTGAATCGTCGTCCGCCGAGGAAGGCGCCCAATCCCTAGCTTCTGACGAAGTGTCCGCAGCGACAAGAGATTGTACGGTTTGTACTACTGGCTCAATGTGGTCGGGTATCTTGTCACCATGGTGATTGGCAATAAGAATCCATGCTTGCTTTTAGTACCGTTTATTCAAGGAGCACAAGTAGTTGAAGACGAGGTCTTGATTGTTTGGGATACCGTATTTAAACGCGTACTCTTGCATTTTGTTCGAATATTCGCGGAGAGGTTCAGTTTTACCCTGCTTCATGGTCTGGATACGATGACGTCTGTAGAAGATCGTGTACAGAGAAGTGAAATATTTTTCAACTTCTACTCGGAAAGATGACCAGTTCGTGATTCCATCCTTTTTCATAGTTGTCAATAACCATGCTCGTCGATTGGCGTCACAAGTGAGAGGGATAAGATGGCGCCAGTTTTGTTCGACATCAAGACCATGAGCACCGAGGTGGACTTCAAAGTCATCCAGGAAAGTTTCCGCCGAGTCATAGCTTTCCCAACGTTTGTTATGGTGATGTTGACCTTTGAGTTGGAAAGCGGGCAGGTCTTTGGGAACCAGAGTGCTTTTGGATGAGGTTGCCTCTGTTTTTGTTGAAGAACGTAACTGATGTTGTTCTTGTAAAAGGTTTTCAATTATAGCGAGATGATGCTTCCAATCTTCATGCTGTTGAACAAGGTTTTGTACCTCCTCGATGTTACCTCTGACAGTGGCAAGGTGCAACAATTAGCACTGCGAGCGATTTGTTGTTGGAAGTAATGAGCTGTTAAAGCAGGATCACTGCCGGGACCAAGGTCTTCTGGATTGATGCTACCCATACTATCTTGAACATCGGGAATCCACATAGCTTCACCCATCATAGTATCATCGGCATGAGTGTTTTGAGATTGATTATTATTGTTAACAGGAGATTGGTTAACGGAAGATTGTTGGTTGTTGTTGGGGGATGAGTTGTTTGACATTATATGATAGTTCACAAGAAAAAAATGTGGTATTTATGGATATGAATTTAATAGGAAAATAAGGTAAGTATAAAAAAATGATAACAGAATAAGTCTTGTGAGAATCTTTCAGGTGTTTTATTATATGAAAATAATATTAAGATAAAAAGATATATGATAATTATTTCTATTACAAGTAAGTTTTATATATATATGTTTTAGATGTGTATTTTCCTGTATTTGTAGATGATGTTATATGATGTTAAATTGTGTATTATATGATTGTGAATAAATAAATTATGTTTGATTATTATATTTGTATATTGTATATAAAGTGTTATTGTGGTAGAATTATTATTTATGTATTTAGAAAGCAACCGATGTAAGATTATTTTATTGTTTTTTACATATAGTTTATATTTTAATTATCTGAGATGAAGGATTGACGTGTGCCATACGACACACCCATCTGCATCTGCATCCGCAGATGCAGATCAGATGAGCAGATATCAGATAAGATGAAGAATGCTACTGCATTCTACTCTCTAACCCTCTCAATTGTTTAATGTACAGACTCCATTGTACGTTTAGTGTTAGCAGACTTCAGGCTTACTTTTGAAGCTGCTTTTTGTTTTTCTGTTGCTTTTCTTTTAATATTCAGTTTATTCTTCTTCTCTATAAACTGAATGTTATACTTTTCATGAACAGTGAATAGTTTCTTTATAGAAACTAATAACATCAATGCTATACTTTATTAATAAGCTTTGCAGCTTATTAGTATCAATGACAATTTTGTTACTATTGAATGAACGTCTGTTTTGTGTAGGTGTAACCATCTTGCTCTTATTATTTTATTTTAAATATTTTGAGAAGTTATTTTATACAATAAAATAAAATTTAATTTTTATTTTTCAAAAATTTTAAAAGTATGCATGCCAAGATATCTATACATAAATTAATTTAATAAAAAATAATCTGGCTACCCCATTTTATTACGGCTATCTAACCAACTAGTTCCAACATGTCAGCATGTAGTTAACTATAACCTTGACTGGTCTCCATTAATATTAAGGTGCGGCGATTCGTTATATCAATTTACCGCGGATCGGAAAACAAATTAAAAGGCAGATATGGCCGAGCGGTCCAAGGCGCCACGTTCAGGTCGTGGTCTCGAAAGAGGCGAGAGTTCGAATCTCTCTGTCTGCAGTTTAGTGATTTTGCTTAATCATATATACTGGAGAGTGTTGTTGTAATTTGTTGTAATATTTTTATGGCGGAACAATGTCGTAGCCATAAATAGCAGTAACTCTATTTTCCTTTTTTATCCATTTGTGATACTTCTTTTGTAAACGTATTTTATTTTTATATTGCCACGTAGTTAATCCATATCACTGTCACATCATCATAATAATTATTCGAACACGTAGTCAACCTTCAGTCATGAACACGTATATTATCATTATTAGTTTATCATATATCTTATAAGTAGTTTAGAAAATATATAAATACCCCTTCACATTTCATATAATAAAACATCATCTTTCAACTTATACTTTATTTATTTATTATCTTTTGTTCTATTCTATTTCTAATTGGCTACGGTGTTATCCGCCAAAATATATTACGACAATTGGTAGCGACAGAAATTAAATAATATAAATATATATATATTTTTTTTATGTCCAAACAAGTCTATTCACCAGATAAATACAAGAACGTACCTAGTTTTCACGAATACCGCACAAGTAATAACGATCCACTAATAGACTTAGAACAAGAAACCTTTACAACAAAACAAGAAATTACCTTTGAAGATCCAGTATTAAAAATGTCAGAAGAAAATAAAGTTATCATGCAAGCATTAACCAAGTTGTTGGAAAAACAAAGCTCTGGACCTACCTTCCATGCTCGTATACGTGAACCTGACACGTATCATGGTGACCGTGGACTAGATGCCGCTACTGGATGGATTCGCTCTGTTGAACGATATCTTGAGATGGCCGATTTGAGCTCGCACAAATGGTCTGATTATGCTGCAACCTTGTTGCGTGATGAAGCTGACACTTGGTGGAGACAACAAGAATTAATGGGAGACTGTGATGAATGGTCAGTATTTAAAAAAAGATTTTTGGCGAACTTTAGCCCCCCAAATCGCTTACAATTGGCTCGTGATCATCTGGCGTCCCTTGTTCAAACAAGTACTGTAGCAAACTACGTATCACAATTTCAAGCAGCCTGGTCTTCGGTACCGTCAATGGTGGATGAAGAAGCACTGGATCGATTCCAACGAGGGTTACAACCTACTATTCGTCTTCAAGTTATGACACGTTTCCCCTTAACAACCGATGATGCAATGCGTTTGGCCTTAGCAGTCGAAGCTGCACAACAACGAAGTCAAAATATTTTATCCGAAAATAATCATCATCCTCTGTCGGTGCAACATCAACATCAACAATCCGCTCCTGAATACCTCCGTTCTTCTGGTGTAGCACCCATGGACTTGGATGCCATTCGTTCACGAAGACAAGAATCAAATTGGCGCTCATCAGGACGCAGTGTTAATAATCATTGGCGTGGTAATAATAATTTTCATGGTAGTAACAATAATGATCGGGAATGTTATAATTGTGGTGGCTTTGGTCATATTGCTCGTTTCTGCTCTTCTCCTCGTCGCCAAGGTCGATCCAATAATCAACATCAAGGACGGTCATACCAGGGAAAAGGCCAAGCGCGTCAGGATTAAAGGGAGTCCTGCCGCGTTCCATTCCATCCCTTAACGTTGTTCAAGATGAGGTGCCAGTAGTTCCTGAAGGCGAGCTTATCGATTTATCCGATGATCAAGATGAAGACTCTACAATGTTACAAAAGACCTTAGATGAAGATAAACATTATTTTAATTCCTTACTTTCAATAAAAGAAACTGATTTACCTCTGTATTTAATGTCGTGTGGTGATTGTGCTGTTAAAGTGTTGATTGATTCTGGCGCTTCTGGCTCATATGTTGCTTCAAGGATTGCTGCTGGTTTAACAAGTCGTTCTGTTTCAAATCGGGAGGTTGAAACGGCTGGTGGTCATGTACTGGCAATCAACAAACAAGTTAGTCTTCCTTTGGATGCACAAGGATATAAACACACCATGGATGCATATGTTCTTGATACAAAGTTCGATGTGATCCTTGGTCGTAACTGGCTCAAGACCGTACAACCAATACCCGACTGGGAGCTAGATACATGGCGAATTAATAAGAATGACCAACATTATATTATCCGTCCTCACAACAAGCGTGACATTCCTGACCTTATTTATCTTCTATCACATCGTTAAGTCCAGCGTTTAGAACGCAGCAAGGGGATTGATAATATGTTCTTATGCTATGTTCGCCCCAATGATACAAGTGCCAGTGTTGCCATACAAGATTCAGCTGAATCATTGGTAAAGGAATTTGATGATGTATTTCAAGATACTCTTCCAGGTTTGCCTCCTGATCGTGGTGTTGAGCATGTCATCGACACCGGTGATGCAGATCCAATTTCTCGGCCCCCTTACAAAATGAGTCCTTTGGAATTGGTTGAACTGCGTAAACAGATCCAAGAATTACTTGATTTGCGATTGATCCGACCAAGCTCATCACCATGGGGTGCTCCGGTATTATTTGTCCGTAAAAAAGATGGTACTATGCGAATGTGTATTGATTATCGTGCCGCCAACCGAGTAACAAAGCGTATGTCTCATCCACTCCCTCGCATTGATGAGTGCCTTGAACAACTTCATGGCGCCAAGTATTACTCTAGTATCGATCTGAAAAGTGGCTATCATCAAATACGTATCCGAAAAGAAGATATTCCAAAGACTTCTTTTAATACACGGTATGGTTCCTATGAGTGGGTAGTTCTTCCTTTTGGTTTAATGAATGCACCGCCAGTATTTCAGAAAACCATGAATTCGGTGCTTGGCGACTGTATTGACAAGTTTGCAATGGTGTATCTTGACGACATTTTAATATATAGCAAAACAAAAGAAGACCATTATCGACATTTACGTTGTGTCCTTGAACGCTTACGCAAAGCTAAACTTATTGCCAATTTGAAAAAGTGCGACCTTTTCAAAACTGAATTGGAGTTTGTTGGTTTCCAAGTTTCGGCGCGTGGTATTCTACCCTCCACAAAAAAAATACAAGCTATTCAAGACTGGCCAGTTCCATCGAATGTACAAGAAGTTCGTCAATTTGTCGGCTTGGCGTCGCATTACCGTCGTTTTATTAAAGGTTTCGCTTCGTTGGCTGCACCGTTAACTGAATTGACAAAAGGAACAGGAGCGAAGAAAAGGGCGATTGCGTGGACAAATAATTGCCAAGTGGCTTTTGAAAAACTTAAAGATCGCATGACTGCTGCTCCTATTTTGGTGCCACCTAATCCGGATGCCCCCTATATCATTGAAACCGACTCTAGTGATTTCGCTGTTGGTGCTGTTTTATTACAACAAGGCGATGATGGTCAACTACATCCTTTGGCTTTCGAATCAAAAAAACTTTCAGCTGCCGAACGAAACTATCCGGCCCAGGAACGAGAATTACTAGCGATATTACATTCATTAAGGACTTGGCGTTGCTTTATTGATGGTCGACGTTACACAGTTTTCTCTGACCACCATCCATTAAAATATTTCCGTTCTAAAACCAAGCCCACACCAAGACTGACCCGATGGATTGCCGAGATTGAACTGTATGACCCTGATATACAGTATAAACCAGGTCGTGACAACCATGTTCCAGATTTGTTATCAAGGCGGGATGGTCCAACTTGTCTTACTGATGAAAAGTCTCTGGAGCCTGATTATCTTTATGCTGTTAAGTCTGTCCAAGAATCAGATTGGCCAAAATTTTATGCCCTTGGTGAAGAAAATTGGCCACATATGTACAAGGACCTGTTAGCAAAGCACAAAGAAAAGTTTGTAGTCCGGGATAATCAAGTCTTTCGTTTGGTAAAAAATGATAATGAAATCACAGAAATGCGATATGTTTTGTTTGCTCGTCGTGCTGATCTGGTCCAAGATTTTCATAAATCTGTTGGCCATGCTGGTAATCTTACAGTTTATGATCTGATGCGTAAAAGATGGTGGTGGCCTGATATGCGCTCGGATATCCAAGGATGGTTAGCTACTTGTCCTCAGTGTCAACTTGCTGCTAATGCCGATCGGAAAACTCATCATGCCCCAATGAAGCCTTTAGCTGTTCCTCCAGTTTTTTCTCGTTGGCATTTAGACTTCGTTGGTGAGTTACCAACTACTGTTAATGGTAACCGTTGGCTTCTTGTGGCTGTGGATTATGCCACCAATTGGACTATTGCTCGTGCGGTGCCTGATGCTACTGGAGAAGCCATCGCCAATTTTATTTATGAAGAAATTGTGCTCCCATTTTCCTGTCCTGCTGAAATCTTAACAGACCGTGGTGCTAATTTCATGTCAAAGGTGTTGGCTTTGTATCTGGGTCGTCTCAAGACTAATCATATAAGAACTAGTGCCTTTCATGCACGCAGTAATAGTAAGGTGGAACGTACCAACCAGGTTTTAAAACAAATGTTGCGTAAATATACTCATGGCCAAATCCATTGCTGGGACCAATTTGTTGACGCTGCTGTCTTTGCTTGCCGAGTCCGTAAACATCGTACTACTGGTTTTAGCCCTTACTTTTTGGTGTATGGTATCGAGCCTAAATTACCTGGTGATGTTTTGCCTCCCTTTATTCAAGTAAATGAATCTGCTCCTAGCGAATCTTTAATTGTTCAAGGCCGTGTGCCTGAAGCACGCCGATTACGGGAAGCTCGTCTTATTGCCGAACAAAAATTACAAAATCAAGCTGCTAAGGATAAGGCCATCTGGGATGCTGTACTCAAACCGCAAAATTTTTCTGTTGGTGACCATGTATTAATGCGGCATGAAAACAAGTTTAGCCTTGAGTATAATTGGAAAGGCCCATACAAAGTTATTGCTGTCAACCCTGATCACCATGTCTATCAATTACAAGCTCTTAATGGCCCTATTTATAATTCTTGGGTTCATACTGACCGTTTGCGGCCTATCCATGTTAATTCCGCTCTTTCTTCTGATCCATGGTTTGACCCTACTGCTGTACGCGCTGCTGAACGTCGCCATCTTGAAGCTGTTCGTAATCTTGCTGTATTGTCCGAGGACGTACAATATTCTGGGGAGGGGATATTGTCGTAGCCATAAATAGCAGTAACTCTATTTTCCTTTTTTATCCATTTGTGATACTTCTTTTGTAAACGTATTTTATTTTTATATTGCCACGTAGTTAATCTATATCACTGTCACATCATCATAATAATTATTCGAACACGTAGTCAACCTTCAGTCACGAACACGTATATTATCATTATTAGTTTATCATATATCTTATAAGTAGTTTAGAAAATATATAAATACTCCTTCACATTTCATATAATAAAAACATCATCTTTCAACTTATACTTTATTTATTTATTATCTTTTGTTCTATTCTATTTCTAATTGGCTATGGTGTTATCCGCCAAAATATATTACGACATTGTCATAGTCAAAAATAACAGTTACATTCATTTTCCTTTTTGGATTATTTTTGTGTTACTTCTTTATAAAGATATTTGATTTTTATGATGCCACGTAGTTATATCCATATCACCGTCACTTTACCATAGTATCCATTTGAACACGTATACATTCTATAGTCACAAACACGTATTCAATCCACAATCATTCCACGTATATTATTATTATTAGCTTTTACATATATTCATCATTATTCACAGTAGTTAGAAAAACATATAAATATCTGTTCATAATTAAAACAATAAACATTATCTTTCAACTTATATTTTATTCTTTAATTATCTTTTATTCTATTCTATTTTCTATTGGCTACGGTATTGATCTGCCAAAAATATTACAACATTGTCATAGCTAATGTCGTAGTAGCTAAAATATCTAGTACTACCTTTCATCTTGTAATTATTAATCGGTTATTTTTAATACTGATTAATAATTACAAGATGAAAGGTAGTACTAGATATTTTAGCTACAACAGGCAGATAATACTGTAGCCAAATAAAATAGAATAACAAAAAGGAAGAAAAAAAGAATATAGGGTAATGAAAAGATATCTTTTTATTTAATAAAATAATCCACTATTTATATGTTTTCTAAACTACTGCAGATGTGAATATCATAATAGGGTGTCTCAAACATCAAAATTTTTGCAAATATTGAAAATCAGCAGATTTTCGGCATGGATAATATGAATAGGGCTCCTGAGCCAATCAGAAATAGGATTATTGAATAGCTAATCAAAAATCATTTTATTGAAACCCTCTCTCTGTTTATAAAAAAACTTTATTATTTCGCTGTTTCGATTTCATAGTTAAACTTGTTACTACTTTACACACGTGTTTATATAACTCTAACAATCACCTTGTCTGCCATTCACTTTAATTAACTCATTTCAGTATAATGCCAAAGCAAAAGCAAAGTGGATCGCAAAAAAAAACAGGAACCTCCTTCAAAAATAATAACACTGGTGGTAGACAAACAACCTTGTCTTTTACTAGCGATAAAACAAAGAATACTATCAATAACGAGCATACTTCCACTTTGACAGCTGACAAAGGTAAAAAGCCTTTGTACAGTTCTATTCTAAAGGGAGCGGCATGATCATCCACCCCAGTAGAAAAAAATACAGCAGCATCATCACCATCACCAGTAGTTCATACAACATCTGCTGCTGTGGATGCTGGGACTAATACAGAGCAAGAAGAGGATATTGATGAAATGCCTCTTGAGGAAATGATTTCTTCTATTTCCGATGTGGAAGACAATAATGGCGTCTCAAACGAAAACATATATGATGACATCGACGATATAGATAATGTTGAAGAGGACACGGAGGGGGATGGTACCGAAGACTTCAAACTCGAGTTTACAGGTATAGGATCCAGAAATGGGAATGAAACAAACAGTAATAGCTTAGCACAAACCAAGTTAGCAGCTATACAAAAATATCTTAAGGAAGTTCAAAAACGTGTTGCAGCACAACGATACCCTGATGAATACAAACAAGGGACGTTTTGGATATACCCTAAGGATCCTTATTTTGCTCTCTATGAATATCTAAATCCTAACGTTTCTTATATCCCACGAATTTTTCTTTAGAATTAAAAAATACTCATTAAAGATTACAACAAAAACTTGAACTATCCAACTTGCAAAAAGTATTCCTTGAAATCGAAAGGTTATGGCAACAGATGTCGTCGAGTGGTGGATATAACAGAATAAGCGATAAGAAACATTTCATATTGAAAAGATGGAAACAATTTTGATGGCATATTAACTTGAGTATAATCTAAGCTCATTTTATATATTATTAGCATGTTACGAATGTGAGGGTGAACAGTGCGGTGCCTCATTTATGGCTAATGATGAAAAGATTATATGACAGCTACCCAAATTTCTGCAGTGTCAATATACAGCTTATCTCACTCAACGCGGTAGACTATCAAAAATAGTTGGTGATATATTACAACCATTGATGCAGAATTCAGTGGTGGGTCCTAAACTCCTAAACGATTTCACAAGCTCTTAGTTGAATTACATGCATTAAGACATTCCAGATCAGAATTTTAGTACCTGAATAGTGCTGCATTTCTAAAAAAAAAAATCCAACTATAAAGATGATGCTCAAAACAAACAAAACTATCATACCGTTCTCTTCATTTAATGATGCTAAAGGTTATGCTGGTTATATCCCTTCTGCCCAATATCTCAGATCGTTTTATACAACTTATACTGAAGAAACTTCTTACCTTCTCGATAAACAGATGATGGTCCTTGATGCATCCTATTTGAAAGGCGACCATAGCTTTAAAATCATCAAACTCATGGGCAAGGTGGATGGCACGCCAACATTTACAGCCTTATACACGGTCTTGAATGAGTATGAAGAAGTGCGGGTCCAGTTCCTTGTTCTAACCAAATCTATCAGTTACCTTAAATATGCGTTTGATGCATTGCGCCGTTCACTTGATCTCTATAGGCATTCTCAACCTCAAATTTTCTTTACAGGTAACATTAGGGGGGACAAAAACTTATTGGAGAGTGTGTTTCCTTCATTAAAGTCAGATGTTAAACCAGTAGACAAGCCTGAGCCTGGAACTGTAATTGATAACAGTAAATATCCCAAGCTGATGATACCCGGAGACCAAGTGCAAATACGTTGCTTTCAAGAGGCAGATGATATGGAAGCAGCTGCTAAGGATCTGTTGGATCAAGTAGAAGTTGAAGGAATGAATAAGAAAAAAGAATTGGTAGTAGGTTTTGATTGTGAATGGCCAGTTATTGAAGGATATGGACCTGGAAGAATTGGCACCATACAAATTGCTACTAGCAGAAATATTGACATTTATTGTCTTGGGCAGATTCATAAGTTACCACCATCATTAAATGAAGTTCTCTCCAGTTCAAAGATCATCAAAGTTGGACGAAAGGTACAAGAAGACCTTAAAAAAATCGAGCACGATTTTTTGGTGAATTGTAGAGGTGCATATGATGTTGCAGCACTCTACAAAGAGCGAGGACTTATCAACATACAGCGAATAAGCTTATCAGATATTTGTGCTAGGGTGTTAGAACGTTTTCTCCCAAAAGATGATAATGTAAGATGCAGTGATTAGAGCAATATTATTGGATTATCTACAGCACAGAAAGAGTATGCTGCCCTTGATGCATGGGCTGGTTTGGAAATATATAATAATGTAAAGCAAAAGCAAGTAGTAGGAAAGAAAATAAAGAAGCCTGTGAATGAAGGTAGATATTAATATATAATAATTGCATTTTTTCAATACAACTATAATGTATTTTATAACATTAATATTTATATATATATTAAGAACAAGTATTTCATATAGCCCGGGTCATATGACTGAAGCTGCAGCATATGGTGAAATCAGTTGCCAACAAGATAAATGTAACAGCAAGAAAGTAACAACATCACAAGTAATTATCACTGTAAAACAGGTAGTAATACCAGGTGCGATGGATTTACAATCCAAGCCTCTCTCTGAGTATGGTGAAGTACCATTTCAAATTGCAGTAAGGCTATCTGATCTTCGAACATCAACCCTGGTTGAGCTGAAACAATTTACATTCACACAAGATAAAAATACAACAAACGAAGGTATAATAAAAACAACATCATAAATTGTTGATGACACATACTCATTTTTATTTTTACTAGATAAAGGTGAACAAAATGTTGAAGAGCGCAATGATAGTTATAACGATGTAGTCGATGATATACTTTATAATGATTAAGCACAAATACAGCAATGTGTAGAATCATCAGAAGTGGAAGTCAAAAGCAGCGAATATGGGCGTACAGAATTTTCTTCCCTTCCTTCTCAATATGAGCATACCGAACCAATAAGGTCAAGGGTTATCAAAGATGTTTTCCATCTTATGGACCAAATTAAGGTACCGCGTAGACATGGGCTTGCTAATGATTTTTCACGTAGATTACGGGATGCGCTCTTCGTTGTTGATGAAGATGATAAAAAAAGAGTAGAAGCAGTTTTGCTTAAGCAAGGAACCACTTGGAATGAAAAGTTAATCAAGAATCCGCACTGGCTATTTCGTAGAGTAAAACGTAAGTAAAAAAAAACATAATTGGCCTCATTAATGGAAATTGTAACAGTAAGAAACGTTTTTTTAGGAACCATTCCTCCTCCCGAAAAGCTTTATCCTAAAGTAAAACTGCTTTTTGAAATATACGGTCCTCTAAAATGTGCACGAACTGGGCGTTTATTATTTGATAATGAAGCATGGAAGCAATCAAAGAACATTCTCAAGTCGATTCATGAAGGACAGGTTTCAGATCCACCAGGATTTTCATTTTACTTCCACATGAGAAAAGATAGAGATGGATTACCACTGTATCGCTGTTGTAGATGGACAAATTCTTTAGAAGGAGGCATACATCAGAATATAATCAGAAAGTTCGGTTCATTTGGCGCTAGTCCTGAGTTAACAGATGCAGTACTCGCAGACTATCGATTACGGCATAACATTGATGTAGGTGCTATGATATATAGACAATAAAGAAGGGCCAAGCTTTATAAGTGCATGCTTAATAATTGTATTATATTTTATAGGTTGGAACAATTAACCGATATGGTCGAGTTCACAAAGGTCATTATGAGCCTTGGCTCACACAACATATCAACAAAATGCATGAAAAGCTTGGACTTGAGTATATTTACAATGAAGTTGGAGTTCATAGATATGCTTCTCAACTTGCACCATCCAATGAAAGTTTTGGTATTGGGCAACTTCCTAGCTCTGTGTTAAAACTATATGGCATTAAACAAATCGACCACACGGCCAACAGTCCTGTAAGGCAGTATACATCATCTTCCGATTTGGCAACATTAGTTATTTTATATGGCTCGACGTTACAAACTGCTGGTGCTCAACATAAATTTATCGCAAGACGCCAAGGAGTTGTGCATCCAATTTTGCCAGTGCAGACACAGGCCGAGCGTGACAAATTCAACGATATACTTAAGACAAATTTTAGTGAGAGTTATACGAATCATAGAATGCCTGATTTTGAAGAATTTGCAAAGATTTGGTCCACATTTGTCGATGGCAAAAACGTCTTTTACAAAACACCGGAGCATCTGCGAAGCTATTATAACGTCTGGAAAGACTTTCAAAATATTAGTAAAACAAAGCAAAATTATAAAGAGTCACTTGAATCTCTGCAGAAAGATCTTTGTTCATTAACTCGAAAATGTCACATCCCAGATGCAAAATCACCTGCAGCACTGATAATACCTCGTTTAGATAGCAATGATATTATAAGAGCTCAAAAAATTACATTTCCGTATTATAAACCTACTATACAAAAGGATACACATATAATTCTACCAGTGGCTATACCAAGAAATCCTATATGTACTAGAAATAATGATAATTATCAGCAAAGCAATGATGCATTGTCATCATCATTTTCTTCTTCTTCCTCGCCATTATCTAACAATGTTGAACAGAATAATACACAATCCCCTCGCCTTCTTTCTCGCCCAACAGTATTTACTACAGTGGACCTTCCACCTTTACGAAAAGCTAAATCTTTGCACGATCTGTAGAAGTGTAACATGTAAGGGCAAAATAGGGAAAAAAAAGTGTCCTCAATAGAACAGAAATAACTAGCTATTACGTTACTATATAAGCCATCCTTTCTCCTTAGCTATTTATCTTTATCTTTTTAATTTTCTTCAAAATATTACAAATCATTACTTAAATCAATCCTCCTCATCATTTACCCTCAGCTTCGCTTCGGGTAGGGATCTTAGTACAATCCAGATTTATAAACCGATCCGTTTTTCATATGGATTGGATCGGATTTGGATTGTGTCTCAGCGGATTTGGATCGGATTTGGATCGTAATTCTAGAATCCGGATTGTAAACGGATTGAGATCTATGGATCCGTCGGATTTTTCTGATCTGTCATTATAATTATAGAGTAATGGATCAAAGTTTTAACAATACTGTGGTAAGGTATATATATATATTCAAATAAAGAAGAGAGTAAGTTTTTATATATTATTGTATACGTGAATAAAGCAGCTGAAAAAAAAGTAGTAATGGCTTTAATATAGAAAAAAAATATCTGAAAAGAAAAAAACAAAAAGTGAAGATTAAAAAGAGAGATTAATGAACTTTATCATTATTCTTAATAATAAAGAGAATTATGAACTTTTATTTGATTGTAAACAGAAAAGGTAAACTTATACCTCTTTTTTTTTCAGCACACTGGAAATTTACTACTTGCCCCCAAAAAAAAAAATTCACATCATGTTATATTTCTACATTTTCACTATGAACTTTTTTATCACTATAACTTTTTTTTCCTACTATAACTTTCCCACTATAATTTTTTTTAACTATAACTTTCTTTTCCCATTGTAACTTCTTTTTTCCCATTATTATAACTTTTTATTACTACAATTCTTTTTTTATTATAACTTATTTATTTCCTATTATGTTTTTCAAACCAAAATAATAAATAATGCACCTTCGTTACCAATGTTTTACTTTTTGTTGTATCCAACACATATTATTCATAAAGATAATTATTTGTCATTCTAATTATTAAAGTATAGCGTATCTTTAATTATGCTTTGCTGACATTTCGTGTATTTCCCTATTTGGACCATAATTTATAAGAACACAGAAGTCCGTCTTCTATAATGATATAAGGTTACAGCTGCATAGATATATCATATCGTCAACCGCTCAAAGTCTAATCTTAATATCATTAATCTTATATTCATAATTCACACAGCCATGACAAATATAAATCTTACGTATACATATATCAATATATCCCACTGATAATAAGATTCATATAAATAGAGATAATATTTTATTTTAATAAACTTGAGTTCAATTATTGTTCTTTTGGGTCTCGTTGACTTTTTAACGTCTCTTTTATTTTATTATATTTGATTGATATAACACTTTTCTTAAACGATCTCAAACGACTACCATACACAATCTTGTAAAACACCTTCTCTCATGAAAAAATACTGTGACATCTACTGTGTAGCCTAAATTTTCATCTAATTGTTTCTTTTGCATTACGGATTACGGATTCAATCCGGAGTTTTATGAAATGGATTCAGATTGCAATTCTCTAATCCATGGACAATCTGGATTTCTGAAAATCCGATCCGGATCGGTCTACTAAGAACCCTAGATCTGATAAAACTGACACAGACGGCACAGGGAAAATAAGATAATCCTCAGTGTGTGAGGGTAAAATAATAAGAAAATAAAATAAAATGGACACAGCCAGTAACTGCAAGATAAAAATAACAATATAAAATAACAAAAGGGGTAGAGTAATTATGTTTATACCAGAACAAACAACAATCAATCCAATAACGAAACTATTATAGGAAAAACGGATCGATTCTAACAGGAAATAATGAAAGGTGAATTCTTCGATAATTTTATTACTAAAAATTTGATGATTATTTATAGGGATGGGTTTATGATGGAAAATTCTAATTATATGTTGGCAGAATAATAATAATAATGATAATGATAACACTAATAATTATAAGGTAATTGACAACTAAAGGGACAGATAAAAGATAGAATTACAGTAGGATAGCATAATAAAAGGTAAGGAATTGGATCTAACATGGATGGAAATCATGGGAAGTGGAAAATAAAATAAACAAACTAAAATAAGCTAAAATAAGTAAACTAAAATAAGTAACTAAAATAAGTCTATAAGATAGTTTGATGTGAGTTAGAAAATGATAGACTAGGAAATGGTTGAAGAAAAGGGATCCAAAAATATGGATGTAATAAGGAGTGTTGAAGGGTTTAAGTAGATAAATAATTACGGATGATTAAAGAAACAATGAATCAGATGGAAAGATGTATGATTTCAGGGTCGATTATGTAAGCATTTTTGGGTGAATATAGGGCATTAACAGCTTGGCCGGATAATCCATTCCACAGCGTGTCAAAACTGACACGTGGTAGAGTTCCCCTTGTTGTAAAGTCTGTCAAAAGAAAAAGGTAAAAGTAAAAGTAAAAAAGATAAAAAAGATGAAGATTTATTATTTTGTGGTTGAACCGCCCGTATTTATACATACTTAAGTGGTCACATGAACACCCAAGGATCAAACTCTAAGTCATGAATCACGCGAACCTTTTCTTTGGTCTGACCAAACGAAACTACCACACAACGTGTCAAAGCTGTCAGATCTGTTATAAATTTATATAACTAATTGCCGCACCTTAATGTTAATAGTAATAACCAGGATTCTTCGGTAGATGAAACACAATAAATTATGCCACAAGGGAAATGATTATAAAGAAGGTGAGGAAGTAAAGTAAGAAACAAGTAGACTAATTGATAATTAGATAGATAGATAGTTCAATTGATCAGTTCGTTGATAAGTTCGTTTATTCGTTAGTTAATTGATTCTTGTTTATTATTATTATTTTGAATGGTATTTATATAAAAGCAAAAATAAAAATAATAATATTGATCAATATGATCAATGAGAAGCAATACAAAAATAATAAATTATAGATCATTAAAATGATCTTCCATAATATCATAAAAGAGAACGATATTAAAAATGGGAGGGAACGTGGTAGGTAATAATAATAAATAATATAAAAACGTGGATAGGGGAGCAAAGGGGAACAACGGGTAAATACGTTAGGCAGAAGTATTTACCCGGCGACGACCCAGATTCTTGGGTTGGAATCGTCGCTTCGCCGTCACGTTTGGAGCTGACGCGGAATTGGAAACAACACCCGCTTCAGACGCGACAAAAATGTCAGATCCGTTGTAAATTTATATGACTAATCGCCGCACCTTAACGTTAATAGTAATAACCAGGATTCTTCGGTAGATGAAACACAATAAATTATGCCACAAGGGAAATGATTATAAAGAAGGTGAGGAAGTAAAATAAGAAACAAGTAGACTAATTGATAATTCCGTTGATAAGTTCATTTATTCGTTAATTGATTAATTATTTTATTATTATTATTTTGAATGGTATTTATATAAAAACAAAAATAAAAATAATAATATTTTCAAATAAGAATGTGAAACGATAATATTATTAAATAATAATATTATGCAAAACCGCATGATCGTTATCATGCTAATATTAAGAAATAACGAAATCAAATAAATTAAAACAGAATATTGATCAATATGATCAATGAGAGGCAATACAAAAATAATAAATTATAGATCATTAAAATGATCTTCCATAATATCGTAAAAGAGAACAATATTAAAAATGGGAGGAAACGTGGAAGGCAATAATAATAAATAAGATAAAACGTGGATAGGGGAGCAAAGGGGAATAATGGGTAAATACGTTAGGCAGAAGTATTTACCCGGCGACGACCCGGATTCCTGGGTTGGAATCGTCGCTTCGCCGTCACGTTTGAAGCTGACGCGGAACTAGGAGTAAAACCCGCTTCAGACGCGACAACACCCCCTCCCTTGCTTGATGTTCGCCCTCAAACATCGTCGGAATGACCATGCACAGATTCTACCAAAGGAGGCACCACTGGGTCCGGTTCAACAGAGGGCGCCTTCGCCTTGTCAACAATACCGTCTTCACCAGGTAATTGCATTGCTGCACGCCATTCACGACGAGTGGTCGTCGGGTCAAACCAAGGAGTAGTAGGTTCCGTCTCAAAATTTACCTTGGCCAACCGGTCAACATGTACCCACGAATCTAACAATTTACCTTGAATTGTTTCTAGCTGATAGGTACCAAAATCCGAATTTTTATTGACTACCACATAAGGACCTTTATACACCGGCTCCAGACCATAACGACCTTCATGCGTCATTTTTCACGTAATCACCAATATCAAAATCACGGATATCTAACGCCTTATCCCAACGATCCTTATCATATTGACTAATGGCTCCATTCTAGCTTTGCAGCAGCACGAGCTTGGTCCAAATTTTCGAGTTCTTGAGCAGTTAATTCAGCAATAACCCTTGGATCTTTTAAAGCATGATCAGGGATATACGGCCTTAAGAAATCACCAGGAAGAACAGGATCACGACCATATGTTAAATAATAAGGACTATACTTGGCAGTAGTATGGGTTCGAATTCGACAGGCAAAAAGAGCAGCGTCCAAGTATTGATCCCAAATATGGAGAGCACCATTCGTATACTTTCGTAGCATTTGTTTAATACGCCGTTATACCTTTCGCACTTGGAATTTGATCTTGCATGAAAGGCACTTGTGAAACGATGAGCTGTTTTAATACGTTCAGTATAAAAACGAACAACTTTACTCATAAAATTAGCACCACGATCAGTTACGATCTCTTTCGGACACGAGAAACGCATAACGATTTCTTCATACAAGAAGTCAGCAC